>JARHVA010005745.1:0-420000 GCA_037957365.1 Torreya grandis | reverse complement strand
TTCTCCTTGTTTAGCATGTGATGTAATATTATTGCATGGAGGACATAATTTGTATGAGTCTTTGAATTATATCCTATATTATATATATTTATTTTTGAAACTATATTGATGATACTAATAGGTAGTGAGATAGATTCCACTAGCCTAGGTAGTACCACCAATAGATAATCTGATCAAGTGGTGTGTTATGAAATTGACCGATCTAAATGATCGTAAAAAAATTTGGCCAATGTAATGTTTAATTTACATTATCATTTTATATGTTTGATTTTTATGTTGTGTGATATCATGTTAGAATGGATTTTTTAATGGTACACTACATGTTTCTAGAAATCTTATAGAACACAAGGTAATAACATGCCTCACTAGATTCTCGCACCATTTTATCTACCTATCCACAAAAAGAGGAATATTTCATGATAGGAGATTATGCAGGGGATCATTGGTCTATGGTTGAAGTGGTAAAGTACTTAGACGATGTTCTTCCTCCCCACTATATTACTACTTGGGGATGACACTTGCGATTATCAACGATACATGAGTTGTATTAACTCGACCTCTAGAGATCTTGGTATCAATTTATTATATTAGATGTATGCTTGAAAGAACATAATTATATTATGTATTTATGTATTTGAATGGTAGTGGTTGTATTGTGAGACCATCTCTGTTGTGTCATGTGGTATTTACTTTCCATAGAGTTGTATAAAATTTATATTATATATAGTATTTGAATTACATTACTATTGTTCTTAGTTATGATTTAGTTATGTTGTATTATTTTATTTTTTAGAATGAATGTTAATTGATTAATTAATTTAAAAAAATTACTACATTTTCTTAAGTTCAACTTAAAGGGTTGTTTCATGCAATATCAAAGCTATGGTTCGAACTCTATGACCTAATGAGTCCATTAGCATTTTCATACCTTTCTATTTAACAAAAATGAGAAACATGTAGGTATGAATGGTACATTGAGACTGTATCCTTAGAAAAATTTTACTCCCTTAGATATGCTAAAGAGTTGTAGTAATGAGTGTTATGTTGGTGATTCTTGTAAAAGGTGTCAGGTAGAAGAATACTTAGCTTCACTCATGAGTTTTGAATAAGAGTTTCCTTCCATATTTTCAATCTTTAGATTAAACACATTGAGTGTGATTATTTTGTTCCTTGAATCACCTTCGCCATTTTAGGTTTGTGTTGTGAGTGTTTTAAAATAATGGAGTGATTGTCACTTAAGTAATTATGCTTAGTTGTGTCTTAGTTACACATAACTTATAAGTTAGAATCCTCTAAGTCCATTCTAGAGTGGCACCACCTAGTGCAGTGGAAATTTTATTATAGTTGAATATAGATGTCTTAGTTAATATTCCTTCATGTTAGGAGTTGATATGTGGATTAGCATCCTTATATTATATAGACTTGAGAAGAAGAGTCGTCTCTCTTAATTATCTTAGAGGTTAGTTGTTATGTTTTCACTATCCTCATACATCACTTTAGGCTACTAAGAAGATTCATATTTTCAATATATTTATTTAGAGTTTCCTTAAGTGGAAACTTGTATCTGAAATGTTGTTTTGATCTTATTCCCTTGAGTTTGTGGGATACAGCTTTCTACTTCTTGTTGATATAATATGTAGAACTGGATGCATTGATGCATCTTTGTCGTTAGTATTTTCCTTTATAGTTGTGGAAGCAGTTTATGATACTACACTTTCAAGTTGGTAAGTGATAGTGATTGGCAACTTGTGTTGTGATGTTTCCTTCTACCATATGAGGGTAAGTAGGAAGTTATGTTTATGATATTCTAATTCTCTACATTCTATTTGTGTCTTTTTAGAGTTACTATATTATCTAACTTGTGTACTTGAACATAAGGATTGGCTAACATTAAATTTATATTAATTATAGTTGATTACAATTATTATGTACCTTTGCTTAGACTGATATTGTTCATTTTTGAAGCATGTTATTTTGAAAGATAATATGTGTAAATTTTTATGATAGCAAGTAAGGATTAAGATGTGAAAATCATCTTGGTAATCTATAAGGGCTGATATAAGCTTTTTAACTATTGTGTGCTAGTCGTGAAAGTAAGGAGATAGTGTCTCACTTATAAATTTGAAAGGAAGACATAATCCTTAGCCTTTGTATGTTATATTAGTAATGGTATTAATTCATTTTACTATGAATAAAAAACTACAGATTAAGTTGCATAATATGATACTAGTTATATTATATTCATAGAAACTTAATACAATCTCAAGATGATTATATGATTTATCTTATGTGTATGATAGTACATTTGAATTTATTTAGCATATAATATTGCTTTCTATGATTTATTAGAATAAATTTGTAAACCTTATGCACATTAAGGAGATCATCAGGTCATAAAGACCTGAGATAAGTGTGATAAATTAGGAATGTGGGTACTAAGCGATAAGACGGTATCCTATTTAACATCACGTTGAATCTATTGTTATTGAGTTGGACTTGATAGATAGACTTGTCAAATCTAAGATTTAATAGGTGAAACTTATCAAATTTAGTCATATGATCATTTGTTTTGACTTTCATTATAAACTAATGTGTTATTGAGTTAGCATTGAGACTTTTACCAAGTAATTTGTTAGACTTTTCTTATGATTCTAGACCCTAGGGTGGTCATGGTAGAACCAATAAACATAAAGTGACTTTCATGAAATTTGTTTGAAAAATAGGAAATGTTATGGAGTAGGGTCTTGTTGGATCAATTCTCTAAGAATAGTGCTAATTAGAACTAGTATAAGTTCTTAAGGTAAATTTTACATTTAATTGCATGATGTGATAATTGATACTATGTTTTTATGTTGTTAGACACTGTTTGTTAATCAAAAAAATTATTTGAATAAGAGTCATCAAGATGATGACCAATTTTAAGGGGAGAGGATGCCACATCCTCATCTCACCCTATAATTAATAACCTATAAATTTATGGATTAGTATGGTAATTATCTGACTATCATTGCTTTGATTTTTAGCTTTATGATTTATATTGTAATGGGATAATAGCATTGTTTTTTTGAGTACATGATGTGATAATTTTATGTTATATTATATACAATATGTATATGTATCAGTTAGTTGTGTATAATTAGTGATATTATTGCTGACTAGACTAACTACCTACTTGTTGTGAGGTGGATGTAGGATATGTCTTACCCTTAGATCTTGACGAGGGAGAGCATCATCAGAGAAGATCAACTAGATGAAATGATTGGGAGAACATTAGTGAAAAATGATAGTGACCCTACACTAATGCACAATAGATTTTAAATGATAGGCATAAATGCTAGTGTGTAATTCTAAATTATTGCTTGTAATTACATTTGTGTGTGTGGAATTAATTTTAGTATGTATTAGATCTCTTTTATAATTGATTTAATTTTTTAATTTAAATCAAGAAAATAATTATTAATAAATAAAAAGGCATTATTATTTTAGATATGATTATCTAGTAAATAAAAGTAAATGAATGACTTACAATCTATTAATTAAATAGATAATTTGCATGGAAATAGAATTACTTTAAAATTTTAAAGTTTTGTTAACACAATCTTGAATTTATATGCAGGGATTTACTTGAAAATAGAAAATAAAGATATCATTAATTATTGAGTCAACTTAAGTTTTTATTATGAGAACAAGCGGGAAATGGTGTAGTAAACTTATCATGCATGAGATTATTAAAAATAGATGTTTTTCATGCAAAGGAGTGATGAATTTAGAATATAAATAAGTCTTATAAATAAAGAAAAAAATTTGAAAATAAAACACATATAGAGAGGGGAGGAAAAATAGAGAATAAGCTAAGAATTGGAAGGAGAGAAAGGAGAAGAAATAGTAAGGGCACATTTGACATGTTGGTTTTGAAATTATTTTTTGTGTGTGTCTCAAGTAAGATGGTATGTATAGGTGTAATAATTATCTTAGACATGATTTTTAATTTAGACATGGCATCTTTATTTTTGTATTGAAGCAAGCATATCTTTATGTTATGTCTATGTTTTAAATATTTGAGTTAACATAGTAATCTCAAGCCTGTGTTCCTCTTTCATGGCTAAGTGTTAATTTCTTTTAACCCTGCATAGTGATTTTAACCTAAGTTTAGACTTTTTAAATTTATGTAGCATCTTGTAGAAGATTCATAGTATTATGTTTAAGTTGTATTTAGATTTGTATAGGCTATGTGCACCTTAAAAGCATGAGTAATTAATTATCTTTAGACTACATTTGTAAACCAGTGTCCAATTATATAATTCAGGTTGGTTATTCCTTAAGGCGCATTCATATTCATAATGGTCAGTGACCCATTTCTTCACATTGACGTTTCTTATTCCATCGTTATATATATATATATATATATATATATAATATTACAAAATTCTGATTTTTATTAGGAAGTCTCAGAAGTATTTATATAGAAAGTGTAGAAATGTCAAATATATAATTGTTGAGTAATAATATTTGCTGAAGTTTTTATACACTGTGTGTTTGAGTTAATGTCTTTTGGGTTACATTTTATCCTGGTGATCTTGCATTGAATTCATTCATAACACACACACACACACACACACACACACATAATTATATAATTTAGACTACGTGGTAGGAACCATTTGGGATAAGGTTGGTAGTGAATATTGGAATGTTAAAGTTACATGAAAAATGGAAATCATTGAGTATGTATTTATTTTACAACAGTAAATATATTTATGATATCATTTCAGTTATATATAAGGAAATTACTGAGTATTTGATAAAAATCCTGTGAAGCACTAAGTTTTATAATGTAAGGGTTGAGTATTTATCAAAAGAAATGTATTAAATATATAATTTTGGGCTGCTTAATTAAAATTCCTAGTCCATAAATTAGTCATTTAATATTCAAATTAAGATGCTAGGAAATTATAGTAAAGAGCTAAGTATAATTTAAAATTTTCAATCTTATTTATTCGAGATGCCAAACACTTTGTCTCACTAACCCCACAATGGAAGCATAGAGAGTATTTTGGCCACAATGTATATAGTTTTAATTTTCCATGCAAATATGGATAATAGTTGTGTTTATAGAAAATAGCTGGGAACTTTTAGGTAAAAAAGCCAAGATAAATTGATGTATAAATTTTTGAAATGAAGATTCAAAACTTGGTAAGATGAGTCTTTATCAAGTCATTATGTTTAAAAATAAAGTTATTGGGCATAAAAATTGAATTTGATGTATCAAAAATGATAAAGCAAAGTTTAAAATAAAATTCTCAGCCAATATTATGAGTTGCCTAGCCTAGATGTTAATTTAGCCATGTCTTCAATAAATATTGAAATGCCATTTCATTAGTTGAAATCATAGAGTTTTAATGGATAGTAGAGTCTAATAAAAATCACTATGTTTATAAATTACTGAGTCACACTTTCTTTTAGAAGATAATTATTCAAATTTTATATAGTTGTAGTTAAGTCGTTGAATGTGTATATTTTAGCTGATTTTAAATATTAAATGTTGAGTCTTTTAGTGTAAATTCGTGTGTGTGTGTGTGTGTGTGTGTGTGTGTGTGTGTGTGTGTGTAATTTGATAGGAATTTGAATTTATAATTAAAGTGTTGAGTTTAAGTGATTTGACTAGGTTTATTCAAATTGAGACCGTGTTTATTCTAGAAAAGGAGATTGATAAAAGAAACTAACACGTCTCATTAGATTCTCACACCATTTTATCTACTTATCCATAAAGGGAAGGCCATTTCCTGATAGGGGATTTTACGAGGGATACTAGGTCCATGGTTGGAGTGGTAAAGTGTTTGGATGATGCTTTCCATCCCCACTGTAGTAGTACCTGGAGATGACACTTAAGATTATCAATGATACACTAGTTAGATCGACTCAAGCACCACAGATCTTAGTATCTATTTAATGTATTAGGTTGTATGCCTAAAATAATGTAATTGAATTATGTATTTGTGTATTTTAATAGTACTAGTTGTATTTTGAGACCAACTATAGTTGTGTCCTAAAGTATTTACTTTCTATAAAGTTGTATAAGATTTATATTATATGGAGTATTTGAATTAGAGTAATATTGTTCTTAGTTATGATTCAGTTATGTTATATTATTTTATTCTTTGGAATGAATGTTAATTGATTAATTACTTTTAAAAATTATTTAATTTTATTAAGTTCAAGTTGAGAGGTTGTTTCATCAACCGTCCACATGGAAACATCATGGGGCCTTGAGGTCACAGAGTTCCTCATGGTTCTTTACTTTTCCTTTTCATCATGGCCTCCTTAGAATGGTACATATGGTTTCTTGTGATTCCATCATGATCGTGGAGTCAATAATAAATTTGAGTGGCTTTAGTGACTGTATAAACTCATTAATATCTTCAATCAACTTTAATGTTCTCTTTTGAAATTTATAAATTTATCATGTGATAAAAAGGTAGGCAACAATTAAAATAGATATCAATAAAACACATAATATTTTTAAATCTAATAAAACTATGTTTAAAATAGAGAAATGTGGTAAGTGAGAAAGCAATCATGAAAATTGTAGTGGCCACATGTCATCATCATAGGGTGGGTTGACTCACAAAAATTATTTTTGGTTTTACCATAAAGTTTGGATTTAGTATTAATTTTAAAGTGACTTTAGTTTTGCAAAATGTGAACCCTTTAAATTTTGAATAAATAAAAAATGGCTTCCATTTAAGTGAACTAATTTAAAATTAAAGTGTGATTAAAATAATACACATGGCATACACATAAAGGTTCATGGTGTTCAAATTGAGACAAATATTGTTGTCTAAATTGAAAGACATAAGCCAATATATCATAATCCATGCAATCATGGAATATAATTTATGAGATTCTCTATGTCTAAACCAAATTTAGCAACCTAAGAGGAGACACATGGTGTGATCTCAGACTCTCAAAGTCACAATTTCATCTCACAAGATTTGATAAGGCTATGGACACATTTAAATATGTGTTTTGATTTAATTTAGTGATTGGGTCCACACAATAATCCTAAATTTATATAATATAAATTGGATGCAATCAATAAAATAAGTATAAAGGGGCCACTAGTGTACATGAAAATATTAAATATTTAATTGTGTGGATATTGGCTTTAAGAAATAGTATAAATTGGTTGTGATCATGAACCATAAGATTTAAGATAAATCAAAGGTGGTTGTGATATACTTAAGTAAATACTAAATTGTGAAACAATATTTTATAAATCTTCCATAGACTTCTAAAGTGGCTCAAGCGATTAAATTCATGCAATAGGTTAGTGTGGTTATTCAATGCATGTAGCTGGTATTTTTGAGTCTATAAAAATCTAAATCAAATAAATTTGACATAACTGTGGGACAAGTTCATAAATTTCACTATGGCCAATTTTTAAATCTTTTTATTGCATAGAGTAGTCACTATGAACATTCAATACATGTGGCCCAAAATATGTTTTTAATAAAATAATGAAACAATGATAGAAAAAATTAGGAAATTTGATGGAGACTATTTTTTTCATTTTTTTTGTTCTAAAAAATATTTCAATTTTTGTAATAAATTTGTCTTCTCATTTTCATCTAACTAATAGAAAACTAGAAAAATAAATGTTTATTATTTTTTTCTATTTGAATACTTTAATTTCTACAAGAAATTTGTCTTCTCATTGTACTCTAACTAATAGAAAACTAGAAAAAAATACATTTCTTAAATTTTTTTCTCTTTTAAAATTCAATGAATTTTCTAAACCTAATATCAAAACATTACAACTAACCAATATATTATATCTCTAATATATTCCAATATATACTAATCACTAGACACTTCACTATGCACAACTTCACACACTTAGACAAGATAGCTTGTGAATTCAAAACTAAATTACCAATATTTATTTCAAAGGCAAAATATGGTATCAAACTAGTAGGGCTTCACCATACCAGGTGTGGATTATTTTACAAAATCCAAAATAGATTGCATTTATTGAACATGTGAGAAGAGAGAGAGGTAAGTGGAAAGGTCACAAAGCCAAGTGTCAAGACTTGTAAACTAGTTAAATTGAAGGAGAGCAGAGTGGAGAACAAACCATGAAGGTATTCATGGATAAGTGTTTAACTAAAGCATGACAAACTCTTCAAAATGGTAAAGAGACTCTTCAACTAGCCCTCTTGCAAATACCTTCATCAGGAATCATCTCTTGACCAATTGAAACTAAACTAGGAAGATTTGACACATATGAACTATCCTAGGGGGTTAGAAACCAGCTATGAAAGTCATCACATGCTTCCTTAACTAATATCCTTCTTTATGACACTTGTATTTACTATATGCAATCATGCATTGATCTTTTAATCCTCATCCTTCACATTTATCCTCAAGGTGATCTTTATTTGTTCAGCCAATTATATGGAAGAGGTGTTAAAACACCTGTCTAGAGTCCCTTTGTATTTCAATCCATCAGGTAGACCTTGAAAAGATCCCAAATTAGACCTCTCATCTTCTCACTTCATAGTCACTTTTTATTTTCATTATCTGGCTAAGAATCCCTATGATGAATAGTGTAGTAGAGGGAATTCCATGCATAACATAGGTTATAAAAGAGAATATAAAATGGGAATAAGTATCTAAAAACCTCTCCTAATTATTCTCATTCCTAATTTCCCTTCTACACCTATAGAACACTCAAAAACTTGCAAAAAACCATGCTTTTACCTTGTTCATACAAGTGACAGTAAAAACTATATGGATGTCAAAGATCTTGAGTGAGTGATAGACATTTCCAAGGTAATTTCATGGCCAAATATCCCCCTCTATTTTCATATTAACTCCCATTTTCTCTATTGAGTGTTAGACAATGGTTTTAGGAGGGTTTTAGCAGGTTTTGGTTCTTAACAATCATTCATAAAACCTAGATGCCCAACCCCTAAAAAAATTACACTAAAACAAATTTTATGACCCTAATAAATTACCCCTATCTCCTTGGGTCACCATTTAATCAATCCGTATAGATGTGAGCATTTGAAAATAACCTATCAAGCTCTTTCTTGCATTATCAGAAGGTATGCCATGGAATTGGGTTAAAATTACCAACTTGTTGTAACTCCCTACAAACCAATGACTTAAATCAACCTTATACCTCTCCTTGAAGGATCTCAATTATAATTTAATGGTCATATGGTCTTATAATTGAATCCATTCCCTTTGAAGTGCTTAGGTCTAGTTTTAGTCCTAGTAAGTCTAACTGTGTTTGATCACCTATGACCACCTTTGAGTGGTTTCTAGTGATTGTGGGTGTTTGTTCATACCTTTTAATATTAATTAAAACTATATTCATCATCATTAAATTAATTTAATATTCGCATTTCACCCCATTTTCACATTCACATAGTAGACCTGTAGTCTTTGACTTGACTAGGAGTGCCCTCTGTCTAAGACAAAATAGAGGGCCTCTCCCTTATTTTCCTTGATAAAGTGAAGTCATGGATAAATATATTAACTCTTTATGAAATTATGTACAAATATAAAAGGATTTAACACCTCTATAAATACCACATCATAATAAAAATTGAAACTAACTTTTCAGTTAGTGTATTGTCTGCAGGGTCTATATTTAGAGTTGGGTTTGTTCAACTTTTATCTAAGTCAGAGTGTTTAGATATAGGTATAACATGGAAACATGTTTTCATATTAATTAGAGTGTAATATATTTATTCATCCCATTATACATCTCTACCAACCTTTCACATCTTACATCTTCCATTTGCACAGGCTAATCCATGTACAATACTGACTCTAGGTGTTTACCTCAAGAAAATGGAATTCTTGTAGGTGCTTGATCATGTTTAGACATTATGTTTCATTCCTAAGTTATTATTTAATTAACTAAGATAATATATAGTTTAAAAACTCATTTTTTTCCTAGAGACCCATGCTCACATCCAAACTACCTTTCTCTTGACATTACCACGAGTTAGTTTATCTATTGTAGCATATTATAGATACCTATAGATGTGCATTAGATAAGATTTGAAAAAATATGTAGGTTCTCATATATTCATTACATGTGTCTCATTAGGTCATCCTCCACTTATGTGGGATCATCTCATGTTTAAATACCATAGATCATTTCAATACTATAGGTCATTGCAAGTTATGTTGCTTTTGGTCATTTCAACACAATGTCACTAAGTGTTTAGGTTAGAACTTGTTTGAGTTAGAAACCACTTAAACACCACTCTACCTTAGTAAATAAAACACTTTATTATATTAAATCATTTCCCTTAGGCTTGAGATACAATATTCAAACCATAAGACTTGTCCATTCCTCAAGACACTCTACTATGAGAAGACCAAGTATATGAGCAGAATGTGACTCAGAGAATTAAGGTAAAGTGTCTCAATTGAAACATTTCAAACCTATAAACATGGATTCAAGTACACCTACATAAAATGGCTCTACCATTGTCACCATGATCCTCTCTATATTTTCACACCTCATTTAAGATTTCAAGTGAGTTCAAGCATCTCCATTTCAACATTACTCAGACCTTTGTTGGAGTTTCCTGTAGGTGAACATTAGATACAGGACTGTGTATATTGAATTGATCTTCTCAACCAATATTTGACCCTTTAGATAGCTAATTCCTATTCTTTTCACTTTATAATCATCTCAAAAAATTTAAAACTTCTTGTCTTACCATCATGATTACTCAAGACTCAGTTCCACTTTGTTGTAGATGACTGTTGCAGGGAGATCTTGACTGTGTTTATGTTTTTGACTATGTTCTTTATAAATGTTAGTTTTGAGACTAGCCTTCAAAGAATATACTGATCACCATGCAATGTTAAACTAAACACAACATATTACCTTTCATTTCCCTTATTATGAAGATCAAAATAGGGAAATAAGCCTTTAATACTGAGTAGAATCTCCCACTAGTAAGATGGGATAGTCCTATTCATTTTTTTATATCCAAAAGTGAAAATAAGAATGATAAACACGTTAAAATTATGGTAATTCATTTACATAACATGTATAATAATTTAATTTCTTAGATCAATCCAGACAAAAAATAAAACTAAAGGCCATGGGGATGTGCATGTAGAAAAGAAGAGCTAACACTCTTAGCAATGGTTCATAAATCATAGATCACAAATACTCTAACTATTTTCATGAATTTAGAGTAAAAAATATAGTGTTATCACCTACCAAAATCATTTGCTTTGAATCACATCCTCTTGGTCGTACTAAGTTGAAATCGATTGACTATTTTAGCCTGTCTAGGAAAGTGATAGGAAAGAGAGAATAATTTTTTCCATTTTTAAACTTGTCAAAGCTTCCCAAGCATATAAATATATTATGGGGATCATGAAAGACACTTTAAAAGTAGCCACACATTCCCAAACTACTGTATAGGCCATATAACTACCTAAAACCACATGAAACTACATGATCTTCTTAAAAGTATGTTTCACCTATAGTTTCTCAGTATCAAACATGTTTCCCTGACATAGTTTAACATGTGGGATGTTTAATATTCTTCTATACACTTGTATTCCTAATGAAACCATACTACTTCAACAAATGACTCAAAATGTGACCTTAGAATGGCATAGGACAAACTATAGATAAATATGACAAAGACAAACATATGTTTGACCTTATTAAAGACCATGGGACACATTTTACACCCTAAAATACCTTTATAAAATTTTTGGCTATATAAGGGGTTGACCAAATTTTGGTTGTGGTCAAATTAATCAACATTTTGGTAATTTCCTAGGGGTGGAAAGACATCTATGCCAAAGAATAGTAGCCTATTCCTATCCATTGGGATATGAAGTAACCTGTACACTATAATAGACAATGAATTGCCTTTAAAAGGACACCAAACACACAAGACAACACACTAAATAAATCAGACTTGTGTTCTCAAGAACACTTATGGAAAATAGCCACAACATAAGTAAAGACACCTATCCTAGTATTTAAAATACCTCAAACACTTGAGGTGAAGGAAAATCACCATTACTCCAACTAGGATCAAAATGGTAGCTCTTGCATCATTGTTGCTCCAATAAAATAACCCATCATGTGAAGCATACTTATCAATAAAAACTTGATTATGTAGTTAATCACATGACTTACCATCTTTATCTCTTCTTCTAATTATAATTGTGCCACTTTGAGATTTTGTAATTGATCCATCTTGTCCTCCAATAATCTTGTTTGGCTCTATAATTTTCTTGACTTATGCCACATCTAATTATCACTTCTCAAACTGCAACTTGGGAGTGATCAAATTTGGTTCAACTTTACATTATTCTAAAACCTAATACACTTATTATTTAGAACCATCAATCTTGTCTTCTTTATGCTTCAACACATCTGAAAATGATTCAACCTTAGGTTGAGGTCTTGACTGCTCCTTAAACATAGAATATTCTACTTTAGCTTCACTAGATTCCTCCATGAATTCAGCCTTCTTGGGAGTGAATAAACATTCATTATCATGCTTGATAGGATACTTTACATGCTTAGGAGATTCATCAATAACCTTACTATCAGATTCATGTTTCTTAGGATGATAAGTTGACTTACTCAGCTATTCAAATTATTGAACTATGGCATGAACTCATTGCCACATGTCATCTTTTTCTTCATAGTTTCTACCTTCATGGACTCCTCCATCTTGTGTAGTCAAAATAATATTGTCTTACTCATAATCTTGATCCAACATGATTTTAAAATAAACATCATCATGCATATGAATAAGGTAATTTCTCTCAGCAGCTTGTGGAAAAGCACTTTTAATGCTTACCTCAGATTGTCCATCACCTACCTCATGGATGATGTATGTGCTATGTTTATTCTGATCAAATAACGTGTATGGATCATGTCCATAGGTATCAACACCATATTCATATAGGAAAATGTTAGAGATACCTTCAAGTTTAGAGGATTTTCCATCATCTATAGTAGATTGCTTTTGATCATTGATAACACAATTGAGATTAGAGCTTGCTTACACATAAGACTTAATATGAAACTTATCCAATGGTTGAGTTATAATGGTTACCTCTTCTCCATACCTTATCTTGAAGGCCAAGAAGGGCCAATAAATAGAGAGATATACTCCTATCTTGGCTATGAAATCCCTTGAGAGGTAGATAGTAAAGTGAGCAAGCAAGTCAATCACTACTATATCTTGAAGGATTGGGAAACTTAAGCAATCATGTAGGAAAAATATTAACCTTTTAATAAGTCCCACTAACTTAGCTAGTATACCATCAAGTTTTATCACACCTTATTATATGGTTCATATTTCAAGCCCAATTTATCTACCAAAACCTTGGGCATAACTGAGGTACTAGTTCCACTATCCACAATGTAGTTGTGAACAAGTTTGTCTCCCATAATGAGAGTGAGGTAGAAGGGTGGAGGCTTTTCAGATTTGGAAGTAGGTTCCATAATATGAGTGGGATAATTAGTGAAGGAAAAATTACCATGGATTGATGGTTGATGACTGAATTAAATTTGGGATAGCTACTCTTGAAGAATATCTTTCTTACCAGGCAAGTGAAACATTTCCCAAAGATAGAGACTAGTCTTAACAGTCTTCAAAGAATCAACAATGTTCAGATTACGAACACTCACTTTTTATTTCATCCTTTAATGCAAATAATTTCATGAAACTTGAGGCATTAGTGTTAGGGTGTGGAGCCAAAATCTTCACCAAGATGCAAATTGGAGGAGGTTGTTGAGTGCAGAGCAACTGACATCGGTCATATCTAGTGAGCAAAGCAACCGACATCAGTCAGGAGTTGGCCGACATCGATCATCTCCAGGTAGACAAAGACTGACGTCGATCGCCTGTGCGTTCTAGAACTGTTAGTTACATGAACAGTTAGTTTGTTGAATGGCCAATTTGCATGTAAAAGGTTAATTTTAGTCTTGAGTTACGTGTCTAATTATTGTTTGCATGAGGTCTATTTAAGAGACCCATAGGGTTGTATTGTAATCAAGGACAAGAAAGAGATCCTTCCAAGTGTAAGATCAGGTTGATCTACAGTTTGTGCAAGATCAGGGAGAAGATCTACATGGTAAGTAAGGTCATTGATTTGAAGGTTGTTGCAAAATTAGGGAGATCTACTTGGAGTACGTGGAGTACTTGTGTACTGGCAGTGTTGTTACTGACTGGTTGGAAGTGAACAACAACTTTGTGTTTGAGTTGATTGTTGTGACCGTAATTGAGAGAGAGAAATCTTGATTGAGAATTACTGGAATTCCTAGAGGTGTGGGAAGCCTCAGAGGTGTGAGAAGAGTGTGGCATCTTCTTGATTGTATTTTCTTTCTGGATGAGTTGAATACACAATTGTATTATCTCTCAAATTCTATGTTGTTTCTAATTTCTAGTTACTTGTTACTTCTGGTTAAATTCTATGTTTAGTTGCTTATACAAAGGTAATCAATTGTGCTCCTAATCCTAACAAAGTGGTATCAGACCATTATGTTCTAGATTCCTGTCAAGTGGTATCAGAGCCAGGTTGTAGGGAGCAGGTGTTTGTGTTTGATTACAGGTCACTCACAGGGGTTTCTGTTTGAGTGGGAGTATAGCAATGGCAGAAGAAAGTAAGCTAAGAATAGAGAAATTTAATGGCACAAATTATCAATTATGGAGGATGTAGATAGAAGATTATCTATATCAAAAAGATCTATACTTATCATTGGGTGGGGTTACAAGCAAGCCCACGAATATGAAAGATGAAGAATGGAAGGTTATTGATCTAAAGGCTCTAGAAACTATAAGGTTGAGCCTGGCATCATGTCTAATTTCCAACTTATCATAGGCTAAGGCAATGGTGGAGTTAATCGAATCTTTGGCAAATTTATATGAAAAACCCTCATCTTCGAATAAGGTATTTCTTATGAAGCAATTATTTAATTTACAAATGCAAGAAGGTGGATCGGTACATAGTCATCTTAGTGATTTCCATGGATTAGTAAATTAGTTAGTTTCAGTCAATATAGTTTTTAATGATGAAATTAAGGCTCTCTTAATCTTGTGCTCCTTACCTGAAAGTTGGGACAGTTTGGTAATGGCAGTTAGTCATACTATGTCTGCTTCAAATATCTTAAAAGTGGATGATGTTGTTAGTGTAATCTTGAATGAATAAATTTGTAGGAAAAACACAAGTGAATCATCAGGGAATGCTTTGAGTGTTGAAAGCAGAGGAAAGCAAAGAGAGAAGATCGAGCAAGGGAAGTCAAAGAAAGGCAGGAGACCTAGATCCAGGCCTGGCAAGAAAATCTACTGGCATTGTGAAAAGAAAAGGCATGTAAAAAAAGATTGTTGGTTGGTTGAAGATCAGCATGAAGAAAATGAAGAAGCAGATGTTGCATATATTGTTGCATAGGATGCTCTTGTATGTTCCTTGGATAAATTGGAATCTTGTGTTTTAAATTATGGTGCCTCTTTCCATGCAACCCCAAATAGAGCATCTTTCCATGATTATGTCTAGGGAGACTTTGGAGAGATTTATTTAGGGGATGGTAAGCCTTTTCAAATGGTTGGCAAAGGGGAACTGCGGCTGAAATTGCATACGGGCAACACATGGGTGTTGAAGGATGTCATGCATGTCCCAATCCTGAAGCGAAATTTTATTTCTATAGGAAAGTTGGGTGATATGAGATGCACAGTAACTGTCACAGTGGACTCTTGGAAAGTTACCAAGGGTGCACTTGTTTTAGCGAGAGGTAAGAAAGTAGGTACTCTTTATCTATCTACTTGCATTACTGATTCAAATTCTAGTTTATCTACTTCAAATGTAGATTCGAAGATGTGGCTTCCTAGGCTTGGTAACATGAATAAGAAGGGGATGCATGTTCTTGAGTCAAAAGGTAAGAGTTCAGATTCGAGAGGCATAGATCGAGATTTCTATAAGCAATAGAAGAAAGTAAGGTTTCTTGAAATTACTGCTACAAAAAAGGATTGAGTTTATTACACAAAGAGGAAATCTGATGTTTTTGGCAAGAACAAGAAAGCTTTGGTGTTTATGGAGAAGATGAAAGACAGAGATCAGTCACAAGGGTTGAATAATAAAGAGCAGGGCAGTTTGGACAAGGTTATGATTCAAAGTAAGATCACAGGTAAAAAGTCATCACTCACAGGAAAACATAGGTGCTAGCATCGATTAGGTGGAACCAATGTTGATAGACAGATGGACACTGGCATCGGTCAGAGAATTGATGTCGATGGACAGGACACCGGCATCAGACAGAAAACTGGCATCGGCAATCAAAAGGGTTCGACATTGGTCATGTGCAAACCAGGGTCAACCAGAAAATGGATTTTAGATGGACAACAAGCTATCAAGGAGTATCAAATGCCCATGAGGAGGACTGAAAGGTTAAGTAAGCCTCAAATTCATTATTCACCTTATTTACACTACTTGTTGCTCACTGATGGTCAAGAACCAAGAATTTTTAAAGAAGCAGAGCAGGTAGAATTCAAAAAATAGTGGGAGCATGGCATGGATGAGGAAGTTGATTCCTTGGAAGAGAACCAAATGGGAGGTTTGGTAAAGTTTCCAGTCGAGTTAAATAAGAGAAAATGGACATGTGAGACAGAAGGCCAAGGCATATGGTCTTGAGAAAGCTACAGGACAATGGAGGTTTGACAGGTGTATGATAAAGCATGGCTTTAGTCAATGTCAGTGTGACCATTGTGGTTTCTTTACTAGGTTAGATAATATTTGCTACATTATCCTATTACTGTATGTAGTGTGTATGCTTGTTGCAGGGTCACACATGCAAGGAGTTGTTGAGCTAAAGGTAAAGTTAGTTCAGAGGTGTGTCATGAAGAATTTGGGAGCAGCAAAATTCTTTGGCATGAGTATTTTTAGAGACAGGGAAGATCACAGGTTGATGTTGTCTCAAGATGATTGTGTGAATAAGGTAGTGCAGGATGCAAAACCGGCAAGCACACCTATGGATAGACAGTTCACAGAGCAGTGTCCCCAATCACATGATGAGGTTAAGTACATGTGTACTGGACCTGAGTTTGCCCAAGCAGTGGGTGCTGTCAGAAGGTTTGTAGCAAATTTGAGAAAGAAGCACTGGAGAGTAGTTCAGTGGATTCTCAAATATCTAGAGGGACCAGTAATAGGTATACATGTAATGTAGGGTTAGACACTTCTCTACATGGGTATGTAGAATCAGATATGGCATGTTACTTGGATGACAGGTGGAGCACCGTAAGTTGTGTGGTGGTTGGTCTTCAAGATTGAGCTTGAAGAGGGATACAAGCCAGGAAACAAAATTAGATGATGTACAAGTACAGGTACAGGTGCAGCTGTTTATCTCCAAGTGGGAGATTGTTAGGGTGTGGAGCTAAAAGCATCACCAAGATGCAAATTGGAGGAGGTTGTTGAGTGCAGAGCAACTGACATCGATTATATCCAGTGAGAAAAGCAACTGACATCGGTCAGGAGTCGGTCGACGTTGGTCATCTCCAGTAGACAGGGACCGACGTCGATCACCTGTGCATTCTATAACTATTAGTTACATGAATAGTTAGTTTGTTGAATGGCTAGTTTGCATGTAAAAGGCTAATTTTAGTATTGAGTTGCATGTCTAATTATTATTTGCATGAGGTCTATTTAAGAGACCCATGGGGCTGTATTGTAATCAAGGACAAGGAAAAGATCCTTCCAATTGTAAGATCAGGTTGATCTACAGGTTGTGCAAGATTAGGGAGAAGATCTACATGCTAAGTAAGGTCACTGATTTGCAAGTTGTTGCAAGATCAGGGAGATCTACTTGGAGTACATGGAGTACTTGTGTACTGGCAGTGTTGTTACTGATTGGTTGGAGGTGAACAACAACTTTATGTTTGTGTTGATTGTTATGACCGTAATTGAGAGAGAGAACTCTTGATTGAGAATTACTGAAAGTCTTAGAGGTGTGGGAAGCCTTAAAGGTGTAAGAAGAGTGTGGCATCTTCTTGATTTTATTTTCTTTTTGGATGAGTTGAATATAAGATTGTATTGTCTCTCAAATTCTTTGTTGTTTTTGATTTCTAGTTACTTGTTACTTCTGGTTAAATTTTGTGTTTAGTTCCTTATACAAAGGTAATCAATTGTGCTCCTAATTCTAACAAAGTGGTATCAGAGCTTTCTGTTCTAGATTCTTGTCAAGTGGTATTAGAGCTAGGTTGCAGGGAGCAAGTGTTTGTGTTTGATTATAGGTCACTTAGAGGGGTTTTTGTTCGTGTGGGAGCATAGCAATGGCAAAAGAAAGTAAGCTAAGAATAGATAAATTCAATGGCATGAATTATCAATTATGGAGGATGCAGATAGAAGATTATCTGTATCAAAAAAAATTGTACTTACTATTGGGTGGGGTTGCAAGCAAGCCCACGGATATGAAAGAAGAAGAATGGAAGGTTCTTGATCGAAAGGCTCTAGGAACTATAAGGTTGAGCCTGGCATCATCTGTGATTTCCAACTTATCACAGGCTAAGACAATGGTGGAGTTAATAGAATCTTTATCAAATTTATATGAAAAACCCTCAGCTTCGAATAAGGTATTTTTTATGAAGCAATTATTTAATTTGCAAATGTAGGAAGGTGGATCGGTACATAGTCATCTTAGTGATTTCCATGGATTAGTAAATTAGTTAGTTTCAGTCAATATATTTTTTGATGATGAAATTAAGGCTCTCTTAATCTGGTGCTCCTTACCTAAAAGTTGGGATAGTTTGGTAATGGTAGTTAGTAATACTGTGTCTACTTCAAATATCTTAAAAGTGGATGATGTTGTTAGTGTAATCTTGAATGATGAAATTTATAGAAAAAGCACAAGTGAATCATCAGGGAATGCTTTGAGTGTTGAAAGTAGAGGAAAGCAAAGAGAGAAGATCGAGAAAGGGATGTCAAAGAAAGGTAGGAGACCTAAATCCAGGCCTAGCAGGAAAATCTGCTGGCATTGTGGAAAGAAAGGGCATGTAAAGAAAGATTGTTGGTTGGTTGAAGATTAGCATGATGGAAATGAAGAATCAGATGTTGCAGATATTGTTGCATAGGATGCTCTTATATGTTCCTCAGATAAATTAGAATCTTGGGTTTTAGATTTTGGTGCCTCTTTCCATGCAACCCCAAATAGAGCATCTTTCCATGATTATGTCCAGGGAGACTTTGGAGAGATTTATTTAGGGGATGGTAAGCCTTATCAAATGGTTGGCAAAGGGAAAGTGTGTCTAAAATTGTAGACGGGAAACAAATGGGTGTTGAAAGATGTCATGCATGTCCCAGTCCTGAAGTAGAATTTGATTTCTATAAGAAAGTTGGGTGGTGAGAGATGCACAGTAACTGTCACAGCGCACTCTTGAAAAGTTACCAAGGGTGCACTTGTTTTAGTGAGAGGTAAGAAAGTAGGTACTCTTTATCTATCTACTGGTATTACTGATTCTCCTTCTAGTTTATCTACTTCATATGTAGATTTGAAGATGTGGCTTCATAGGCTTGGTCACATGAATAAGAAGGGGATGCATATTCTTGAGTCAAAAGGTAAGAGTTCAGATTCAGGAGGCATAGATCGAGATTTCTGTAAGCAACAGAAGAAAGTAAGGTTTCTTGAAACTACTACTACAAGAAAGGATCAAGTTTATTGCACAAAGAGAAAATATGATGTTTTTGGCAAGAACAAGAAAGCCTTGGTGTTTATGGAGAAGATGACGGATAGAGATTAGTCACAAGGGCTGAATAATTTTGAGCAGGGCAGTTTGGACAGGGTTATGATTCAAAGTAAGCTTATGGGTAAAAGGTCATCACTCACAAGAAAACACAGGTACCAGCATTGGTCAGGTGGAACCGACATCGATAGATAGATGGACACTGGTGTCGATCAGAGAATTGACAGTGGCAGATAGGACACCGATGTGGGAAAGGAAATCAGCATTGGCGATCATGAGGGTTTGGCATCGGTCATGTGTAGCCCAGGGTCGACAAAAAAATGAATTTTGGGTGGACAGCAAGCTGTCAAGAAGTCTCAAACACCCATGAAGAGGACTGAAAGGGTAAGTAAGCCTCAAATTTGTTATTCCCATTCTTTACACTACTTGTTGCTCACTGATGGTCAAGAACCAGAAAGTTTTAAAGAAGCAGAGAAGGTAGAATCCAGGAAACAGTGGGAGCATGGCATGGATGAGGAAGTTGATTCCATGGGAGAGAACCAAATGGGAGGTTTGGTAGAGTTGCTAGCTGAGTTAAAGAAGAGAGAGAATGGACATGTGAGATGAAATGCCAGGGCATATGGTCTTGAGAAAGCTATAGAATAATGGAGGTTTGACAGGTGTATGACAAAGCATGGATTTAGTCAATGTCAGTGTGACCATTGTGGTTTCTTTACCAAGTTGGATAATATTAGCTACATTATCCTGTTACTGTATGTAGTGTGTATGCTTATTGAAGGGTCACACATGCAGGGAGTTGTTGAGCTAAAGGTAAAGTTAGTTCAGAGATGTGTCATTAAGAATTTGGGAGCAGTGCAATTCTTTGGCATGAGTATTCTTAAAGACAGGGAAGATCACAGGTTGATTTTGTCTCAAGATGATTGTGTGAATAAGGTAGTGCAAGATGAAAAACTGGTAAGCGCACCTATGGATGGATAGTTCATAGAACAGTGTCCCCAATCACATGATGAGGTTAAGTACATGTGTACTAGACCTAAGTTTGCCCAAGCAGTGGGTGTTGTCAGAAGGTTTGTGGCCAATTCAAGAAAGAAGCACTGGAGAGCAGTTCAGTGGATTCTCAGGTATTTGAGAGGGACCAGCAGTAGGGATAAATGATATGTAGGGTCAAACACTTCTCTACATGGGTATGTAGAATCGGATATGGTAGGTTACTTGGATGACAGGTGGAGCACCAAAGGTTGTGTGGTGGTTGGTCTTGAAGATTGAGCTTGAAAAGGGATACAAGCTAGGAAACAAAATTAGACGATGTACAAGTATAGGTACAGGTGCCACTATTTATCTCCAAGTGGGAGATTGTTAGGGTGTCGAGCTAAAAGCTTAACTAGGATGCAAATTGGAGGAGGTTGCTGAGTGTAGAGCAACCGACATCGATTTGATCAACCGATGTCGGTCATATCCAGTGAGAAAAGCAACTGACATCAGTCAGGATTCGGCTGACGTCGGTCATCTCTAGGTAGACAGGGACTGACATCAATCCTCTATGCATTCTAGAACTGTTAGTTACATGAACAGTTAGTTTGTTGAATGACTAGTTTGCATGTAAAAGGCTAATTTTAGTCTTGAGTTGCATGTCTAATTATTGTTTGCATGAGGTCTTTTTAAGAGACTCATGGGGCTGTATTGTAATCAAGGACAAGGAAGAGATCCTTCTAATTGTAAGATCAGGTTGATTTGCAAGTTGTGAAAGATCAGGGAGAAGATCTACATGGTAAGTAAGGTCATTGATTTGTAAGTTGTTGCAAGATTAGGGAGATCTACTTGGAGTACTTGTGTATTGGCAGTGTTGTTACTGACTGGTTGGAGGTGAACAACAACTTTGTGTTTGAGTTGATTATTGTGACCGTAATTGAGAGAGAGAACTCTTGATTGAGAATTACTGGAAGTTTTAGAGGTGTGGGAAGCCTCAGAGGTATGAGAAGAGTGTGGCATCTTCTTGATTGTATTTTCTTTCTGGATGAGTTGAATACAAGATTGTATTGTCTTTCAAATTCTGTGTTGTTTCTGATTTCTAGTTACTTTTTTCTTCTGGTTAAATTATGTGTTTAGTTGCTTATACAAAGGTAATCAATTGTGCTCCTAATCCTACCAAAGTGGTATTAGAGCTTTATGTTCTAGATTCTTGTCAAGTGGTATCAGAGCCAGGTTGCAGGGAGCAGGGAGCAGGTGTTTGTGTTTGATTACAGGTCACTCAGAGGGGTTTCTATTTGAGTGGGAGTATAGAAATGGTAGAAGAAAATAAGTTAAGAATGGAGAAATTCAATGGCATGAATTATCAATTATGGAGGATGCAGATAGAAGATTATCTGTATCAAAAATATCTGTACTTACCATTGGGTGGGGTTGCAAGCAAGCCCACAGATATGAAAGATGAAGAATGGAAGGTTCTTGATCAAAAAGCTCTGGGAACTATAAGGTTGAGCCTGGCATCATCTGTGATTTCCAACTTATCATAGGCTAAGGCAATAGTGGAGTTAATGGAATTTTTGGCAAATTTATATGAAAAACCCTCAGCTTCGAATAAGGTATTTCTTATGAAGCAATTATTTAATTTGCAAATGAAGGAAGGTGGATCGGTACATAGTCATCTTAGTGATTTCCATGGATTAGTAAATCAGTTAGTTTCAGTCAATATAGTTTTTGATGATGAAATTAAGGCTCTCTTAATCTTGTGTTCCTTACCTGAAAGTTGGGACAATTTGGTAATGGCAGTTAGTAATACTATGTCTGCTTCAAATATCTTAAAAGTGGATGATGTTTTTAGTGTTATCTTGAATGAAGAAATTCGCATGAAAAGCACAGGTGAATCAACAGGGAATGCTTTGAGTGTTGAAAGTAGAGGAAAGCAAAGAGAGAAGATAGGGCAAGGGAAGTCAAAGAAAGTCAAGAGACCTAGATCTAGGCCTGGCAAGAAAATCTACTATCATTGTGGAAAGAAAGGGCATGTAAAGAAAGATTGTTGGTTGGTTGAAGATCAGCATGAAGGAAATGAAGAAGTAGATGTTGCAGATATTGTTGCATAGGATGCTCTTATATGTTCATTGGATAAAGTGGAATCTTGGGTTTTAGATTATGGTGCCTCTTTCCATGCAACCCCAAATAGAGCATCTTTCTATGATTATGTCTAGGGAGACTTTGGAGAGATTTATTTAGGGGATGGTAAGCCTTGTCAAATGGTTGGCAAAGGGGAAGTGCGGCTGAAATTATAGATAGACAACACATTTGTGTTGAAGGATGTCATGCGTGTCCCAGTCTTGAAGCAGAATTTGATTTTTTTAAGAAATTTGGGTGATGAGAGATGCACAGTAACTCTCACAGTGGACTCTTGGAGAGTTACCAAGGGTGCACTTGTTTTAGCAAGAGGTAATAAAGTAGGTACTCTTTATCTATCTACTTGTATTACTGATTCTCTTTCTGGTTTATCTACATCAAGTGTAGAATCAAATATGTGGCTTCGTAGGCTTGGTCACATGAATAAGAAGGAGATGCATGTTCTTGAGTCAAAAAGTAAGATTTTAGATTCGAGAGGCATAGATCGAGATTTTTGTAAGCAACAAAAGAAAGTAAGGTTTCTTGAAACTACTGCTACAAGAAAGGGTCGAGTTTATTGCACAAAGAGGAAATCTGATGTTTTTGGCAAGAACAAGAAAGCCTTGGTGTTTATGGAGAAGATGAGGGACAGAGATCAGTCACAAGGGCTGAATAATTCTGTGCAAGGCAGTTTGGATAGGGTTATGATTCAAAGTAAGCTCGCAGGTAAAAAGTCATCACTCACAGGAAAACACAGGTACTAGCATCAGTCAGGTGGAACTGACATCGACAGACATATGGACACCGGTGTTCGTCAAAGAACCGACATCGGCAGACTAGACACCAGCATGGAACAAGAAACCAGTGTCGGTGATCAGGAGGGTTCGACATTGGTCATGTGCAGACTAGGGTCGACTAGAAAAGGGATTTTGGGTAGACAACAACCTATAAAGGAGTCTCAAATGCCCATGAGGAGGACTGAAAGGGTAATTAAGCCTCAAATTCGTTATTCCCCTTCTTTACACTACTTGTTGCTCACTGATGGTCAAGAACTAGGAAGTTTTATAGAAGCAAAGCAGGTAAAATAGTGGGAGCATGGCATGGATGAGGAAGTTGATTCCTTGGGAGAGAACCAAATGGGAGGTTTGGTAGAGTTTCTATCCAAGTTAAAGAAGAGAGAGAATGGACACGTGAAACAGAAGGCTAGGGCATATGGTCTTGAGAAAGCTGCAAGACAATGGAGGTTTGACAGGTGTATGACAAAGCATGGCTTTAGTCAATGTCACTGTGACCATTGTGGTTTCTTTACCAAGTTGGATAATATTAGCTATATTATCTTGTTACTATATGTAGTGTGTATGCTTATTGCAGGGTCACACATGCAGGGAGTTGCTGAGCTAAAGGTAAAGTTAGTTTAGAGGTGTGTCATGAAGAATTTGGGAGCAACGAAATTCTTTGGCATGAGTATTCTTAGAGACAGGGAAGATCACAGGTTGATGTTGTCTCAGGATGATTGTGTGAATAAGGTAGTGCAGGATGTAGAACCGGTAAGCGCCCCTATGGATGGATAGTTCATAGAACAGTGTCCCCAATCACATGATGAGGTTAAGTACATGTGTATTGGACCTGAATTTGCCAAGTAATGGGTGCTGTCAAAAGGTTTGTGTCCAATTCAAGAAAGAAGCACTCGAGAGCAGTTCAATGGATTCTTAGGTATCTGAGAGGGACCAGTAGCATGTATACATGCTATTCAAGGTCAGACACTTCTCTACATGGGTATGTAGAATCGGATATGGCAGGTTACTTGGATGACATTTGGAGCACCATAGGTTGTGTGGTGGTTGGTCTTCAAGATTGAGCTTGAAGAGGGATACAAGCTAGGAAACAAAATTAGATGATGTACAGGTATAGGTACATGTGCAGCTATTTATCTCCAAGTGGGAGATTATTAGGGTGTGGAGCTAAAAGCTTCACTAGGATGCAAATTGGAGGAGGTTGCTGAGTGCAAAGCAACCGATGTCAGTCTGATCTAGTGAGCAAAGCAACTGACATCGGTAAGGAGTTGGCTGATGTCGGTCATCTCTAGGCAGATAGGGACTGACATCGGTCACCTGTGTATTCCAGAACTGTTAGTTACACAAACAGTTAGTTTGTTGAACGGCTAGTTTGCATGTAAAAGGCTAATTTTAGTCTTGAGTTGCCTGTCTAATTATTATTTGCATGAGGTCTATTTAAGAGACCCATGTGGTTGTATTGTAATCAAGGACAAGGAAGACATCCTTCTAATTGTAAGATCAGGTTGATCTGCAGGTTGTGCAAGATTAGGGAGAAGATCTACATGGTAAGTAAGGTCATTGATTTGTAGGTTGTTGCAAGATCAGGGAGATCTACTTGGAGTACGTGGAGTACTTGTGTACTGGCAATGTTGTTACTGACTGGTTGGAGGTGAACAACAACTTTGTGTTTGAGTTGATTGTTGTGACTATAATTGAGAGAGAGAAATCTTGATTGAGAATTACTAGAAGTCCTAGAGGTGTGGGAAGCCTCAGAGGTGTGAGAAGAGTGTGGCATCTTCTTGATTTTATTTTCTTTCTGGATGAGTTGAATACAGGATTGTATTGTCTCTCAAATTCTGTGTTGTTTCTAATTTCTAGTTACTTGTTACTTCTGGTTAAATTCCGTGTTTAGTTGCTTATATAAAGGTAATCAATTGTGTTCCTAATCCTAACAAAGTGGTATCAGAGCTTTATGTTCTAGATTCCTATCAATTAAAGCATTTTGAGTCACCCTTCCAACTTTCTGATTTGACGTAGGTGCAGAAGTTCTAAGGAATGTCACACTTGGACTGACACCTTCTTGCCTTGTAGAAAGACTATTTAAAATTATGTCAACACCATGGAAATTTACCAAAACCTTCATATTTTCTACAAATGAATCATCTTTATTGAGAACATATGTGTCTTCCACTAGAAATATTGTAAGGTTCACCTTTTGGGGCTGCCATCCTTCATTTGCTTGCAAGTAATTTTCATCTTTTGCTAACAAATGAGGAGTGACTCCTCCTTGAGCTACCAAAGCTTTTCCTTCATCCTAATTTGCATCCATGAATTATCCTTAATTACATTCTTATCCTTAGATAAATTTTCTATACACTAATACCATATCTATTGTGTTAGCGGTAGAAGTTGGGTTATAGGAATTAGATGGCCTATTGAGGTTAGGTTGTCCTTGTCGTACACCTTGACCATATTGCTGAGTTGGGAACCTATTTCCTTATGGAGGATTGGGGTAAGGGTTTTGATTAAATCCATATTTCAAAGGTAGTTGCCTACTCTGAGATTTAAGGCCTTTCACCTTGCATCTAAATCAATGGTATCTTCTGCCTTCTTGGGGGCAACTTTGGACTTGGTATTTGCATTTCAGATTTAAGCAACACTTGAGTAGTAGAAGACATGTTTGTAGAATGGCCATGGATATTTTTGGAGATAGTTTTCTAGATTGTATTAGGCCATTCTCATCTCTAATGGCTAGGTCATAAGATTTAGGTAAGGTGTAACCACCCATGGACTACAGCATGATGGCTATGGCAGTTCTCATATCCCTTAGGTATGTAGGGTAAACAAAGCTTGTAAGAGGTATCATGGGAGGAAGAAACCTATGCCAAGTTATTTGGAATCTATCATTAATGTCATGCATAGTCTCCTTAAGACCCCTTTTAATTACATTGATTTGATGGATGAGTAATGTGTGATCACTTTTATTGTCAACCCTTGAAGTCAATAACTCTCCAAAATCATCCCAAGTGGTGATACACTCTCCAAGAAATGTCCCATACTATATAAGAGACATGGAGAGTAACCTAATGGAAATGTTTACCTTAGTAACATTATCAAAATATATAATTTTGAAATGTCCCTAATATGCTCACTAGGGGTGATATGACCTTCACCATTGAAAGTGGGAACACTTTTTGGTAGTATTAGAGGGTATATAATCATATGCATTGAGAAGTAAGGGATTTTAAGTGTTAAAGGTTGGGAAGGCATGATGCCTAACCATATTGTCCTCAATTTCCTATTCACTCTCTTGATCTTCTTGGCTTGTAAAGTCCTCTTGCTACTTAAAGGTCAAGATAGGCTAAGGATGTTGAACTTTAAGAGGAATTTTAGGTTAAAGGAGTGGGTTTATAGTATTGATACCTCTACTATAAATTGGCCCAATAAGGACCATGAAGTATGAAAAAAAAGATGATTAAAATTGGTTTACAACCATAAATTACCTTGAATAGAGTCACCAAACGTTGATTAGAACACCATATCCAGTTATGATGTTGTTAAGACTAACATTTACTTTAACAAGATGTATTATGAGACAATTGTCCCACTAGGTATGTCAGAACCATTGTCACCAAATATTGCACACTAGAGATAGTTTTTCAAGCCTAATCTAAGATTTGGACAACATTGGGTTACCTCTAGGCCTATCGGTTTCCTATAATATAGGTAAACCTCTAGGTTTAAGGGCTAGCTCCATAGATTTCTCTTTGTTTGCTTATCACCTACACTACTTGTTTGCTTTGATGAAAAGGGATAGAAGTAACATTGAAAAATAACTACTCTAATATTATGATACAATAGAATGATATAAAATAGACTACCATACACTTTCACTAAGAAACATGACTCACAATACTAGTCTTAACATCCTAAATTGTTCCAACATAAGTGTTTCAAAAATAGAGGTGATGTGCATTGTACTACTCAAGGTGAGTGAACCAGAGGTTAGATTATAAACACTAAGGCTACTCCTTACACTTAAAGATAGACAAATTCACTAGCTACACTTCATGTGACCTTTTGGCGAGAGATAATTGCATCAAACATGGAAGAGTAGAGAGAAGGCAAGGATGGACACTAATCACTAGACACTTCACTATGCACCACTTGACACACTTAGACAAGATAACCTGTGATCTCAAAACTAGATTGTAAATATTCATTACAAAGGAAAAATATAGTATAAAACTAGTATGACTTCACCATACTGGGTGTGGATTATTTTATAAAAGCCAAAATATCTTGCATTTATATAACATGTGAGAAGAGAGAGAAGAAGGGAAGTGGAAAGGTCAAAAATCCAAGGGTCAAGACATGGAAACTAGTTATATTATAGGATAATAGAGTGGAAAACACACCATAAAGGTCAAATTGGGCATGCATCCAATTGAAGCATGACAAACTCTTTAAAATGGTGTAGTGACTCTTCAATTAGCCCTCTTGAAACTGCCTTGATCATGAAGCATCTCTTGACCACTTGAAACTAAAGTAAGAAGAGTTGACACATATGCACTATCTTAGGGGGGTTGGAAAAAATCTATGACAATCATTAGATGCTTTCCTAACTAATAGCATTCTTCATGACACTTGTATTCACTATTTGTTGTCATTCACTGATCTTCTAGTCCTCATTATTCACATTTATCCTCAAGGTGAACTTCACTTGCTCAACCAAATCCATAGAAGAGGTGTTAGGACACATGTCTAGAGTATCTTTTTCTTCCAATCCATCAGGTAGACCTTAAAAAAATCCCAAATTAGACCTCACATTTTCTCACTTGACAGTCACTTCTCATTTTCACTATCTATCTAAAATTGTATGTGATAAATGATGTAGCAGAGGGCCTTTCATGAACAACTGAGGTTAGAAATGAGCATATAAAGTGGGAATAAGTCTCTATAGACCTTGCCAAATGATTATCATTTCTAAGTTCCCTTCTACAACTACAAAACACTCAAAAACTTAAAAAGAACCCTATTTTTACCTTATCCACAAGTGGTGGTAAAGACTAGATGGATGTCCAAGAGCCTGAGTGAGTGTTAGACATGTCTAAGGCACTTTTATTAGCAACTAACCCCCTCTGATTGCATATTATTTCCTATTTTATCCATTGGGTCTTAGACAAGGGTTTTAGGAGAATTTTATAAGGGTTTGATTCTTAATAATAGTTTATAAAACCTGGATGTCCAACCCTTAAAAAAATGCAATGAAAAAAAGTGTAGTACCCTAATAAACTACCCATAGATCCTTGGGTCACTATGAGATCAATCTGTACATATGTGAGCATTTGAAAATGGCCTATTGATCTTTTTCTTGCATTTTGAGAAGGTCTACCATAGAATTGGGTCAAAATGATCAACTTGGTGTAACTCCTTACAAACCAATGACTTCAATCAACCTTATATCTCCCATTGAAGGCTCTCAATTGAACTATAATGGTCATATAGTCTTAGAAGTTAAGCTGGACCCTTTGAAGGGCTTAGGTCTAGTTCTAGGCTTGATAGGCCTAACTTTGCTTAATCACCTATGACCACTTCTGAGTGGTTTCTAGTGACTATGGGTGTTTGGTCATAATTTTTCACCTCTAGTACAACTAGAGTAATCATCATTAAATGCATTTAATACTATCATTTCACACGTTTATCACATTCACATAGTAAATCAATAGTCTTTGACTTGACTGGGAGTGCCCTCTATCTGAGACAAAATATAAGGCATCTCCATATTTACCTTACCAAAGTGAATTCATGGAGAGATATATTAGGTATTTATGACCTTATATATAAAGATACAAGTCTGGAATAGTTTTGCAGATCCCTCAACATCACAAAACCTAAAACTAACTTTTCAATCTATGTACTATCTACAGGGTCTATATGCAGAGTTAGGTTTGTTCAACTTCCATCTGAGTCAAAGTGTTTGGCTCTAGGGATAACATGGAAAAATGTTTTCATATTTTTTAAAGTGGAATATATATATTCATCCCATTTTACATCTTTGCCAACCTTTCACACCTTACATCATTTGCATTAGCTAGTCCATGTACTATACTGACTGTAGGTGTTCACCTCAAGAAAATGGAATTCCTATAGATGCATGTTCATGTTTAGACATTGTGTTTCATTATTATGTTTTTATTGAATTCCCTAAGATCATATATAGTTGAATTGACTCAACTCTTGCCTAGATATCTATGTTCACATCTAAACTGCCTTTCTCTTGACACTAGCATGAGTTGGTATGTCTATTGTAGTAGATTGTAGATAGTTGTAGATGTGTGTTAGATAGGAGTTTAAAAATTATGTAGGTGATATTATATGAGTTACTTGTGTTTCATTAAGTCATCCTCCACTTATGTGATCTCATATCATGTTTATAGACCATAGTTTCATTTCAATATTATAGGTCACTACAAGTTATGTTACTTTTGGTCATTTCAATGTAGTGTTCACTAAGTGTCTTAGGTTAGAACTTGTTTGAGTTAGAAACCACTCAAACACCACTCTCCATTAGTCAAGAAAACATTTTCTTATGTCAAATAATTTCCCTTAGGCTTGGTATACAAGATGGAAACCATAAGACCCATCCATTTCTCAAGACACTCTAATATGAGAAGACCATGTAGATGAGCAAAATGTGATTCAAAGAAGTTAAGGTAAAGTGTCTCAATTGCAACCTTTCAAACCTATAAACATGGATTCAAATCTGTGTTTATAGTATAGATCTACCACTATCACCATGATCCTCTCTATGTTATCAGACTTCATTTAATATGTCAAGGGAGATCAATCATCTCCATTTCAACATCACTCAGACCTCTGTTGGAGTTGCTTGTAGGTGAACATTAGATATAGGGCTATGTATATTGAATTGATCTTCTCAACCAATATCTAACCCTTTGGATGGATAAGTTCTATTGTTTTCACTTCAGAAACATCTCAACACTTTTAAAGCCTCTTGTCTTACCACCATAACTATTCAAAACTCAATTCCACTTGGATTTAGCTAATTGTTGCAAGGAGATCTTGACTATGTTTATGTTTCTAACTGTGTTCTTCATCAATGTTAGTCTTGAGACTAACCTTCAAAGAATAGACAATCACCATGCAATGTTAAATTGAACACAACATATTACCTTGCATTACCCTTGTTCTGAAGACGAAACCATGGAATTAAGCCTCTAGAACTGATTAAATGTTGTTTGTAGACTAAGTAGAGTCTCCCACTAGCAATATGAGATAGTCTAGTTCATTTCATGATATCCACATGTGAAAACAGGACTGAGAAACATGTGAAAAGGATGGAAATGCCCTTATAGAACACATACAACACTTGACATTCTTAGATCAATCCAAACAGAGAATAAAACTAAAGGACTTGGGGATGTGTAGGTAGAGAAGAGGAGCTAACACTATTAACAATGATTCATAGAGCAAAAATCACCAACCCTCTGATTATTTCCATGAAGTTGTATTAAATAAAGAGTATTGTCACCAACCAAAACCATTTGCTCTAAATGGCATCCTCCTTGTTGTACTAAGTTGAAACCCGCTGACCATTTTAGCTTATCTAAGAAAGTGAATGGAAAGATAGAATAGTTTTTCCCATGTGCAGACCTATCAAAGTTGCCCAAGCATGGAAATACATTGTGGGGATTTGAAGAGGCACTTTTGAAGCAACCACATGTGCTCAAACTATTTTATAAGCCATACAACATCCTAAAACCACATGAAACTGCCTGATCTTCTTGAAAGGACATTGCACCTATAGTTGGTAAGTCTAAAAATAATTTCCCTGACATATTATAATATGTGCAATGTTGAATATTCTTTTGGACACTTATCTTCTTAAGGAAACCATACTACTTCAATAAATGACTCAAAATGTGACCTTAGAATGACTTAAGACAAACTATTAACAAATATGACAAGGATAAACATATGTTTGACCTCATTAAAGACCATGGGACACATTTTACACCCTAGAAGACCCCTATAACAAGTTTAACTATATAGGGGGTTGGCCTAATTTGCCTTGTGGTCAAATTAGTCAACACTTACATAGTAAGTACTCATAATCAAATTAGATCAACACATCAAGGGAGAGGATAAAGAATAATTATGTTTGGTTTGCATTTGTATAAATCCATTCATTTATTTATTTTTTTACTTTAGGTCGTTTGCCTTGGTATATTACTAAAAGAAATTGAGGTTAATTGCCCAAGTACCCAAAGTTATCTATTCTAACTCGGAATGATTCTCTTATAAACCACTAAGCAATGTGAATGGATCCTCACCATACACCATGATATGTCGAGAGTCAAACCTACAACTACGATTACCTCTACAAACTACCAAGACCAAGTAAACTATACACGAGACCTAGAAATATATTCATTTTAAATTTCAATAACTGACATATTAAAGTTATTTGAATAAATGATAAATAGTGAATGGTCAACGAGAACATACCATATACCTTTTAATTATGGTATATTCGATTCCCCAACATACAATGAGTCTAGTCTCATGATTCGGAGTGATATAATAGGGGCCTCAACATTAATCGGATTTTTGAATTGGTAGAAGGCGAAGTCAAAGCCGACGAGCTTGATGACAAGTCAAACCATTAATATTTGAGTTAAATGTCATAGACGTTCCATACCTGGTCGATGTCGATGACGATGTTACATCAGAATGGAGAGCATCGATATACATAGGAACAAGCAAATTCAGAGGAACATATGGCAATGGGGCCTCAAATTTCAAAATCTTTACCACATCTCTCATTGTCGATCTTAGCTTTGGATCTGGATGAGAACAGGGCAATCCCACCAACATCAGCCATTCCATTTCTTCGACTTTGAAATTCCCACCTAATCTTTCGTCTGCTGAATCCAACAAATCTCAAATCCTTTTGACTAGTCTTTCGCTTTGATTCTGTACTCATCATTCCCAGGTAATTTCCAGAGACACCGCTGCGAAGCTATACACGTCTAATTTTATACTTGCATTTGTTTGTCCTCTACTCACCTCTTACTCGTATAAATGCATCACTTCTGTAGGGCATTCATATGAGAGATGAGGAGAGACTTCTGATTGTAATCTATTTTGTATAATTGATATTTCATTTCATAGCATTCTTTGTGAGCAATGCGTTCGTATTTTCTTTTGTGATAATGTGCTCTTAGAGAGACCTTAGGTGAGTACCTTGAGCACTCCGACATAATATTAGAACCTCCTTCAAGTAGCCATTATGCAACGTAGTCTCTAAGGCATTGTCATTTGCATTTGCATATGTTTTTGTTTGGCCTACAATACGGCATTTGCAGTTGTTTTTCTGGACCATAAATTATATGTTTGGTTTCATAACAGCTAGCTTCCACCTTCATGCTACCTACTGCCATCTATCACACAGCTATCAAGGTCATCCATATCCATTCTGGTATTTGCGTCGATGTTGGTTCGCTAGGTATTATATTTTTAGCACTAATTCAAGCTGCATTGCCTCTGAGGGCACTAAAATATAAGTTTACAAACCTCAGATCTATCCCAAAACACTCTAACCTCTTAGTGTTCCCAGCATAGCTCAACATTTGGAGCCGTCTCATTTACCGAGTGGCAAGATGTTCTGCGTTAAAAAACCCAACTGTCTTGTGGAAAGAACAGGTGGTTTCACAGTGGAATGGTGTTTGGTTTGTATCCACGGCTTGATCACTATGGTCCACCTTGGAATGGGTCATTTTTCTTCCCCTGGTTTACAGTTGGATTGCCTCCACGAAACCACCCAGCGCTGGGTTTTTCCAGAACCGCTCACCATTGCAATCTTTCTAGTTGGGTCTACTCGATGTGGAACTCCTCCTCACCATCCTCCAATGCCCTGCCCCTGTGTAGATTTTGCCATGGTTAACTCCGTGCATGGTATTCAGTTGCATTTGGTTGAAGGTTGAGTTCACTTGGGTCACCGTCCTCCTTGGCTCGCCATCCTAAGAACCGAACCTGCCAGAACAATTCGTGTTTTTTTCTGAAACCACCGTTTAAAGCTTGCATACGGCTGTTGTCTTTCTCTCCCCACCATGAAGTTTTTGCCCACCCACCGTCCTCGGCCTCCTCCTGACGCTCTCACTTTGCCTCATCCCCTCGCCGCCGACCAGTTGCTCATTGCGCTGGTGTTTAAACTCAAAACCACCCTTCTTGCGTATTCGTGGTTTTCTCCCTTTAGCTAGTGGTTTTAGCATGGTTTTTCATTGTTTGAATGACCTTTTTAAAAAAAGAAAAAACCATTATAAGCATTATTGTAAGTGGGGTGCTTGACGTTAAAGTGGGGGACATTATATGGTGAGGTGATATTTTCCTTTAATTAGTGGGAAGAAAAAATTATTATTATTATTATTATTATTATTATTATTATTATTATTATTATTATTATTATTATTATTATTATTATTATTATTAAAACAGAAATATACAAATAATTCACCAAAAAAAAAAGGTTGTATGAGAGCATGCTACAATATATTAGGCAGAGTTTAAGAGCAAAACCAAAGTATCAAATAGGTAGAGTTTAGAAACAAGTAATTACATCACAAAGTTATAAAAAGAGATAAATTTTATGCAATAAGATCAAAGCTAGCAAATTGAGGATTCATATCATTCGGACCCCAGTCCGAGCTTGATAAATCATTGTTATTTGGAATAGGCTCCCAACGAGTAACGTAGGCAGTGTTTGTATCATCATTTTCTTGTGTCTGAGTGGGCGAGATAGCCAAAGAGAGCCTAGAGAACTTATCCAACACATCTACATAGCCTCCAAGTGGCACCCTCCAAGCACCTAGGCATGGAGGAGGAGTGTCCCAACCATCCTGCCAAACAGGGGAAGGAGGTGGAAGCTACCACCCTCACTGTTGTCTAGGGGGAAACACGCTGGTATGGAGTGCTGCTATGAGATCGACGCTTGGAACAGCTACGATGATGCCCACCATGAGGTGATCAAGGCACTTTGTCATCTAATCTGGGATCCCTAGGCAGAGAAGGTAGAACCCGAGCCATAGTGCAGGCAGCATCTCCCCAATGGGAGAAGAGGTCCTGAAGATACCCAAGCTCCATAGCCACTTTATTGGCTTGGACTTGAATCTGCAAAACATTAGAGATGATAGAAGATTTGTGCAAAGCAAAAATATTATAATCAGTAGAAGCATGATTAAACACATAATTTTTTCTTTCTTTCCAAATCCAAAAGAGAATCTCCACTCTGAAAGTATGCACCAAGCAAATTGGGCAAGCTTGGGCTCCACATAAGCCCCCTAGACAATGTTGAAGTGACTGCTTCATGTTTTAATAGATGAGTCCAGCCCCCAGTAGGAGTTGTGATTATCTACCATGGGAAAATAGGGGTGAGCCAAGCATAGCCTAGTCAAGGAGTATAGTTGCAGAAACGGGTCTCGACATACCATTTTCAATCCTTTTACCAAGGTTGAGTGGAATGGACTGAGATTTTATGGAGCATAGAAGTAGGGATGACATTGATAATTACCTAGTAAGATCCCTAGTCCATATTGGCTAACCAAAATTTAGATTTTACTTCTTCCCAAGATAGCCAAGAGTGAGAACGCTTGTAGAAGATATTCTCGATGGAATGAATTCCTCTGTAAAAAAGCTTGAGGGTGTTGATCCAAGGGATTTTTGTTAGGGGCACTTCATTGCAATCAAAAATGGATGACCACTATAGAGAGTGGGAGTTAGCAAAAAGCCCATTACATAAATCAAAATCATTCCAAAGAAGCCATTGCTTAATCTTTTTCAAAGCCTTCTAGATGTTTTTGTCCTCAAAGGAACCCATTATTTAGATGGGAGACTGGATGAAGAGTAAATTGGGGAGGTCGAGCCCTTTTTAGGCTTTCTTGCCCTTAGACAACCTAGAGGAGATATAATGTCTAAATAACACCTTCCAATCTTCTGGGCCCTCAATGGCCCGCACAATCCATTTGGCACATAAGACAATTCCTTATCGAGTTATGTTGATGAGACCCATCCCTCTAGCTTCACACCTAAGAAAGTAATATTTGTAGGCCACCTTGTGTACTCCTTTACCTTGTGGGGAATTTTCCCAAAGAAAATCTCAAAGCAATTTCTCCAACTTCTGGTAAGATGTTTTAGAAGGTACTCAGTATGATGAGTAATACACATGGGTGAACGCAAGAATTTTCAAGCAGCTTTAAAATTTTCCTGTTAATGAAAGAGACTTGGTCACCCAGTAATTTAGCTTCTTCGCAAATATGTCAATGACATACTACCACAATAAAGGTGTCAAACCATAGAAAGTAAAGGGGATGCCAAGGAATTTAAAGATTTCATCATGTTGGATCCACTTCCATCCAAATTTAGTAGCCCACACTGGCGAAGGTAAGACAGTCTATAATAATGATATTTTTGTCATTGGATGCTAGATCCAAAGGCCAAGAAAAGGGTGTCAAGACATTGTAAGGTATTGTTCACATTGTATTCATCTTCAATGAGGGTAAGGAAGGAGTCATCTACAAAGTGGCCATTAAGTAATTGCATATCTTTGTATGGATTAGCTGCATCAAGAGGGAGATAAATTCTATTAACAAGGCCACTAGCTTAGGAATGGTTAAGAAGATATCCAAAACCCTCAACTACAAGAACATACAAGGCGAGAACCAGAGGGTGCCCTTGGAAAATTGAATGGAATAAGCCAAATTGCTCATAGGTAACTCTATTGATGGAGAGAACTATTGAGGCATTAGAGAAAATCATCTGAACAATTTGAATGAAGATGGGTCTGAAACCAAGAGCCCAAAGCATAGCTAAGATAAAGGGCCATTCAATGAGATCATAAGCTTTTTCAAAGTCAATTTTCATGAACATAGCTTGTTGCTTAGACTTTCTAGCCCAATACATCCCTTTCTAGATGAAAATTATGTTATCCATGATATAATAGCTTATGATAAAACCCATTCATTTTAGATGCACAATGAGAGGAAACATATCGTATAGTTAGATTGCTAGAGCCTTGGTGATAATTTTATAGAAAATATTGAAGAGGGTGATGGCATGCCAATTGTAAATCAACTTAGGATCTCCCTTCTTAGGTATGAATTTGATATTGCCTTTATTTATAATTTTACCCAGTGAATGCACATGAAATACTTCTTGATAAACTTTATGCAAATCACTACCCACAAGATCCCAAAGAGTTCTGTAAAAGTCATAGGGAAATCCATTAATGTCAAGGGCTTTGTTATTATCCATATGAGATGCAACTTCATGAAAATTATCAATAGTGAGGGGCATGTCACAAATCACCCATTGGGCGGGAGTAAATTTGCATGACACCATTGAAAGGCATGGATGAAGGGTAGAATTACGCTTAACTGAAGATGCTTGAGATTTGAACACTTGTTGATAATGGTGGAAAAATATTTCACAATCTGAGAAGTCTCAGTGAGTCTATTACTAGCCTCAACAATTACTTAAATTTGTTGTGAATTTATTGCTTCAAGTTTAGCTCACAGTAACTGAAAGAATTCTTTAGAAGCTTTGTCCCCTAATTTAAGGTAATGAAGCCCATCTTTGACTTGGGCTCCTTGAGCATTATAATTATCTATAATTTGAATGTGGTGCCTTAAAGATAAAATTTTCACCTTCAAGATCTCATTAAAATTATATTTTTCCATAGCTAGAGCCACATAGCTTAGTTCTGAGGTTGTAGCAGCGTAGGAGTGTCTCTGAATTTTGGTAAGTTGGCAGCCATAGATCTATAGAAATTGGGAGGTACTCCTAATAGAATCATCCCACTAGAGAATCCAACCAGATTCTTGGGAAGGATGTAGATCTAAATTATAAAGTCTCCTAATATGTGCCATCGTGGGCCCATGCTTGAGTAATGAGGTGTTAAAAATGAATTACATTTTGTAGACTTTAGGCTTCATGAACTATCATCTCAGATGAAACTGAATGGGGTAGTGATCAAAAAGCCCAAAATATGGTAGCACTTGCACCAGAGAAAAAAAAACCATTATCAAAAGAGAAGTACAGTTGAGTGGACATCATTGCCCTATTTAGATGCTTCAAAATCTGAGCATGGCCTTCCTTGAAATTACTCCAAATGTACCAAACTCCATATGCATGTTGGTGGGTTAAATTGGGGTCATAAAGGCCCCATTTAGTGCACATATAAAACCATGCCTCCCTTTAGCTAGCTAGCCACCTCATAAGAATGTGGCCCAATTTGTCCTTGGGAGATGCCATCATATTAAAGTCACCACATAATACCCAGTGGGCATCGAAGAGATCATCTACTATCCATTGCCATAAATGAGTATGCTCTAAAGCATCATTAGAAACATAAATATTAATAAATCCAAAGGAGTGGATTTCAATGCTAAAAAAAGCCCAAACAAGATGATTGGTGGGGTCCACACCAGATTACACTAAGTGTGGCCACCACCTTGGAGAAATGAATGTGATCACCCCTCCAGTCCTACGGCATAGTTGCTATGAAGAATGATACTATCTTTCTAGATGGAATTACTAACTGCCATCAATAAAAAAATACACCACCTTGACTTCTTACAGGTATAAAAATGTCCATCTTGGGAAATTTCCTTCTGAAATCATGCACAAAAAACTTATGTTTGGATCTATGAGACCTTGAACATTCCATAAAAAGTAATTCATAGATGACGAGAGTCAAGAAACATGTCCTTTGAGTCCAACCCTTTTAGGGCATCATATCAATTTTGCAAAAAGTACCCACTATTGACACTCAAGAACTCATATTATTTCCTCAAGTCAAGGTCAGTTAGAAACTCTCCTTCCTCTACCTCATCAATCCTTAAGGAGGGCTATAAGAGCATTTAGGCATATCTTACTAAGTAGGAAGTGAAGAGTGGATGGCTACAAGTCTAAAGAATTGGGTCCAGAGGCCTTGACACCTTGGGATAAAATGTTAAAATCTAAAGAATTTTTGAACACCCTAGGATTTTCTATCAATTTTGGAGCTATAGTCGATGAGGGCTCTTTTACAATAGGAGCCTGCTCCTGTGGGCCATTATTTGAAGATAACCTTCTTTCTTTGTGAGCAACAATTGAGTTTACAGCTTTGGTGCGAGTGTTCTTCTTCCCAACCATAGTCCAACCATCCTTAGTTGGTGCCTTGGTAGCTTCATAAGAGGGCTTGGGGGGAGAGGTTGTGTGGTTAGACACAGTATTATGAGCCAATTAAAGGGGATAATCCCTTATTTTATGATCTATGGCTTGGTAATGGAATCAAGTGTTAGGGAACTTGATATAAAAGACTCACTGAGAGTGCCTTACATCTCCCACCTCGATTTCCACAAACTCCTTGAAGTTCTGGGAGATGTCTACTTCTATGCAGACCCTTTTTTATGGTCTGATAGAGTAGAACTAGTTTTTTTCATGACAAACCACATAGCGTATGGAGGATGCTATCTGGTGAATAAAGTGCCATCATGGGAGAAGAAGGCCTCAAAATTCCATCCAAACTGGAACTTTAAGAGCAAAGTGATTCGAGACTATAAAGTCTTATGTCTAGGGAGAGAAAATCATAAGCAAGTTCTTGACATACCAAGTGGTAGACTTATGGAGGATTCCTCTAGCATGAGAAAGGTCAAAAAAGTAGAAGAGAAAAAACACTTAGTCATGTTCTAGACGCTTTCCAGCTTAAGTCATGAGATGCCCAGTGAGTTTGAACCCAAAACTGTAGCATACTTTCAAAGGGGATTCACTTGACAAAATATCCTAGTAAATAAAACTAGTCTAACCATTGACATGCATAATTAAATTCAAGAATATGCAAAACAATATCAGGGTTCCAAGTATTACCTCGTGGTATACCTTTGGGACAAAATTCCTCAGGCATTTGTAGGGGGCCATTGCTCTGATCTCCTTCATTCTTCTCCGTAGCTAAAACAATCGAGATAGAATAGAGAGAAGTCATTATAAACGTTGGCCTCCCTTGAAAATGAGAAACCCTTAATAATAATAAATGCTAAGTCATGCAGACGCTTAAGACCATGGTATGATACGACACTAGTCAAGCAAAGAACCAAGTGTTGACTCAATGACTTGGATGGAGAAAACCCTAAAAGAGTAATGGATTCATTTTTTAAATTAGTTATTTTATTTTTTATTTATGAAAAAATCTCAAATACATATCATTAAAATCATTATATAGTTTGACTTAAATTTAAAATGTAAATAATGAAATATTTTGTAAATCAAAGATTTGATACTTTCACAATCTACATGAACACTGAAAATTTTCTGGAAAACACTGTGTGAGAGTTTTTAGTTCTCAACGTTTCGGATCATCTTCCATGATCCTTCATCAAAATGAAGGATTAAGGAAAATGATCTGAAACGTTGAGAACTAAAAACTCACATAATTTTTTCCAAAAAATTTTCAGTATTTTGTAATTGTTATTTGATAATACATACAAATATATATATATATATATACACACACTGTGTCAAATCTTATATAACACGTTAAAAAAATATTTACTTTAAAAATATTTTTTGGTTTATTCTTTCCAACGGCCGAGCCCTAATATATATACACGCACACTGTCAAATCTTATATAACACGTTAAAAATATATTTACTTTAAAAATATATCGAGGACGCTAATATACATACACGCACACTATCAAATCTTATATAACACGTTAAAAAAATATTTACTTTAAAAATATATCGAGGAGGTTAGGGCTCGGCCGTTGCAAAGAATAAACCAAAAAATTATAATACCAAGAATGCCCAGTTCTGAGATTTTGCAACTAATGAAGACGACATTAATAATTTTTTCTATTACGAGGGAAGCGAGGTGTATGTGTGGCACGCAACTTAAGTATTGTTATCATCTATCTTACTATTAAGGTTGTTGGTAACAACACGAATTTAATACCATGCGTGGATTTGTCTCGCAAAGGCAGAAAGAATCATATGTTATATTGTTAAATGACACGTTTCTTACTTTTCTAAAAGGAATACCATTTCTAAAAGGAGTACCATGTTGTTGTACGAATATGTAAGGAATCTTTTTTATTATAGTTCAACAATTTCATTTATGCTCTATGATATTGTTTCCTAGATAATTGGTTCTAAGTCAAAATTATATAACATTTATTCGTAAGCATTGCAATGGAAAAGTAAATCTCTGCAATTGAGAGTTTATAGTGTGGCACATAGTTTCTATTTCGTAACATCTTAGCGATTGTATAGTAGATTTTATGATTGGATTGTTAAAGTAGGGAGTCAACTTCAAAATTATCATGTAATGCGTTCTCCACACAAATCTTACCAATTTATCAGGGGATTTGCATTTAATGTTTAGGGTAGAGAAACGTTGATGAAAATACTTTAGTATGTTTTTGATCTAATCACAAATATCCAATTGTTTATCTGTTATAGGGATGTAATATAATAACTTAGAAAGATTGGCTAACAACATTGAAAATGAAAGCATGGGTTTAGTATCAGAAAAATTATGGAAGGCTTTATTCCTATAATATAGTATTGATCACATAATCATTCCATTCAACATTGGTATTATGACCATGGTAAGTTTGAATCAATTCAAATAACATCACACAATATGCGCATTTTGGCTTCCAAATCATGAAAACATCAAGAGAACCAACTTCAAAATTGTCAAGCAATACACTTTCCACACTATTCTTGGCCTAGACATTATGTGTATTTGCACGCGCACACATGTCATCCTTACTCATAGACAAATATGATTATCTCTTTAATATCTATTATTTTAGCGTATAAAGCTAAATGTATTCATTTGAAGTGTGTGTGTGTGTGTGTGTGTGTACACACACACACACACACATGTTAATTCTATGACATAGACTATACAAACACTATATCATTAAATCCCACCACTAATATTTTTTCTATTTATTATTAGTAGTTTTTATGTATTATTTATTGTTGTATTGAGATTACATTACAAATTTACATGCAAACCTATCTTTAAACAATTTACAATACAAAATGCATGGACTAACCATTACATGACCCTTGTTTGGAGGGGCCTTCACTAAGTGGATAAATGGCAAACATATGGATGATTAAGAAACCTTGTGGTGGGGTTTATAGTCATAGTTGGGGGATTCCATTTGATTAATGGTTATAGTGGGAGACATCCATTTGTACGTGGTGCTTACCATTAAAAAGTGGTTCATTTAAATGGAGGAGGGGTCTTTATGTTGGAAACTTTGAAGGTGGTTGTATTCTTAAAGGGGGAAAATATTATCGCTAGTGGAAGCATTATAAAGGTGGTAAAATCACTCTTTTGGGGAGTGATTTAGACATCATGGGAGGTGGTGTTCATTATGGCACAATGACATTTTTAAAGTGCTTTTTAATTAAAAACAATTATTGAGAAATATTAATGGGAGATATATGGATATCATTTTTTTATTTGCTTGGTTATATATCCTATATCATTTTCTTGACAAAGATGGAGGGTGAGGCCTAGTTTGGCAAGTGGCCAAACCTCCTCGCATGCAAAAAATAATTCTTCTTCTCCTTGCTTTCTCCCATTTGTGCCACTTTGTAATCGCTTTTAGATACATTTTCGGTGTTAACCAACGTCCATTTTGGGAAGCTTTTTAAATGTAAAATTGGTTGTTTTTAGGCCATTTCAGAGGCCATACAAGTTTTAAATTACATTTTATATAAGGGGTTCCACACCTCAACCCCTCCCTATAACACCATAAGGAGCCTTCCAGGGGATCTTCTCCATGACCTTGTAAGTGGGGCTACCCCTTGACTCTGCTACGAGCTATCGCCCCCAGACCCCTACACCCTGGCCCTTTATTCAATACTTCTAGTGTGCTTCCTTCTAAGTGTCAAAGATTTGATACTTCGGTCCAATTTTATAGTGGTTAGATCCCCTCACAAAAAAAACTTTATTGCACTAGTGCTCATTCATTTATACACATACGAACACATTTTCACCAGAGCTTGATGTCCTGCATTATTTGAGTACTTTTTTTATATGCCACTTATGTTTTGGCCATGCACTACTCCTCCTACCTTTCGATGCTTCTTAATGTTTTTATCTTATTATTAGGTAGATGTGTTTTTTTGGAGTGTGTATCTCTCATTTCATAGATGACATCTTCCATAAATTGACTACATTGTGGAGTTTCTCACATCACTTGATATTTATGTTTGATGGAACCTATTTTTTAGTCACATTAAGATTCATGAAGCTTTTTTATTCATGTGTGTGTGATCCATGATGATCACTTTATTATTTAGTTGCCTAATTATTTCATACCACTAGGGACATCCTCTTGATATATTTTGTATCTATTTTTTAATAGTCTCTTTCAAATTTTGGTGGAGCTTGTTCTTCTTCTGAAGCATATCTAGTCTGATGCAGCCTAGTGTCAACATTTCTATGTATTAGGGTGGGCCCACAATATATTATGTAGACACATTTTTGGTAGAGTTATATATTTTGAAGGTTATCAAATTTTTGGTAGTTAATTCTTTTGGGTGTATTTTGCCTTTATCATGGCTTTTGTCACCATCTTCCACACTCTTTATTCATCCAATGCCATGTTATATTATGAGATACACACTTATTCTTAACACTATTGGAGAATATGCTCTACTAGATCCTAAGCAACACATTATTATTGTTACTCCTATTATTGTAGTTGCTTGTTATTATTATACACTACACATCCTACTCTTGTTTCACTTGCATGCATGCGTACTTATTTTGAGAAACACACTTTTTTTATATCTTGCATGCTTCATTCCATGGTTCATAGTACTTGCCTTTTGGGCCTTGATAAAAATATACAGGGACTAGCTACCCCTATTCAACTTATTACATGAATTGCTTGGCATGGCATTTGATATTGTGCAAGTGTTTCATATTGATTGGGACATTTTGATGACATAAATCCTATTTTTATATGCTCCACACTTTGTGAGGATGTTGATAAACACATGAGTTTTGTTTCACCTTTAATTAGGCATTAAATGATTGAGTATATATCAGGATTGATCACCCTAACATACTTTTAGATGTTGCCGTGTATTATTCTATTGTGGACTTTTCACCCAATCATATGTAGGCATCTTCATCCACCATTTATGTTTATCTGGGATGGATTTCTTGTGGTGGTAGTGTCAACATTATTTTTTAGGATTTTACCATTGTGGTTCCTCTATTATTTGGCTTATTCATCTGTACACATCTCCCTTATTTTAGGAGTAACTCTTATGACTCTTGATGGTGTCTTATACAGAAGGATAACACTCTGGTTTTTCTTGCATCATCTGGTGTGTTTTTTATGTATAAGATATATTTTTACTAACACTAAGTTATAAAGTGCCATGGGGATTTGCCAATTCAGCCTTGTCTACCTTCATGTATTTGTGTGCTCTTTTCTAGGCACATTTTACTCCTTCATTTGATTGACTTTCACATCACCACTAGGGTCATTTTATTGAGATATTTTATCTATATATTTGACATTATTTATTTAACAATTTGATAGTTTCCTTTAGTTTGATGTGCAGCCATCGTAGTGCATCCAATGTTAGCTTGCCCATGTTTGAGTAGTGGGATTCTTCCACTGATACATTTTTTTACATCACTCCACCCCGTTATCAGTATGGGGGTATGGTGAAAATCCTATTTCTTTGTGTGTCATGTTCCTTGCTAACCCTTGGTGCACCCATATTCTAGTCTCTTTTCATCATTGACACCTATGGTAGTCTCTTTTCATAATAGCTATTCTGGTGAATTTCAATGTCACTTATTTTTTGATTGAGCAGTGGATCCAGACAACTCCTATAGATTAAGTTCTTTTTTGAGTCTTTTAGTTTCACCGAGTGTATTTATATTTGATGGCCTTCATTCCACCCAATTCACCTTCTTTAGCATTATTTTCAAGTACTAATCCATTTATTTTCTTTGGATGCCTTGTAACATATGTTTTGGCTCTCTTGAATTCAGCTATTATTATTGGTTTTTTAAGAAACCCTTACAATGTATCTATTTTTTTTTCTAGTTTCATCCATTGTACATGGGTATCTTATCATGTACTTTGTTTACTGGAACCCATTTGAGGATTTTTATGTCCAAATGGAATTATTGGTGACATTTTATTTACTAACACTAGTGTGGAGTCTCCACCAGTATTTGTGATCACTTTTCACCATTTTCAACTATCTTGTTTAGAGACTTTCATTGCCATATTCTCTTAGTTCAAAATTTAGGGAGGTTGTTTTAGGAAATGCTTCCTCATGTTCATTCTTCAACCTAGTATTTTAGAGAGAAATGTTCATGTTTAATGATCTTGATATTCAACAATAATTCCTAATTTGACTTGTAAATTGAATTGACTTGACATACATGTACTCCAACAAGATGGATTGGCATTCATAGGGACACTTATCTTCACTGCATTTTTTTTTTTGGATGGGTACCTTATCAATAATAGTAGTTGGGACCCATTTTTGTGTGTTTTACCTCCATAACCTTCACATAAGGGAGGGTGTTAGATTAGTCTAATTAAGCTCATTTATGGATAATTAGGTGTGCACATTTTGTTCTTAGTGGGCCACATTGGCTCCTGAGTAGGGGACAGTGGCTTCACCACTTAGTCCTTGGTGGGGGACAATGGCCAACCCTCTCATCTAGTGGGAGGGCCACCTTTTTGTCCTCCACTAACCTCTTACTCCTATCAATGAATCACTTATGTAGTGCATTCATATGAGATATGAGGAGAGACTTCTGATTATAATCTATTTTTTATAATAGATATTTTATTCATAGCATTCTTTTTTAGCAATGCATTCATGTTTTCTTTTGTGGTAATACACTCTTGGAGAGACCCTAGGTGAGTGCCTTGAGAACTCTGACACAAGTTGCATAATAATTAATCAACTTAATTTGATTTTTAAAAACATTGGATAGAAGGGGATTAGGTGAGTTTATGGTCAGTTTAGAATAAAATCTTTCCCCCTCAATTATTGATTTTTTAAAAGTTGGGTAGAAGAGGCTTAGATGAATTAATAGCTAACTTAGATTAATAGTATTCAAATATTTACTTCTTAATTCAAACCTTTTTAAATCTAAGATAACACATTATTTCAATTAGATAAGATAAAGACAAAAAGATATATTAATGCTCACAAAATACCCATGGGATTGGGAAAAAACAATGTAAATTAAGTAAGAGGAAGTGTAAGAGTAACTCAAGCAAGGCCAAAAACTAAAAATAAGGAATAATGTCTTCTTATAACTCACTGATCTCACCATATCTATGTAATGTTAACAAAAAGTCAAAGTCTATTGGAAAATTTACTTGACTTTGCTTGCCATAGATTCCATAGATGAAACACTTTTGTATGTGCATATGTTTATGATGTGAGATATGTTGAATTTATAAGTCATGTATTATTTACTCAACTTTTTTTTTAATCTTGAAATTTGGGTAGAAGGGGCTTAGGTGAGATGATACTTAGCACAAAATAAAATATTTCTCCGTTAATTATTTATTTTTTTAAATTTAGGAAGAAAAGGCTTAGGTAAATTGATGTTAAATATTAATAATAATATTCAAATCTTTACCCCTTAATTCAAACCTTTTTAAATCTAAGGTAAGATATTATTAAAATTAGATAAGATGAAGAAAAAAAATTCAAGACAAAAGCACTATTAGACCTATGGCAATCAAGATATCTAGCCCAATTAGAATCCATATTTATCCCTATAAACTCAAGGTCATACTTCCATCAAGTGTGCCTTAAGATCAAATATTCCTCATAGATATCTAAAGATCCTCTTCACTACTACCCATGTTCATTGCCTAGATTAGACATGATTTTTATAACTACTCCCACTACTTGGGAAATGTGAGGCATTGTACATAACATTACATGAATCAATCTTCCCACCACACTCACCTATGAAACTTGAGACATGTCCTCCAACTCCTTATGAGTCTCTATATTTTTTGCAGTTGATAGCTTTTTACCAATTGGGAAATGGTGCACATCAATTATTTGTAACGCATTCATAACATTTCTAATACTATATCAATGTATTCCCTTTGGTCCAATAAGATCTTCATGTTATCATGATCCCATTTAATTTCCAAATATAAGATAAATCTTGTATCACTAAGATCTTTCATGTCAAACTACATAGATAATTGAGACTTCACCTACTTGATCATGCCCATGTCATTTATAATAAGCAACATGTCATTAAAGTAGAGGGATATGATGAAAAATGTATCACCCTCTTCATTGTAATAGACACAAGGATTAACATTTTTTCTTACATGCCCAAGTCTAACTACATAAGTATCAAACTTAAGATTCCATGTTCTAGGTGATTGCTTCAAGCCATATAAAGACTTATTCATTCTACAAGCCAATTCCTCTCTCCCATATACTTTAAAGTCATCAATATGAGACATATATATTTATTATTTAACCTCCTCATGCAATAACATTGTCTTTAAATACATCTATTATATCTCTAGATTGAACACAACAAAAATAGCTAAAATAAATGTAATTGAAGTCACCTTTTCAACTAGAGAAAAGGTCTCACCAAATTTAATTCCCTCCACTTGAGAGAATCATTTTCCACTATGTGAACCTTTAACTGTATGATTTCCATTATGCATTTTGATTCCTTTTAAAAACACACTTTCACCCTATAAGTTTTCTTCTTGGAGGTAACTTCACCAAATCCCAACTCTCATTCTTGTCAGAAGAATCCACCTCCTCCTTCATATCTTTATTCCAAGACTTACTCTTTGTGTATCCTAAATATTAATTTACCATCTTAGGCTCATCACTATCATTAACTCATATAGGGTATTGAGAATGACATTTTTTTGGGCTGCACCTTTCAAGCATTATGTGCACTATTCTTGTCTGCTTAGAATTGGAGTTATAGATTCCTCTTCTACTTCATCTTGTGACTCTTCATTTATCACACCATACTAAAATACAAGATCTTCAACATCTATCTCAACCTTCAACTTTTATTAATCTTCTTTTGGCTTCTTCTATGGTTTTTTTTATGTAGGACCTTTGTGCACCTCCATAAAGAGTACATTCTAGCTATAGACCACCTTTTTTATTAAAGGATTCCATTGCATGTACCCTTTGATGCCACCCTGTTCCCAATGAAGATGCAATTTATAGACTTAACATTAAATTTCAATCTCTTTTACTTTGGGATATAAGAGTACACTTTGTAACTAAATATCTACATATGTTTCAAGCCTTTCTTCATACTAATCCAAATTTATTATAGAGTCTTGTCAACTAACATTGATGTTGGGAATTAGTTGACTAGGTAATAAATCGATAATTTTTATCTAAATGTACACCATCCAACATACTCTATGTCTTGTCCATCAATTCCATGTTAATCTAATTTATGACACCATGTTTATATGGAATTTATGGAGTCATCTTTTGTCTTTTAATACCACTCTACATGCAAAAATTATCAAAATATTTAGAGCAATACTCACCCCCATTTTTTATGCACAACACCTTGATCATCTTTTCTATTTGACTCTCCACAAGAGTTTTAAAATCCTTAAATTTATTAAGAACCTATAATTTATTCAAGATCAAATATATATAAGTTTTTCAAGAGTAATCATCTATGAAGGTCATATAGAAAAGAAACATGTTCAATGATGGGACATCAACTAGTCTAAAGACATCATTATGGATCACTCGCCCATGCATCGCATCTAGGAAACTTTACTTGACTCTTCTTGTAGTAGATGCAATGTTTAAAGAATTCAAATTCTAAGGTAAAATTCTCCATCACTTTTGTCATATCCTTAGTCCAAAACATGCATAGACATTTCTTGCCAATATGGCCTAGACTTTCATGCCAAAGCATTATTCCATTTGATGTAAGTAGTGTTCATGTTCTTGATTCATCCTTGGGGTTAGGAAAAATAGGTTATAAATGTTTCTTAGCATAATTTCATCAATCCTTAACAAATTACCTATGCACATGCCCCTTTCTATCAAGATGGCTCCATGATCCATTACGCATTTGCCTCTACTGAACGAGACTTGAACACCAATATCCTTCATCTTTATCACAGAGATCAAATTCCTCAAAAGATAGGAAATGTGAAAAAAATTGAGAGAGTATTGATCCTTCCATCATTGAATCCCATCTTGACACTTATTCTTCTTAAAATCTAATAGATTGAGCTATCACCTAGAAAGATATCACCACCATCATATTATTTATATTCATAAAATGACTCCTTCATAGGATTTGTTTAATAAAAGTCTCTAGATTATATCAACCATGCATCAATAAATGAGTTTGAGATAGAAGATATAAGATATACATCTCCATATCCTTTCCTAGAGACTTTTTCACTTGAGGATTGTGTTGTATATGGTGTGTTTTTCTTCACCACCTTTTTGGCTCTATAGTCCTTTTTAAAATGCCATGTCTTTCCATAATTTAAAAATTATTTGAAAATATATCTCTAAAGTCTATGATTTAACCTTAAACTTTGATTGCTTCTCCCCAATATTTCCTTTACCTCATTCTTACAAGTTGCCTTGCATGGTCAAGGAATTTTTAGTCTATTGCATTTCCATATAATTTTGCCTCATTTCCTATGATAGCAAATCTACCACAATTTTTTTAAATTTTAAATTTGATGTAGTGTTGGTGATATGCATCACCAAATTATCTCACAAGTATCAAAAATATCATAACAACATGATGTACCATTTTTCATCATCCATATGTGGATTTTAACCAACTTACCAAAGTATTAAAGGTGTTCATGTGCTTTACAATGAAGTCACAATAATTCAATCATAATGATTCCTTAAATTATTTCACAATAAAATTTTGTTTAACAACATCTTATCCTGGTACCATGTACCCAAATTTTCCCATAGAAGCTTCACAGTCTTTTTAGCAGATATGTTTATAAAAATTAAATATGACATGCATAGTGTGATAGAGATTCATGCTATTGTATCTAATATTCCCTATATTATAGTTGAATTCTAGGTGGGGGCGGGGGGCGGCGGTGCAACATTTTCATTAGAAATTCACTGATATCTATCCACCAAGAGGTCTTCCTTCTTGTGCTTCCACAATTTAGAGTTTTAGGCATTGAGATTTTAAATTTCCACTCCAATGATTCAAATCATTTTTTTTACACAATATTCTCCCACCAAATTCCCACTATAAAACCATTTGTCACAAACTATTCCAGTAACTACATAACTTGCAACCAAACTCTAATACCAAATGATGGGAATAGACTCTGATATGATAAACAAACACATAGGAGATTTTTGATAATGTGAATATTATACAGGAAGAGATAATAACAAACACAAAATAATTTTCACCCAAAAAAACCCTTTTGGGTAAAAAAACAATACAATAACCTACTTGAATTATAATATAAACATGATGTCTTATAATTCTATGATCAAGCCATAAGGTTATGTAACCTTCATATAAAATGTAACTATATATTATGATGCACAAAATCAATTGCATGTATTTAACTTTCAAAAAATGGTTTTACTGATATCTTATGTAAATATAATCTCACTATTACTTAGATGACTAATTTTTTAAAACAAACACTTCACTTGAAACCTCTGCACTACATAAGAATTTGCATGCACCAACTAAAAAGTTAAGTGAATAATGCATAACACTTCGTCATAGATTTATGTTAGAGAATCACTAATATGTTGCTAAAATTTCCTTAGATTGAAAAACACCATTAGATAATTGTTTCTAACCCCTTTAAATAACCTTCCAATGCTTTTCATGTTGCATGACTCCTTTAAGCACCTTGTTGAAAATTAGCCATAGAGCACCACTTACTAATCTTCCAAAGTGGGACTAAAATTACATAGATTACCTTGCATAGTTGTTCCATCATCCTCATATGTTGTCAACCTTATCCAATTTATAAAAATAATATCCATGTAAGATTGTGTAGCTAGTCAAGCTTGCACAATCAACTTGCTCAACCTTCTGCACAACACCAAATGTGTGCACAATTACTATTGCATATATTCATACAAATTTGAGACATTTTCCCAAAAACACTTGAAATACCATCAAGCCAATGAGTGTCTTTGTACCAAATTCAATGAAAATGATGTCTTAAGGGATCAACCTTATAGTATGGATAAATTTGCAAAATATTGAGGTGAATACATTTTAAATTAAGATTCGATTAACTTTCCTCATGTAATGCCCCCATGTTTCAGTGCCAAATAGCAAATGAGTAGAAAAGACAAATATTTATCTAGAGAGACATTCAAACTTGTTAAATTAAATTAATAAATAAATAAAATATTTGGATACACTTTTATTTTTTAAATTGGTTCAATGATAATGCTTATGTTAAGACTTAGAATTTCAGCTTAACCTTGCATCTCAATTTAAATTTTGGTGATGGCTACCTTTTTTAAGGACCTTAAAATTTCAATTCTTATTATACAAATTTTCATATTATCAATGTTTTTCTTCTCATAAATATTAATACTACATATATTTACATCAAAGATGTTATAGAATGAAGTAAATAATGAATATATGGAAAATGATTCATCCCTAGATATTATATGGAATAGTCCTCTCCAAACATTCATTTTACATCATGATCAGAACATGTGGATTTCATAGACTATGATAGGATCAATTGAAACTTCATGGATAGGTGTCCAAGCACATACACAGTTACCTCAAATGAAAGTGTTATATCACCATAACTAGAGTAGGGTTCCAAAGAGATGCTCTTCAGTTGCCTCAATTGAAAACCATTAATGAATATTTAGAAATGGTTTTCCATGGCTACTTATTATACACATAGTATGGTTTCTTTCAATTTAGATCATTTTCATACTTTAAAAGACCTTATAGTATCTAGTGAGAAAGACTACAAATTAAAGAATTAAAAAAAATAGGATACCACCTTTAATGTATCCATGGAAGTGGTAAAACATAACTATGATAATAGATGTGAGCACACCTTTAACAAGAAAATTTTCCTCCCGTTTTATGGCCTTATATTATTTTGTAGGTAGGAAAGTGAGTGACAATTCCCAAAGCCTCAACTGTAGGTCGAGGCCCAACCACAAGAAACCAATTGACATACATCTATAGATAGGGATTGAACAATGCATCCACTATGAATTTCATGGCCCAAATGGTAATGGGTGCCTTTTTTCCCATTTTGACACCTTCAGGGAGTCACCTCTCTCAGCATGAGAACTATTCTTTCCTTCCACAATGCATCCGCCTTGTCCCTATATCATTATAGATGACTATTAACCACCTTCACACATGTTATCTCAATTTGGATTATGTATTTTACTCTCATGCACTTGAAGCTTAGAACCTCCATAAACCCCTATTGTGGTTTTTAGTGAAGAGATATCAGATCCAAGTGTCTGACGTTTTTCTGAGGTTGTATACATTACGATGAAGGAGGGAGGAGGCATGTTGATGCTACTGACCAAATAAGGGATTCAACTAAGGAGCTGAAATGGATGTAAAATTCCCACCAACCATCACCATTGATCTAAAATACAATATGCCAAATATAATAAATATTTTAAATCTTCTATTGATTATAAGATACCCTATCGATAATAACAAGCACAAACATTATTTATCATTTTATCTTCATGCTCCCACTTTTTACTTTGTAATTGATTTAGTTGGTTAGAAAGTAGTACCCTATTGAGAAATGCAAACATTATTTATCATTTTATCTTCATACTTCCCCCATTTCTTACTTTGTAATTACTTTATCTGATTAGAAAATAGTTTAAATAAAATTTACAAAGAAATGGACAAGCAATCAATGAGAGCAATGTAGAGTGTAGTGTCACTCCTATAAATTAATGCCTTCAAGAGTGAAAGAATATCACCCTATGCAGGAATTGATTGCTGAGGTAATTTCAATTCTTGATACCACATTATATAAAGAGCATGGAAGGGTATATCTCTTATTCTATAGAATATACAAATTTAGAGTAGTCTTTCATAAAGGACAAATGATCTGGAATTGCATATGTTGGACTGAGTTGTGTAGCATAACTCTAGTATTCCACATACCTTATATTTTGATACATTTCTATCATTTTTAAAATTAAACATATTCACATTCAAATATAACTTGTTTTTATCTCAATGTTTACTCCACACATAAGAAACTTAATTGTGTCAAATTCATTGCTAAGGTGGAGTGTGACTATCAAACTTATTTTCCACATAAGTACTTAATAGATAATGTTCTTAACTACCTAATCATCGGTCTTCATTATTATTATTATTATTATTATTATTATTATTATTATTATTATTATTATTATTATTATTATTATTATATGGAATCAATAGATATATTGATTTACATTCTCTTATTTTATAGAATCTTACTTTACAAAAATAAAATATTACATTCATTTAATTGATTTGATTACAAAATAGCTCAACATTTAATGTGTTATTTGAATCAACATTGTATTACCACTAATACAATGATAAGACATTGACATCCCATAATCTATCTTTTACCTTCCATTCATCTATGCTACCAATATATTGATACCTAGAGCAATTACATTAGGCTTAAGAACATATAAAAATGTCATACTCAAAACCCTAGAAGAAAGGGAAAGGCCATACAAAATATGCAAATAGTTAAATATTTTAAGGTGAGTTATGCGGTAATGATGAGGGGTATTGCCAATATATTTCAAAAGATACCGTACATTAAGGGGGCCACATAAAAATATAATATCATACATAATATAATATAATATTAGTTTCGATGAACATGTTACTATTTGAAAGACAAACATATTTCTCTATGATAACATATGGGTGACGCTTAACCCATATAATTTATACTTACACATGTGACTAAATTTTATATATCATTAATATTAATTATAAGACACTCTAATTATTTAATATATTATAATTATTGTTAATATTACTTAAAATATTTATCTCTTGTGTGAAACAAAGAGAGAATATTATATAATATATTATATTATTAATAATATAAATATATTGATACTATATAATATAATAGTATAATATATTATATTATAATAATGATATGTTATAGAGATTTGAACGTGTATTTTCCTAAATTTTTTGGAGTTCATTTTTTGATATACTATGTTATTCTCTTTTACCATCACTGCCAGTGCACCTTGAAATATTTAGTCATTTTCATGTTTTGTATGGCCTTGCCCTTTTCCAACGTTTTGACATTGCTTATACTCATTGTGAAATAAAATATTTGCTCCCTATACAACTCATTATCTTATGAAGAAACATACAATCTTATTTTCCACTATCACCTCCGCAAGAAATATTATATTATTGTTATTTAAAACTGTATCACACAAAGTGATGGAGGATAACTATCTATAAATTTCAAATGAAGTACAATTACTAATTTTTACACACTTTCACTTTACAAAATTCTATTTTATTATAAATAAAAATTATACCATCCCTTTTAATCACTTACACCTTTAAAACAATTACTAGTTTTATATACTTCAATAAATATGTACTTTAAAAAATATACGCTTTACTAATTTATGACCTAATAAAATTTTAATAAATCAAATACAGTCTAAAAATTTATTTTACATGATTATAACCATTTATTTTAAATTTAAGTCATTTACAATCTAAAACGGAGAAAACGGGACAACCCGTCAATTTCCCGAGTCTGCTCGTGTCATTTATATTTGAATGAATTTAAATAAATAAATAAATAATTGTTATAGATTACTTATTAACCCAGAAAAACGTTTTCGACCGTATTTCAATTGTAAATTTATCAAAGGATAAAATCAAATTCCTAATTACCTTGGGAATGGAGTGGTTGTGACTGATTTTTTTAAAAGTAAACGGGGGCGATGTTTTAATATAAGTATTATAAATGGATTTCCATTAAATTGTATATTGATTAAGTATAATTAGATGTAAAATAATAAATTAAAATATATTTATTATTAAATTTGTAATTTGATATTTGATAAAGAGAAGATTTAGTTAAGAATATTCATTTTTATTTAATTTATAAATATTTTTTATATTTAGATAATATAATAAAGAAAGATGATAAGAATCGATAAAATTTATGACGATCTAAGTACTTTCTTAAAATTTAATATTTCATATTTTTATAATCAAAATTGTGGATTTGACATTTTTCGTAAATAATAGAAAAATATATTTATAAGATTTTGGGCTTTGAAATATTTGGTCGTCTTTATAAAATTTTATGTCGATCTCGAAAAAATTGATCTTCTTCTTCAAATCCTAATAGGCTCATTAGTCTTGCAAAGAATAACGAAATAAATTTGTTTTGGGTCTTGTGCCTATGTCTACAAAGGTTTTCAGTACTGGATATTTATTAGTACCCTCAATGGTATGCAATATCGAAAACAACATGCCAAATAAAAATGTAATTCATCCAGATAATCCAATAAGATGCAATGTTTCTCTACTATAACTTTTAGAGCTACAATGAATGCTTAATTCTTTCTAGAATGTAGTGAATATTAAATGCTAAAGGCTTTTAAGATTTTATTAGATTCTTGAATGCCTCTCTATATGCTTATATTGATTGCTTATAATTACTCACATCCTAGATGTACTAAATATTTTAATATACATGTGAATTATAGTCCTCTTGATTCAAATTAGGACCCTATTGGCATGCAAGCTAAAACACCATAAGTGGAAAAGGCCAACCTAAAAAGACCTAAGACCCCATGGGAAAAGTGGGTTGAGAAGGTTGCACCCTTGGAAACATACAATGTACATTTATGGGAAAGTCATCAAAAAGACAAAGGGATATAGGGAGGAGACAGAAGAAAGAAGGATAATGGAAAAGAGGGGGAGATATGATAGGGATGACTAGAAACACATAAAAGTACATCATTAAATCATAATTTCGACTAATAATTGTCGAACACACATGTATCTTTTAATAATATAATTTTATGACTAATAAATACCCAAGAACCATTTTTAGGTGCTACATAATCCCTATATTTAATAAGTGTGTGTGTGTGTGTGTGTGTGTGTGTGTGTGTGTGCACCAAATTAAAACAAGTAAAGGGTGGATATAATATTATGCATGCCTAAAACTCCTGTAACAACTTGAATTCTCATGTGAAATCTACAAGAATATTTACACATGCATAAGTGCATGTAATAATGATTCATTGAAATATTTAACACTAGGTTTTTTATGAAAATGTGAAGGTGCTTGTATATGAGTTCCATACACCTCTATATATGTGTTGAATCCCAGTTGTTTCTGAATATATATATATATATATATATATATATATATATATGCCCTTATAGAATCCATGTCTTTGAACATGTGCTAAATCATGCATACATTTATGAGTACAATTTGTAGCGACTAAATTTCAAATCGAAAGCAATATATCGAGTAATATAAAACAATAAGGTTAATAAATACCCTAAATGTATCCTATAGCTAAAACATGTGCCATTTTAGTGCTCCCTCACACTACTCCAAAGTTGACTACATTTTTTTCTGTTTAATCAACTTAATTGCACTTGTGCAAAGCAAATGAACCCATAGCTCACTGAAAACCCACCTTTATTTTCAATAATGAGTTTTGTGTTTACAATCATTAATCATTTTAGATTAGTATGAAAGGTTTATTGAGTTAGTTTTGGTTCAACAATACTATCACTAAATTATGATCTAGTGACTTTAGATTATGAGCGCACATAAGTCATTTCTGACTAAATTGTCCAAAGATTAAAGCAATTCCAAAAAAGTTGAGTTTATTAAACCCATACTAAATTAACTCCTTGACATTATTTTTGCGACCACTAATTCCTAGAGGGGGGATGAAGGGGTCTATTTTTTATCATTAAAAGTTGGTAAGAACTAAAATATTCATCACCTAGACTCTTTAGCTACTTAGTCATGATTTATAAAATTCTATACTAGTAGTTACCCCAATGGTGCAAGTTACATTGAAAGAAATGTATATTTAATTTTTATGATTTTTTTGATAAGTATTTTCCTTTCATTTATGGATTATATTCCCCTTATAAGTGTATAATGTGGACACTCCTAGTAGATAATTAAACCTACCAAGTCTCCCTACCACCTAGGACTGATCGGCAATCGATTACATTTTATCTCACCTAGTAAATAATCTATCACAACTTTCACATTATTTCATGAATGATGTCCCCTTATGCACCCATGTGGCATGCACTTTAAAAAATATTTGGTTCTCAATTCAACTATAATTAAAGGAACAAGATAGACTTCAAAACATAAATTTATTTCCCCCAAATTAGCAAAATTACATTGTTGATTTGATACATACATCGAATATGGAGTCCTTCCACAATAAAATAAAAAATAGTAAATAAAATATGCCACCACCTTGCAAGATACAACCCCCTTTGTAATTAATGTAGCTCAAATAAATCCAAAAACTGCCATGAAGTTAGGGCATGTATATGATGTGTATGATATCACCTAAAATACTTTGTCATTGCCCCTCATCATCACTACCCAAATCATTTTGAAATATTACACAACTTGCAAATTTTTTTTATGGCATTTCCCTTTATCCCATGGGTATGATTATGGAATCAATATATTGGAATCATAGATGAACATAAGATGCAATATAAACTTTGAAACCTCAATGTTTAGTCTCCACATCAATAACATTGAAGTGATAATTTGAGTCACATATTAGTCATGGAACCTTATTGAAATAAAATCATCCTCATATCTTCCTCATTGACCCTTGATACTAGAAAACATACAATAAATGAATCAACCATCCTACAAGATGCATACCCATTTACAATGTGTACAAGTCATGTAAATCTAACAACTGACTTAAATTCATATATGGTGTAACATATTATTGGATTATATTCCCCTTTTAATCATATGAAGTGCACACCCCCTAATGCATGAGAAATAAACCTACCAACCCTACGTTCCACTTGGGGCCAATCATTATTCGACCACCTTTTATCTCAACCTATACTCCTCTACTACAATATTCATATTATATTTCCATTTCTACCCCCTTTATGCACACATGTGGCATGCACTTTGAAAACACTTGGATATTCACTTCAAATTCAATGAGAACAATAAGATAAACTTCATAACTTAAATGTATTTCCCGCACATCAACATCACTAGATTATTGATTTGATGTGCACATTAGATATGGATTCCTTTCATAATCAAATAGGAAAAATCAATAAAACATGCCACCACCTTGCGAGCTACAAACCCATTTACAATGAGTGTAGGTCATCATAATCTTAACTTAATATGTCCCAAAGATAATTTTCCTTTACCATCAATCGATGCCATTGTTGATTCCATTATTTGCTATGAAATTTTATCCCTCATGGATGATTTCTTAGGATATAATCAAATTCATATAGCTCCTGATGATCAACATGAAACCACTTTCACCATTGAATTGGGTACCTATTGATACGTTTAAATGACTTTTGGTCTTAAAAATGTATGTGTCACTTATCAACATGAAATGAATAATATATTTTATGATCTCATTGATAAAATAGTTGAAACTTATGTAGATGATCTTATCTCTAAATCTAAGCATTGTGAAAATCATCTCCATGATGTCACTATCATTTTTTATCATATTATCAAATAATTTTATTAATCTTTATAAATACATCTTTGGTGTCACATTGGGAAAACTCTTAGGATTCCTAGTCTATTTACATGTAATTGATGTAGATATTTCTAAAATCAAATCCATTCTTAACATACCTATTCCTTTTTCCATTACACATATAAGAACATACCTTAAAAAACTTTGGGCAATCTAACAAATCATTCCCAAGATGGATTATCATATCTATTCAGTTAATTCCCTTCTTAAGAAAGGTATTCCTTTGTTATGTATTGATTCATGTCAAAAATCTTTTGATAGCATGAAATAATCACTACTACATACTCCCAATCTTTGACCACCTTCCAATGATCATCCTCTCATCTTGTATACTTCCTCTACCTTCATATTAGTTGGGGCAATGCTCACCCAACAAGATGAAGCAAGTAATAAATAATCCATATATTATATCACTTATACTTTAATAGACTATGAAATATGTTATACCAAATTTGAATAGGATTATCTCACTATTTATTTCACAACTAAAAAACTATGGAGATCTATCAAACTACTTATGTCATTGTAAATTCTAATCCACTTTGCCACTATTCTTCCAAAGCTTTATTACCTCAAGATAAAATTAGAAAATAGATTGAATTTGAATTAAGTATTATTATGCAAAAATTAGTTAAAGGCCAAGTGATCACCGATCAACTTGCATCTACTCATATTCTAGCTACTAATCATCTTCAGAACACTCTTCTAGATGAAGAAATCCTTTATATTGAAGGTCTTAATCATGTTTAATTAAAGATTATTTTCATAAATTTACAACTGATTTCAAAGAAAAAAATATTGATGAACCATACCCTTCAATTTATAAACCAAAATCAAAATTATCATCAAATAATTACCTAAAGTTACAATTGATTTGTATGAAGATACTTGGACACTTAATTTTTATGGAACTAAATGTCTTTAAGGTGTTGGGCATGATGTGTCTTAGTCGATCCCTATGGAAAAAACACACTTCTTACTTTACAATTAATCTTTAACCTTACTAATAACATGGTTGAGTATGAATCTCTCATTTTAGGCATTAAAGCTAATATATATCCTTTACTTACATGCTCTAGGTGACTTACAACTCTTTTTTTACTAGGTCAATGGTGACTACCAATGGAAAAGTGAAAATATCATCACATATCATCAAATTACCACCACTCTTTATAAAAAATTAAAATCCTTCACCATAGAATCAATTCCACAAGATCATAATGCTATCGCTGATTCGTTGGCTTCATCAACTTCTCTTTTTCACCCTCATCAAGCACTTCATGATTCACAATTTATCATCAACATACACAAATCTCCATTTTCATTACAAATAAAAAATGATTATGTTAAATTTTATATTTAGGCTGTCACTGCTTGACAAAGCCCATGGTATAAGAATATCATTCAATTTATCGAACACCATACTTATCCTCTCAACACTAACTCTCATGAAAAGATTCAAATTTGTAAGCAAGCTTAAAAATATGTCATTCAATATGACTACCTATATTATCATAATGTTGAAGGCACCTTACTCTATTATGTTACTCAAGATGAAGTTCCTACCCTTATAAAATAAGCACATGGGGGAATTTATAGTGGTCACCATAACAGACATGTTACAACCTATAAATGCCTTCGTATGGGATATTTTTGGCCTACTCTCAAAAAATATGCTATCATATTCACTAAAAAATGTATTCCATACCAACTACATGGTGATATTATTCATTCTCCTCTAGCTGAGATTCAAACATTAGAATCTCCTTGGCCTTTTTCCATGTGGGGATTATATCTCATTGGTAAATTACCTATCTCTCAAGATGGTCATGTATTCATCATTATAGCCATCGATTATTTCATTAAATGGGTCTAAGTTGTACCCCTTGTCAATTTTATATGTATGACTATATCCAAATTCATATTGAATTAAATCATTTGTCATTTTGGGATTCCCCACCCCATTATTTATGATAATAGTGGGAATTTCAAAAATAAGGATATGAAATAATTATGTGCTAAATTCAAAATCACACACAAATTCTCCACACCTTATCATCCTCAATGCAATGGCCAAGTAGAGGCCACTAATAAAATTCTTAATAAAATCTTAAAAAGGATAATTCAATATTATCATTTTGACTAGAATCTCAATCTTTATCCTACACTTTGGGTATATCATACTAGAATTTGTACTACTATTGGGGTAACCCCTTTTTGTCAGGGATCTAGAACAACAAACATGCTCTGATCCCACTTGTCAGGATGCGAAACCGGAAACATACAATTGATTACCAAACTTCAAACAACTTATTATGCGGAAATAAACCAGATTCACCAAGTAACTAGAATTCAGAATAACACAGCATATGAGAGACAATACACAACTTGTATTAACACTTTATACAGAAAAGAATACAATAAAGAAGATGCCACTTCTTCTCCACCACCTTACAGAGGTTTCCCACACCTCAAGTGAACAGTACTTCTTCTCCCCAAAGCTCTCCCTCTCACAGGTCACAACACTCAACTCAAATACAGAGTTGATGTTCACCTCCCATGCTCCACGCATAACACAAGTGCTCCATGCACTCCACAAGCACTCCACGTGCTCCACAAGTACTCAAAGTACTTCAAGTAGATCTCCCATGAATCTGCAACAACCTGCAATTCAACAGACCATACTTATGGAAGGAACTTCCTTGCCTTCCTCTTGCTCTATCCGAGTACACACCTGTACTCCAAGTAGATCCTGCTTGATACTGCTCCCTGTTGTGTTGCTGTCTATATGACCTTGCACACCTGCAAATCAAACAATGGTTTTGCTCACCTGTGAACCTCGACCTTGTACACACATACACCTGCAGATCAACGATCTTACTTACCATGTAGATCTCCTATATAGGCCATGCAACTGTGACCAAGATCCTACACTCCTGAAGAATCTAGCTGACTCTCCAATCTAGCACCAACACACCTGGTACTGCTGTGGAACTAGGAGGAACCCACTTGCTCACCTCACACACAGAAGGAGCAAACTTTGCTCAACTCAAACTAGCCCACTTTTCCAATACAACCATGAGTCTATTATATAGATCTCATCCAAACAATAATTAGACATCTAATTACAATAATTAGATCCGCAGCTATGAGTCTAAAATTAGCACTCATCATGCAAACACTTGGTTCGTTAGCTAACTGCCCGTAAATAGCTCGCAGTCGAACCACACAGGCGACCGACGTCGGTCCCTGTCTGCCTGGAGGTGACCGACGTCGGCCGATATATGACCGACGTCGGTTGCTTCCCTTTGCTATCCTGCCGACGTCGGCTGATCAGACCGACCCCAACTTCTCTGCAATCTTCAGCAACCTCCTCTCCTGTTTGCATCAGTGAAGCTTTTAGCTCCACAATCCTAACAATCTCCCACTTGGAGATAAACAGCTGCACTGTACCTGTACCTGTACTCTGTCTAATTTGTTTCCTGGTTTGTATCCCTCTTCAAGCTCCCACCTGAAGACAACCCACCACACAACCTGTGATGTACCTCCTGTCATCCGAGTACCCTGCCACATTCGAACCTATAACACCTGTAGTGAAGTCCTGACCCTGCATAGCAACACCTGCTGCCGGTCCCTCTCAGAAAACCTGAGAACCCACTTCCCCGAATTGGCTCCTAACTCTGACAGCTCCCACTGCATGGGAATACTCAGGTCTATACCAGACCTCATGTGATTTCGGACACTGTACCTGTCCAGCCCTTAGTGTGCTCCGGTTCTGCATCCCGAACCTCGCCAACACCTGATTCACATCAGCTCCCACTCGAGACAAAATCAACCTGTGATCTCCATGCCTCCCATGTCGAAGAATTCCGCTGCTCCAAACTCCTCATGACATGCCACTGAACTAATCTTACCCTTAGCTCAGCAAAACCCTGTATGTACGTCCCTGCTAGCTAGCATAATATCCACATACAGCAACAGAATGATGTTGCAATCATCATCCACCTGGTAAGTCAAACCACAGTAGTGACCTGACACTGACTGAAGCCATGCTTCGTCCTCCACCTGTCAAAACCTGTACCACTGTCCTGCAGCTCCACAAGACCATATGCCCTGGTCTTCCGTCTCACGTATCCGTTCTCTCTATTCTTCTACTAAGGAATCCATTCGTCTCTGTGCTTTCATCCAGCTGGCAAACCTACCAAGACTCCCGTCTGGTACTGCTCCAAGGAATCACATCCTCATTCATGCCAAGCTCACACCTGTTTCCTGGATCCTTCCTGCTATACAATCAGCAACAAGTATGAAGAAGAGGAACACGAATTTGAGGGCCTACTTACGCCTTCAGTCCTCCGTATGGGTGTTTGAGACTCCTTGACAGCTTGCTGTCCACCCAAAATTCGTTACAGTGACCGACCTCGGTCCCCCCACAGTCTGCATCCGACCGACGTCGGTTCCATGCGTCTGTACCTGACTACCAACCTGCCAGCGCTGGTGTCCCTGCTGCCGATGTCGGTCCTCCTGACCGACATCGGTCTTACGTACTGCCGACGTCGGTCCCATGACCGACGCCGGTCTTACCCTGCCTGACACTGCCGGCTTCGGTCTGCACATGATTGACATCGGCACCTGTCTGTTCGACGCCGGTTCCTCCTGACCGACACCAGTCTCTGTGTTCGCCTGTGAGTGATGACTTTTTACCCGCGAGCTCCTTTGGATCAATCTTCATGTCCAAACTGCCCTGCTCAGATGTATCCAGCCTCATCCACTGAACTCTGTCTGCCATCTCCTCCAAGAACACCAAGGCTTTCCAGTTCTTAAGCCTGTCAAATATATCTGTCTTCCGCTTAAGAACATGCATCTCCTTCCTGCTCATGTGACCAAGCCTACGAAGCCACGTCTCCGCAATAAAAGAAGAATTAGTAATATAAACAAGTAGATAAAGTATACCTATTTTCTTACCACCAGCTAATTCAAGTGCTGCCGCTGTGAGAGTTCTTGTGCATCTCTCATCACCCAATCTTTCTGAAGAAATTATCCATATCTCCAAACCTGGGACCTGCATGACCTTCATCAACACCTGTGTGTTGGCCGCCTGCAATTTCAGCTTCACTTCCCCTTTGCCAATTCTTTGGCAAGGCTTACCAGCTCCTCTACCTGGGGCTGCATGGAAAGAGGCAACCGAATCTTTTATCCAAGATTCAACTTTATCCAAGAAACCTGCAAACACATCCGGTGCAACAACACCTGCTACATCTGTATCTTCAGTTTCTTCATGCTGATCTGTTACCAACCAACAATCTTCTTTTACCTGCTCTTTCTTTCCATCGGACCGTGAGTAACCGTTTGTGCTTTTCAACTCCTCCATTCTTAGCTTACTTTGATCTATCGTTGCTCTACTCCCACTCAATCAGAAACCCCTGAGAGTGCCCTGTAATCAAAACACAACCTGCTTCCTGCAACCTTAGCTCTGATACCAATTGTCAGGGATCTAGAACAACAAACATGCTCTGATCCCACTTGTCAGGATGCGAAACCGGAAACATACAATTGATTACCAAACTTCAAACAACTTATTATGCGAAAATAAACCAGATTCACCAAGTAACTAGAATTCAGAATAACACAGCATATGAGAGACAATACACAACTTGTATTAACACTTTATACAGAAAAGAATACAATAAAGAAGATGCCACTTCTTCTCCACCACCTTACAGAGGTTTCCCACACCTCAAGTGAACAGTACTTCTTCTCCCCAAAGCTCTCCCTCTCACAGGTCACAACACTCAACTCAAATACAGAGTTGATGTTCACCTCCCATGCTCCACGCATAACACAAGTGCTCCACGCACTCCACAAGCACTCCACGTGCTCCACAAGTACTCAAAGTACTTCAAGTAGATCTCCCATGAATCTGCAACAACCTGCAATTCAACAGACCATACTTATGGAAGGAACTTCCTTGCCTTCCTCTTGCTCTATCCGAGTACACACCTGTACTCCAAGTAGATCCTGCCTGATACTGCTCCCTATTGTGTTGCTGTCTATATGACCTTGCACACCTGCAAATCAAACAATGGTTCTGCTCACCTGTGAACCTCGACCTTGCACACACATACACCTGCAGATCAACGATCTTACTTACCATGTAGATCTCCTATATAGGCCATGCAACTGTGACCAAGATCCTACACTCCTGAAGAATCTAGCTGACTCTCCAATCCAGCACCAACACACCTGGTACTGCTGTGGAACTAGGAGGAACCCACTTGCTCACCTCACACACAGAAGGAGCAAACTTTGCTCAACTCAAACTAGCCCACTTTTCCAATACAACCATGAGTCTATTATATAGATCTCATCCAAACAATAATTAGACATCTAATTACAATAATTAGATCCGCAGCTATGAGTCTAAAATTAGCACTCATCATGCAAACACTTGGTTCGTTAGCTAACTGCCCGTAAATAGCTCGCAGTCGAACCACACAGGCGACCGACGTCGGTCCCTGTCTGCCTGGAGGTGACCGACGTCGGCCGATATATGACCGACGTCGGTTGCTTCCCTTTGCTATCCTGCCGACGTCGGCTGATCAGACCGACCCCAACTTCTCTGCAATCTTCAGCAACCTCCTCTCCTGTTTGCATCAGTGAAGCTTTTAGCTCCACAATCCTAACACTTTTTCCTTAGTATGCAGATCTAAAGCTATCTTACCTTTATAAATCAAATTACCATCCTTACATATCTCTCTTAATGGAATTATTCTTGATGAAACACTCTGTAAATCTCAAAATTCATGCTTTAGACCTTCTTGATGACTATCATATGGGTGCTTTACAACAAAACTACCAATATAAAGCACATGTTTCCAAACAACATAACAAATTTCATAGTTCGTACTTTAAATGTTAGTTATTTAGTCTTTAAATTAGATTATACCCACTATAAATAAGGCAAGTATGACCAAAAGTGGTGAGGTCCTTATTTGGTCAAAGACATTCTTGGACCTAGTACATATAAATAACAAACTAATGAAGGCCATATATTCAAAGAACCAACTAATGCTCAAAATTTAAAGAAACATTTTGCTTAAATTATTATTTCCATTTCCAATACTATTTTTATCTTACATGTCTTTCATATCTTTCTATATATTGTGGTACTAACACTTCTTGAAGGTTTTTCAAAGCTTCCTAAGGTGTAACATTACATCAATTTTAGTAGTCTTAATTCCTATCATTGGTCATTTGTTCTATCTATAATAATTTACATATATTCCTTAGTTCATGAGTTTGCATCATAAGACCATGGATAGGATTTGACCATTCCTCATGAATATTTTTATGATTTTTCATTTTGTTAGTCAACCTTCAAGCCTCTTCTGAGTCTTTGGTTTCTTGATTCAAAAACTTTATGATCCTTTCTATGTTGATTTTTACACCTCATTAGTTTTATTTTTATGATTTTCACTATAAGAACTTGGATAGGACTAGGCCTTCCTTACAAAGTAACCTTATTCACTATAAAAAGCCTCCATTCTTACACCTCTTTGGTGTGCCTTTTATGAGTTGCATTGTAATACCTCAGATAGGACCAGGGTTTCATCACAAATTTTTATTTTTCATAGATTGATATTGATTCCAACCTTAGCTAGGTGTTTTTCATGAAACATAAGGCAATTGTCAAGACTTATATTTTTTGGCATGTATACTCTGTCATATTCTTTTACAATAACACTAATAAATCTATTAGAATGTATCCATTTAGGTGCACTCTTTCTTATGATGATGATTCATACTTACCTATCATTATACCATCCTCACTATACACTTTTTTTGAGATTTGAGGTAGCTAAATCATTCCATGTTTATTCCCGTCCTCTCCCATATTCCATCTCACTATGGGCACACTAAGGTCAATTTTGAGATCACATTCTTTTTTATAATGTGTAATACATGAGTCTTAAACACCATGATCTTTAAGTTATTTTTTCTAGCCATCAATTGTAAGTTCTCTAGTGATAGTCATTTTTAGCACTAATGTTTGGTTCTTACAAATCCATATGGAGGATGACTACATAAAAACCATGAAAATAAAAACCCAAATCATTAAAATAAAAGATAATGATGAAAATGAAAAAACAAATTCAAAATTACACTAAAAGATGTGATTATATTCAAACACATCTCTTATCCTAGTTAAAGCTTAAACTCCATAATTGGAATCATGATAGAGCTAAGGTCCATTGGGTTATGATGGTAGTCTAGTAAACTAGGGTAGGAGGTCTCATAATTATATATATATATATATATATATATATATATATATATATATATATATATATATATATATATATATATATAGTGCCATATACTTTCTCATGTAAGTACCCAATCTTCACATTATATTGATGACTCTAAAAGGAGTCCTAAGGAATGGGGAACACATTTTGGGAAGGTAGGTCCATTTTAATTTTATTATATATATATATATAGTGCCATATACTTTCTCATGTAAGTACCCAATCTTCACATTATATTGATGACTCTAAAAGGAGTTCTAAGGAATGGGGAACACATTGTGGGAAGGTAGGTCCATTTTAATTTTATTAAATATATATATTTCATGGGATGATATTTATATTTCACTTGTTAATCCAAATTTGTGTAGATAGGATGAATTATCTAGGGTTCTTGATGTTGATAGCCTCTCTATCTTACCAACTTGTTTAGAGTGTCTTGAGGTGCCACCTTCATTTCTCCCATCACCCATTTAATTTCCCCCCTTGATAGGTAATTTCCTTTCTTAATATTTTCCAAAATTATTTATTTAATATTCTTCATCTCTTTCAGACATGCTCATAATATTGATTGTTTTAGTTCATCCATCATTAAACTAGAAGCTACATCTTGGTGTCATTGTTAAATACTCTTGTATGTATTGATTATCTTCCTAATATATCCCTTGGTTACGATTGAAATAAGATATTTTCTATTTCACATTTTTGAAGGTTTATTTTGTCATGTTTATTTTTTATTTTATTTTATTTTTAGCCACCTTTTTCATCTTTTTTTTAGTATGAATTATTACTTCTCTATCATTTATGTTATTCATCTTTTTAATTTATCTCTTTTTCCATCTATGTTTGAGTATGGATTATTACTTCTATTATATTGATGTTGGTTTCATTATTAAATTTAATATGTCCTTGGTTTGATCTGGATTTTTACTTTTCATACTTAAGGATTCATCTTGTAGGTCTTTTAGTCATTTAGTAGCCTTGGATTTTAAGTTACTTGATTTACCCTCTTATATTTATTATCCTTGGTTTTTTGGCTCTAATTTAGCATTTGTCATCCCAACTTGCAAATTTTCCAAGTGACTCATTCAATTATGAAATTTTACCATTTACCATGATTTTTTTGTAGTTGATTTTTTTTTATCTCTAGTCTTGTATCCTTAGAATTTTTCCAATGTAGTTACTATGCCTTCCAAGATCAAGACTAAAAATATAACAGACAACCATTCAATAATAAAGGTAAGTCAAGGTATGTATATGGTACTTTAAATTTTTTTCTAAAAATTATTAGTTATTGATATTTACTTTTTGCATTTTACTACAATTTGTTAGCCTATTTAGTGTGTTTATATGTTCTTTATTGACACACCATCCCATGTTATACTCATGTAACACGTGATGAGCTTCAAGTAGGATTTATATATACACATAATATTTTTTAAAAAAATTATCATTTATTAATGATTTTTATCTTACAGGAACCTATTGAGTTTCAATCTCTTTGAGTTCACGCCTTAAAGGGTGCATCAAGAAAGGGGTGGGAAGACCATTGGTGCTTCATAAAATTACTAGTTACTCTTATCATACCTAAACCCAATACAAATCCCACTTATCTAACTCCCCAAGAAAACATACCCCATTTATCCAACTCCTTAAGAAACTTTACTCTAAAATAGATCCTAACTAATTAAAAGCCCATTTTTCTTACTAGATTGGCCATAGTTAACCTAATTGCAAAAATATAGCACATATTATTTAACAAGGTCGACATGGTTGACCTAGTTCAAGGCTGAATGATAACTTTGTAAAACTAGGTTGTGGTGGGATGACCTTGTCAACTAGAATAACAAAAAGGTTAAGACCTATCCATTTCTATCAATACAACCTTCACTTCAATCCAATAAAGAGGAACATTCATTTGTGTAGTATTATAAGTCATAACTCTATTACATCTGATTTTTAAGGAGCCATTGCTTAGGGTTTGCCTTGGAGTAAAATTAGCTTTTATTATGGGAAGTCTTAGATGCAAGTAGAAATTTTTTAGCTTAAATCTGATTCCAACTAGTGTGATCCTTACAAAGTCACAACAATCTCTTGTAAAATACCATTGGCCAAAGGGAATATTGATACTTGACAAGTTCACTCAAAGTATCTCTAAATTTTGTTATTTCATTTGATAAATAGATATTATACAAAGTAATAGGTTTCAATGTATAATTCCCTATTTATATTACCTCTATACTTAAACTTAGTGTAGTTATAGGGTTTTTTTTGCTTGGCATCTTCCATCTTAGGTCATCTATTATCCATTTGCCAATTAAGATCCCTTATTTGGTTTGTTTGTTTTAAACCATCCCTATTTGTGTTAAATGCTTTGATAACATTATATTATATTTCATTTTATGCATGGTAAGACCTAGCTAGGTTATTTCATGATATTATTTACCAAGAGGCTTTGGAACCCTCTCTTTTAGTGTTGTGTGATAAATGCTCCATTAATTAAGTTTATTAGATCTAATTTATTCATGATTTTGATATATAAAGTATCATAATATATGTTAGCTGATTACTTTATCCAATCTTGAATTTACTAAGTAGGGTAAGTTGTATATCTATCTTAATATGTTACATACAGGTGCACTATTATCCAAACAGAGTGTTATTGTGCTAAGGGTAGGATTTGAGAAGGTGAAGGTGTAAGTTAGTTTTATAGTAAGATTAGAATGCTAAATGGTATAAATAGAGGAATTCTAAAGTGATTGGGGTTGCTTGAAGGAGCAAGTCATCTCACAAAAATTGAAGGAAATGGTTAAAATGCCCTAAGATAGGTCATGAGCTAGGTGTGTCGAAAGAGTGGTTACAAATGAAATGATGTAGCTTAAATGTTAATTTATGTGTCTATATTTCCCTTATATTATTATAGTAATTCAACAAAGTGAAATTACTAGAGTAAAAGGAAATATGCGTACCTAAAATTACCTATAAAGTGTAGTATTGAATTAGGCCACAATGTTGAACTGTGCTTCACATGAACCTACAATTACATATGTATAAAATTAATGCTTAATTAAGATGACTATCAAGTATTAAATACAATAAAAATAATATATATAATAACATATAATGAATACACCTTATTAGGTATGTGAACCATTATGTTTTTTTGGTGCAAAAATTGGTGACTGCAGAGGGTAGGACCCTTGGAGATTTGATTTTCATTAAAACTATTGGATTGGAATATGTATGCCCTAATAATATTTGATAGGTGAATGTGATTAAGAAATCAAGGTGTGTTTTACTACATTATTGCATTTCCAAAGTAGTGAAGGAGTTTGGAATCCACATATGAATCATAATGGATTGTCCTGGTGCAAAAAGGTAAAATAACCACAACAAAAAGAATAAGGTTCATTTCTAGTAAAAAGCAGGTGCAAAATTTTGTATAATCTAGGTTTGGTGTATACAACATGGATAATGAAATTCATTTCTATTCCATATGTGAAACTAGTGCAAAATTGAGGAAGGAGGAGGCCATATGCCATGCAAATGCCCCTAGTATGATATCTAATGTATATGGATTCTTGAGACTGAATAATAACAAATTTAATTTTGATAAAAAAAACCTATGTTAACCTAGAACACATGTTGCACATGATTCCCCTAAACCAATAAATTATGAGACAAAATCTAAGTATTTTTTAGAAACTAAAACTATGACCTTGTTGCAAAATGTTATGAATTACCTAAGACTCTGATAGAATCTAGAAATGATTATTTTTTGTGTTCTAGGATAATAGTGCCATGTTTAGATAATAATGGGGGAATCTTATCCAAATGGGGTGATACTATCCAAAATAACTTTCTGAGTGATTTACTTTATGAGGACTAAAAAATTCTATCTGTGCACTATATTGTAGGTACATGATCTCTAAAACAAACCCCTATATATGCCTCATTTTGAGGTGGGTTGTTGAGCCAGTGTAATAACTTAACTCAAAATAAAAATGTAGATGCTATGTAAAATATGTAAAACTGAGTAGTAGTGATAACATGAAGAAACATGGCATCATCAAACAGATAAATTGAGCATAATAATAATGTGAGATGCATGTAAAAATAAGCATACATAGTGAGAATGTCCAGATAGATGTTAACAATTAAGCACACATATAAGCGATCAAAATTGAATATATAAATCTAAATGAAACTAATTTAGGAGGGATGAATGATATCCATCATGGTATTAAAAATTATGAGGATGCATGATATCCATCATGGCATCAAAATATGAGTAAAAAAGCATGCAAGTGTCATGGCCATGACACACACAAATAAAGAGTACATATAAATCACATAAAACATGTAGTATAAGGCAAAAGGTCACATATAAGGGACATTTTAAAAAGTTAATCACACACATAGAAATTTAGAATGAAGGCATAAAATGAAGGATTATAGCTACACACAAGGACATATTCAAATATCCTCAAGCCAAGAAGATAATACACATAAGATATGAATCATGAAAACAAAAATGAAAATCATGTATGGCATATGTAATTAATCAACATGATAAATTTGTAACATTAGTGGATTTAGTAATGTAAGTAACTGATAAGATATCAATGTGTTATTAAGTGAGAAATACCAATAGATGTAATGTTATTTATATAAATGATCTATGGGTAATAAGGGATAGCCAAAAAAAGATAAAACCTATATATAAGATGCCCCTAGTGAGCTTGGTGATGTATGTACAAGTTGTATAAGGCCTATGTGTGATATAGATCTAAGCAATGATAGCTTATGTTGATGTGGACTATAATGAGGTGATTGGATAATAGCAGGGTTCACTCCTATCCAAATAGGGTAGAGTGTCTAAATGTGGTTTTTGCGTTCGTGATAGTGAGGTAAGCTACAAATGAGTTTGGGGATGGCAACCTGTATGCTTTGCAGTCACCCTTGTACACTTTTGAAACATAAATAATATGAATCTAGATAAAGATAAACACTGAATAACTATGCACAATTTGACTAATGTAAATGAACTAAACATAAGCATGCATATGTCTTCATTTTACTTTTTTTCTAAAATCTATGATTTTTTTGTATTTGTGTATATATGAAGGTGAAAATGACAAGATGGAAAAAATATATAATAACCAATGAGTCCTACAAAGGACTCAAAATCAATAGGACATGGGTATACAAGAGGAATGATCACCTTTCATGAGTGAAAAGGACTATGTGACTAGGATTGAGCTAAACTGAATAGAGAATTTGAATGCTAATTACCCTTTATACCATAATTGCCACTGTCATATTGCTATTGTTGAGTAGGATGAACTCTTGGAATATTTGGAACCCATCTTGGAGTGAATTAATCATGTGTTGGTTCCTTATATGAGGTACCCTTAGTGCTCTAACATATAAATTTGGGGCATGAAGGAGTAGAGAGAGGTTCTCTAGAATTTATGAAAAATATTTATTGAAGTGACTTTTAAAGGATAAGCCTCTATTAGATACCTACTATGGAAATATTTGAGTAGGTTGTACCTTTTTAGGTGGCTCAATTGAAATCTTTTATGTGGTAACCAAATTTGTCTGTGATAGGGGGTACTCTTATGGGATACCCTAAATTATGATTACCTCATTAACACAGATATACTTTAAACACTTGTAAATTATAGAAATAACTACATAAATCTATTAAATCCAAGGGCATCCTAATAACATATTGAATATCCCTGCATTAGATAATACTATGATTCTAGTGGTTATGTGTGTGGGAATAGCCTATAATGGTATTGTAATATCACTAATAGAGCTTTGAATATGACTGTTGAATCCTTTTATGACCATGGTGGTAATAATTAAATTATAATTTTTGTATCCTAAATGATAAAGAAGTGTTATTATACACACATTCACACTTGAACCATTATTAACCATGACATTCTGAATAGGTTTGTGATCAATGTGAGTTTAAATGAATAAATAATGTAAATATGATTCATGATTCATCATCTACTATCTCCTATTATGAAAATTTTATGATTGATCTAGATGGTATTGATGTATGGTAGGTACCAATTATGTTATTCAAAGGATGTGGCACCTCTATATGAGAATGATAAGAAACTAGTAGAGGGTGTGCATTGTATGCATAATTTGCACCCTATGTATCTAGTATCTCATTAGTTGTATTCTTAAGAAAGGGATAACTAAATATTTTAATTGATTTACTTTTACTTGGTTGTTTTTTAGAACTATCTATTGGTGTACCCACATTAATGATTTTTTCATCTATCAAATCTTGGACCTTGTGCCTCAAACTGATACATTTGTTAGTAGTGTGGCCTAGTGCATTGTGATAATCATAAATGTTCTTATCAAATTTTTTTTAAAGGGGTTGATTCACATCAACCTATTTAATGGGAGGGAGAGATATGACATTACATTTCAATAGTGTTTTAAGGACCTTATATGAAGATTTTGATATATCAGTAATTTGTCTCCTTGAAGGAGCTAATAAAATAATGCATAGAGTAGGCTCAAAAACTACATGTATTGTTGCCTTTTGATTGAATGCTTGTAAGTCTAAGATATGGATTGAAAATACTAAAAATAGTAACTTAATCCAAAACTTTTAAAAAAATAAAAGGGAGAGAATTATGGAATCAATTAAAATTATAAGATAATTCTTACCATCATTTTGCTCCTCTTTGGATTCCCTCCAAGATATTCAAACCGATTCTTCAAGGATTTTAGATTAGTTTTTTATTTTTTGACTGGTGGGATTCAAGATTCAATATGGATGAATGTATTCTTGGATGTAGATAATGTTGATGCAAGAGTATGAAGGATAATGGATCTTGTATGTATGTTAATTAGTTTGGCAATTGAGGGGTGGTAGATTTAATTAGAGGAGAGAGAGAGAATTAAAAGGAATTCAAAATTCCTTTGAAACCTCTACAATTAGAGGTTTTTAGAGAGGAGGGTTGAGATGTAGAGGATTTTAGAATTGGAGAATTTTAGAATCCATCAAGAGGATAATAAATATTATAAAATGCTTAAATGAGGTGATTAGATAGGTGATTAGGGACTAGGGATATAAGTGAGCCTAGGAATAAGCTATGATAAGTGGGTTTGGAATTTTAAATTCCAATATAATGGTTAAGTGGGATTAGTTGACAAATAAGACATGATTAGAAGAATTAATAGATTTTTGGGATAAGAAAAAGGTTAGCATGATGAAGAACAATGAAGGGGGTTGTTAGATAAAGGACTAAAAGGGGTGATATTAAGATGAAATTATAAGAGCTATATGAGATTAGATGATATAGGTAAAATTAGTGTCAATCGATAGTAATATTAGTGACAATAAATGAAGCAAGCAAATTTAGATGTATACATTGATCATTCTTATTATTAGTTCATCTCACCTTGTAAGTTGGCTTACTTGAACTCTTTGTATTATAATCTGAATTGGCTATATACTTAAAGCGTATTCATCACTAATACTTTGACTTCCCTTTTTTTATTGTGTGTCATAACTATGTGAATTATGTAAAAAATTTAAACATAATGGACTCATGTAAGGGTGGAAGAAAACTTTGCTTGAAGATATCCTATAATTCTCTATCTACCCTAGGATTTATCATTTTAGATAGCATTATCTTGTACCTTAAGACATATTCAATGCTAGGATCATTTAAATTTATATTTAAGTTGAACAATCTTAGCATAATAAACCTTCACACTGATATTGACTAAAAAATATGTTAAGAACATGTTAGCTAATGGATTGATTGCATGAACTAATTGATGAGGTAAATCATAAAACCATTATAAATAATATTTTTAAAACTCCTTAGGAATCACCTAGTCAATTACCTATCATTGCACGTGTATTACAAACAAGCTATGTGGAATGCTCTGATATTTTTTTCTGGGTCATCCTTTCCATCATATAGTGTAAACATGGGTGCCATAACACCAGTAGCTAGATGATATACTATTATATACATTGCCAATGGAATGTGCAATAAAATGTGAGAATCTAGTGTCTGATTTGGTTTTGAACCACCTTGCTCTAAATGTAACACCTTAGCTTGCAGAGTATGAATCTCATGCACAAGAGATTGTACATCATGAGAAGAAGAATGTGTGCTAACCAAAGGTATTATTCTCAATAGCTGAGTCAGAATTGAAATATTAATATATTGAATCCCTTGGGTTTCCCCGATAATAAATTTTAGTACAAAAGTTATATCCATGAAGGTAATAGGATTATAAGTATCACATGGTTTTCTCATGATTACACTCTTGATATTCAAAAAGGTTTTCAAAATGTAGAATGCTTGATAGGTTTCTCACATAATCTCTCTTGAAATATTTGAATAATTTCCTCTTTGTTATATACTATTTATTCCACACTTATAGGTGGAAGCTCATCCTGATATCTATTTTTGGGACCAAGGTTATCTTGATCATATTATTCATGCTCTAAATAATTATCAGGAATTTTGACATGGTCATTATGATCATTAGCATTCATTGGTTATGATGAACCCTTATTCTTATCTATGTTATGTATTTTAATAAAAGGAATATGAGTATGCTAAATTAGAATACCACTTAATTTATCACTTCTTGTAAGAGAGGTAGAAATAACTTTTTTGGATTGCATATAATATAAAACAAAAACTTGAAAGATTGCTACTATAACAAAATTGATCAAATTTGAAAATCTAAAAACAATAGTTGGAAATAACAATAAGAAGGATAATAACCTTAGAAAAATATATGGTTAAGGTTTGAAACATTAATAAAATATATGGGTTCACCAATATGTTTTATCAAATTTTGGAAGACTAGATAAATATATTACCTAACATGACAAACTACTCTGCAAAAACACAATGCTACAGATAAGCAATAAATACTACAAACTAATTTAGAATTTGATAATTTTAAAATATGATAAATATGGAAAGTGAAAAATATAAATATAAACTTAACTATAAAACTAAAATACAAAATATTTTGGGATCTGAGACTGACTGGCAGATTTTGTTGATTGAATACAGATCTAAAACAAGTGCTAGTAGGGTTCCTAGATAATAGTGCTTCAATTGGATAGTAGTGAGGGGAGTGATTATATGAATTCAATAACCTTATCTAATATGAAATAGGACTCAAATATTTCTGGGTTATGTTCACATTTTCTTTCTTATTCTATGGATAGTGTGGGAGCTTTCTATATGCTTCAAAGACCACTATGCAACTTTTTATTTACTTGAACCCCTAGCTCAATAACAAAGAAGACATAATGCAATCATGGAGTAAAAAGGGGTCAAAAATTAAATTTATGCTTTACATCAACACCCCATGTGTTGAACACTATCTACATACCAATACTTCGAAGAGGGATAAACCTCCATATAGTTATCCCATGCTATGATGGTATGTGTGAAACTGGTGCAAAATGCTAGATGGTGTGTAATCCTATTGTGATTAAGTGCTTCAATTGTGATGTGTGACCTTTGAGGTGCATTAAGACTTTAACTCAAGGATACTAGGGATTTAAGTAATAATAATTGGAAGAAATAGGAAATTTATCTCAATGTGTAATTATAATTCTGGCACTTTTAAGTGTGGAAGCCTCTTGTGTGAAAAATGGTTTGAAACATGAATTTATAGTGGTATTTTCAGAATCTCTTCAGATGGGGTTTGTTAAATTTAATTGATGACTCTTTTCACACTTTTTAATTTTGTAAAATAGTGATTAATTGGTGGGAGGACATTATTGGTAAGGTGGACGATAATGGGGCACACTATTGTCCTAAGGACATGATTTGCTAAGTTGAAGGTGTAAGTTAGTTTGATATTGAGCTTATAATAATGAGTGGTATATATTGAGACACTATGGAGTGATTTAAGTATCTTTAAGGAGTGATTCATCATGCAAAAAGTGAAGGAAATGGTCAAAATTCCTTATGATAGGTCATGAGCTAGGTGTGTCGAAAGAGTGGTCACAAGTGCATCATTTTAGCTTAAATATTAATTTATGTGTCTACATAATATTGATAAAAATAGAAAAAACATTCACAATGTCATCAACAACATAACATCAAAAATAGTAAAATAACCTAAAATAAGAGGCAATGTGGGAATTTATAGGTATAATTTGTCACCTTATGGTTATAATCAATAAATTTATGCCACTTGAAATGTGTAACTGCTTCTAAATATAGTCGGGTATGGATATTTTATATAAATCACCTTGAATAACTAAACCTAATATTTTTTCATTACTACACTAGATCCCATTAAGACCATCTCAAGTAATGACTTTACTTAATGCCATTTTCCTTGAAGATTTATTCATCCTACCAACTCCCTTAATTGATGATCCTTAATATATGCTTCATGGTTCACACAACCTCCTTCCTATTCACCACACTTCATGTTTTGTGTTAACTAAATTACTATAATTATGCATGTTGAGACTTGATAATTGTTTCTAATCTAAACACTCTTGGGTTTCTTGATGCTTTTGCACAACTACTTCCTCTTGCTCCACTAAACCTGATGGCACTTTCTTAAACGTTATTAAAATCAATGTTTCATTTGATCTTCCTATTTCATGCATCCCATTCCTTTTCATGTTACTTCTTTTTAAATGTATGCATTTTTATACCCTTATAGTTGTATAAAAACCAAACACATGCTTTTGTACTTTTGTTAAAATTATAGGTCAACACATGCTTTATTATATTTATCCCCTTTGGATTATCTCTCTATGCATCCTTGGATACTGAATTCTACTCCTTTAAATTGTTCTTGTCTTGCTTGCCTATCTAAATAACTTTAATTAATTAAGTAATGTCCCTCCTATTTTTATAAGTATGTTCAATAAGCGAATCATATTGGGGATCATTATCTGATGCTGCTCACATCTTAGTTGGCTTCTCAATCCTATCAATAAAAGGAAAAATATGGCTTGCATTAAAACCTTTTCCAACACCTTATCCCCATAAACAAAACCCACAATATTTTGATATTTGGAAAAGATTAACATCCAAAATTCAAACCTTGAATATCTCTAGTCATCGTTGGTTCAATGTTGAGTTTCAATTTTCACCACCAAAGTGCTAAATCCATGATGGATGGTTGGGATTAGATCATGGAAGATTGACAATCTTCGCCGATATATTTTTTCTTCACTAAAATATAATTCAACCTTTGTTCTACTGATAAATGACTTGAATTAAATTTCATAGATTAGTGACACATGAAATGGTGGTTGATTCAATGATATTTAATGTTATCCCTCAATTACTAATGGACGATTAGGATTGAATTTTATAAGATCAAAGAATCACATTGAATTGGGTTTTTCCCATGAAAATGTGTTATAGCTTCTAATTTTCCAATGAATGATTAGGATTGATTTAAAGGAAAAAAAGCCCAGTGTTGATTCATGGGATTTTTTTAATGTCCTGGCCTTAGATTCATTAGTCACATTTGACTGAGATAAACTTATGCCAAATCAATGAAGAGTACTGAATTGGGATACACCTTTTCATTTTTATTCTCATCTCATTTATGGAAATCAATGATCATGATTAAATATTATAACATTATTGAATACCAATGGATGACTATGAATAACCACAAACCTAATTTTTGCATTTAGAAATTCCAAAGGGGTAATTAATGGCCCAATGATCTTTAATGTCAACCCTCAATTACTGATGGATGACTAGGTTTGACTCCTATAAGATCAAAGAATCACATTGAATTGGGTTTTCCCATGAAAATGTGTTATATCTTCTAATTGTCCAATGAAAGATTAGGATTGATTTGAAGGAAAAAAAAGACCAATTTTGATTCATGGGATATTTTTAATGTCCAGGCCTTGGATTCTTTAGTCACATTTGACTGAGATAAACTTATGCCAAATCAATGAAGGGTACTGAATTGGGATACACCTTTTCATTTTTATTCTCATCTCATTTTTGGAAATCAATGATCATGATTAAATATTGTAAGATTAGTGAAGACCAATGGATGACTATGAATCACTACAAAACCTAATTTTTGCATTTATAAATTCCAAAGGGGTAATCAATAGCCCAATGATCTTTAATGTCAGCTCTCAATTACTGATGGATGACTAAGATTTAATCCTATAAGATCAAAGAATCACATTGAATTGGGTTTTTCCCATGAAAATGTGTTATAGCTTCTAATTGTCCAATGAATGATTAGGATTGATTTGAAGGAAAAAAAACACCAGTGTTGATTCATGGGATTTTTTTAATGTCCAGGGCTTAGATTCTTTAGTCACATTTGACTGAGATAAATTTATGCCAAATCAATGAATGGCACTGAATTGGGATACACCTTTTCATTTTTATTCTCGTCTCATTTATGGAAATCAATGATCGTGATTAAATATTGTAAGATCAGTGAAGACCAACGTATGACTATGAATCACTACAAAACCTAATCTTTGCATTTATAAATTACAAAGGGGTAATCAATGGCCACGATCATTTGAGATGCATGTGATGGCTGTTACCATTTCATGGGTCGATCCTTAATTTGAACTTTATTATACAATGTGATGGACAAAATAAATGTAAAATATGAAATATATGATGACTAATATATTTATATTTATTCACAAAGTAAGTAAATAAATACACTAATCAATAATATGAATAATTGTGGAAGTGTCAAAATAAATAATATAATGAAGTATTTTTGTCTTTCTTTTTTCATTACCAAATGGTGTACCCAATAAATCATATTTCTCAAAATTAATATTTCTAACATATTGATATGTATCATTGATTTCAAATGGCCCAGAAGATGTATGAATAAATATTTCATTTTTTCATTCTTTTATATATAAATATAATTAATAATCATTTTTTATATACTTATTTAAGTGATTTTTGAGATAGAAAGGAATCCACTTTAAGATGTTTGTTTTAAATATTTCTTTCAATATGTTTTATCTCTTTAAAATATAATAATATTACCTTGATACTTGAATGTAATGTATTCATTTATATTATTAAGTATATCTTTTATTATTTGAAACAATGAATCTCCAAGTATACCATTGTATTGCATCATGGTAGGCATCACAAAAAATATTATAAGAAATGTTTGTAGGCCAATTGTAATATGTAATTTAATATAACCCAATGGTTTTGAAATATGTTATGGAATAGATGATGATATTTGAGTTAAATCATTTATATCATATCAAGTGTCTTAATGAAATATATCATGATTCCATTCCATGTCTTTGTTTCCCTCTTGTAAAAGCAAAAAAGAGTAAAGGTTATGTATGAGAAGAATGTGTTAATGTACTATCATTAGGAAACTTAGATGGAACATCATGTTGTAAAGTTTGTTCTACAATGGAATAAATACTTTAAACTTATGTTTCTTTAATAGGTATGCCAAGTTCAATGACACCACTATCAATAAGATATATGATCTTATGTATTAAAAATAGTTATATATCCATTATATGACAATTGATTATATAATAATCATAAAATGATTTTGAATTAAATGTTTGTGGTAAGTGATTCATATCATGACCTAATAAAATGTAAGATAATCGTGTTCTTATCAAGTAACATTTTCAATATTGAGCTTTTACTATCCTTAAGTTTTTAACAATTTCGTAAACCATTAAGGGAAGGTATAAGATTTATTTTACGTTTCACTCTTATATTAGCTAATGGTTTATATTTTTTATTGATTGGAACATGGATATTATTGAGATTTGAAGTATTTAAGATAGTATACTAATGTGAAGCATGAGCCTCATAGCTAATTACATGTGATTTTCAATTTTTTTCCTCAAGTATCGTGACCTCATAACAAATATGATTAAAATATTCGTAAGCATGAAAGAGAACCTTATTATTGATAGGAGGAAAGAAAATTATAATAAAGATATATTATTTCTCCATGTTTATTAGTTGATATATTAAATAATGCATGTTACCCTTGAATCTAAGAATATAATCATGAATGGGTTCATATTGACCTTGATAAAGGTATGGAATATGTTCAACGATACCATGTGGAACATTATTAGTAATAAATTGTGATAAGAGAAACTCTTCAAATCTTAAAAAAATACATAAAACCAATAGGTAGAGTGTGAAACCATTATAAATCATGACCTCTCAAGCTTCTAGGAAATGACTTAAGTAATATTATATCATTATGTACATATTTCCTTAGAGGAGTTAATATTTTATTAATACTCTAAGTTTGTGGAAAAATATCTGCAAATTTATATTTGTCAAATATATTTTAAGATGGCCAAACCTTTTTTAGTAAAAAGAAACCACACACACACCACTTATTGTTGTAGAAAATATGTTAAATTTTTAATGAACTATGATGTTTTTTTTTCAGATTCAATGTACTTTACATACTAAAAACATTTAACAAGAGTGTGGCATTGAATTTTTACAAAAATTATTCAAATAATTTAATTCAAATATTTTTTGCAAAAGACCAGATGGACAATTTTTTTATAACAAATCATGTTTAGATGAAAATTACAACATTTATGGTGGATTGCCAAAATTAAAATAATTGTATCCATAAGGAGATAACAAGTGAAATTGGACATGAATTACTTGGTTTAAGTAAGTATAAATATTTAATTTATCTCTCAGAGTGGATGCTAAGATCTTTAGATGAGGTGAATGCATAGGTTTGTGATAGGCACAAGTCAAGCATGTACACAACACAATAACTACAAGAAAATTAAATCACAAATACAAGAATATTGCATAAACAAGATAAAAGTAAAACTAATCCTACATAGAACAATAGCTCACCAAGAGAGATGTACATATAGGAGTTCATGAGTAACTCCTTCCAAGATAAGTTGTTAGATAGCCAATAATAGAAGAGTAAATTGCATACCTGAAATAACTGATCAAGGAAGTTTTTCTTATTCATCTGATCAAAATGTAACTCCAAGTACACCTGAGTAAACTTACCCATAAAAGTAAGAAAATTAAAAATAAGGGGAAAAATCCCATAATAAATAAATATGGGAAAAAATAAAACCCCTACTCTAGCACTACCCATAAGCACAACTTTGGTGGGTAGTGTACAAAAAAGAAATGGGTCCCGACAACTAGGCTTGATTAGGTACCCAATACAAAGCAATCTCTCATAAAGTAGAGAAAGGGAGAAAACCCATAGGAAAAATTCTCCCCAAAAAGAGAGACATAGAAGAAAAGAAGAGGCGAAAAGGTCCCCCCAGATATGATGTTGTTACTAATGTAGAAAACACCACGAAAAGAGGTCATCTCTTAGTGAATGGTTTGATAAAGATATCTACAACCTACTCTAAATACTAGAAAAATATCAATTCAATGACCTGACCATTAATAAGCTCCTAGATAAAATGCATGTGAATCTCAATGTGTTTGGTCTATTGGTGTTGAACCAAATTCTTGCATATATGTATGTTACTCTAGTTGTCATAATAGATGATGGTGGACTGATTGAAAGGAATATCAGATTAAAATAGAATCCCTTAAATATAATTATCTTTAATAGTTACATTAACAATTCCCCTATACTATGCCTCTATGAATGCTATAGCATTAACATTTTGCTTCTTGATAGACCAATTAATGGGACCAGAACCCAAAGAAAAGTTATAACCTAAAGTATACTTATGATTCTAAGTATCACCAGCCCAATTCGAATTTGTAAAACCAACCAAGTCAATCTCAATGCCAAATTCATATTGAATCCTAAATCTATAAGATCCTTGAATGTAGTGTAATATTCTCTTAGTTATTTTTTAGTGCAACTCATGGGGTTCCTATGTGAATATAGAGACAAGTTCCAATGGATATGAAATATCAAGCCTAGTATGATTTAGATAATTGAGGCTACCAACAAGTTTTTGCTACTGAGTGGCATCAACCAAAAGTGTAGAATAGTAAGTCTCAAGTTGGAATCTTGATAGAAAGGGAGTTGAAGATGGATTTTAATAATCCATGTGAAATTGATCCAAAAGATCAGGATCATACTTGGGTTGTGTAAGTGAAAACTTTGAATTGAACTGTGAACTATCAATATTGAGGAAGTAATACAAAAGACCCAAGTCTATCATGTCAAATCTATCATGTAAAGTTATCTTGACTACTACAATAGATGATGAGTAAATCTTGGTGATCAAAATATCATCAACATAAAGGACTAATATCAATAAATAATCATGATTTTTTTTTATGATGAATCATAGATCATGATTTCAAATGAATCAAGCAAAAATAAAGCACATAATTTTACCCAAAAACAAGCACTACTCACTCTAATGGACTATAGAAACATCAAGAATCTTATTAATAATCATCCTTATATAAAAAGTATACATTGGGATCTGAATAACACCCAGTAAAACTTGAAGTAAGGAAGAAGGAATCCATCTTGGCATACTAAGCCTGAGGGGCCGGTTTAAGGCCATAGATAGATTTCCTAAGTCTAAAAACTAGGGATGAATCCTAAATAAACCCATGTGGCTACTCCATGTAAAGTTCTTCTTGAATGTCTTCATAAAGAAAGGCACTCTTCACATCCATCTAGTACACATCCCAACCATGGGTTACGGCTATAACTAGTGTGAGTTGGATCTAAGTCATCTTTGTAATAGGTGCAAAGGTCTCTGAGTAGTCAATGTTGACTACCTATGAAAAACCCTTGGTGACCAATCATGACTTATAATTATCGACTGATCCATATATTGCAAACTTGGTCTAATATATACACCTACATCGAACAATCTTCCTTCTTTTAAGTGAATTCAAATACCAAGTGTGATTTTTGATCAAGGAAGAATATTCTTCTTGTATAACACTATCCCACTCAAGTATGCCTAAAGCCTCTCAGAATGTCTATGGATCCAAAATTAAAGAAAAGAAAACATGTGGACCACTCTTATAATCTACCTGAGTATGTATCACTACCCACTACCACTGTAGTATCACTATCTAACTCCCTAATGATAAGTGAATATGGTAAAAACTCAACCCTCATGCCTTTATTGATATGAGTGATTTTATATACAAATAATAGATTGGTTGGAAAGTAAGGGAAACTTATAACATTATTTAATGTTCCTCATTCCATTTCAATAGACCCTCTCCCTACAACTAGTACAAAATTAGCATCACCCAAACTGATAGAAGACATACTACAAGTCTATAAGGAATAAAACTCAACTAGTGAATAACCCATGTGGTGAAAAGCACCCAAGTTAATGACCCATGAAGATTTTGAATCTACAATTGATACAAGAGCCTTGCCCTTTTCTTTCTCTTTCACCTTGACCTTTGCCTTAGTAGAATTTTGGGTAAATGAATTCTGCTTGATGGACTCATGAAGACCTATGTTGTTCTTCTCTAGGAGATGAGTTAGGTGATCTATTTTAGTCTTCATGCACTGGCTTTCATCATGTCCATTTTTATTAAAATAGGCATACTTAACCTTCTATTTATTAAGTTTTCCATAGGAATAAGAGGCTTCAGTATTGATTTTGGCAGAGGTTTATTCTTTCTTCTTCTCTTGATCCTTATTCTTCTTCTTCTTTTCTTTGTTTAAATTCTTTACTTTTCCATTCCCAATAATTAGGGCTTGAAGTTTTGTGGACTTAAATATGCCCATCTAAATCAACTTGTCTTGTTCCCTAATTAAGTTGGTAATGAAAACATCTAAACAGGGTATTTTCCATGCAATGTATAGAACATTGTTTGTAGCATCTAAAGTGGAGACAAAGATTGAACAGTTAGGACATAGTTTAGAGAGTAAAGAAAGAATAAGTTGGTCATCTTCTTTATTTATCCCACATTATTTTAACTGTAAAATTAAGGACTTAAACGTAGTGAAGAAATCTTGAAGGATGCAAAATTTATAAAGACTTAGGCTAATGAATTTATTCTCAATCTCGTGACCTCTCATCACATCAAGTTCCCCAAATAGTTTACCCATAATGGTCGATACATCTTAATGTGATTTGGTAGGTGCTAAGTGAAATAAGAGACCAGGTGCTATAGAATGGCATAATAACCCATAGGCTTCATCATTATGATTATACCACTTAATTATATCTACATCTATGTTAGCTTTAGTTTCATCACCCATAACTATCCTATACAAACCCGTAATCCTTATAATGATTGTCATATTTATTTTCCATTCATGATAGTTAAAGGGAATTAGTGGGTTGATTGAATTTGATTCCATTAGTGCAAAAATGAGATGTAGTAGTATTACGAGTTGAAGTTGTTACAGAAATGAAAGTGAAAATAGAATGCAAAGAGAGACCAAAAAGGCATAGTATACCCCACCTAAACTATGAAATGGTGAACCCCAAATAAATGTTACAAATATATGCTCAAAATATGTTAGACTCAATAGATAGTGTGTCTAAGGAAGCAAGTACAATATGAGAAAGTAAAAAAATAAATAACACTTTATTTTTAAATATTGCCCAAAATATATTATTCTTTAAAAAACAATAAAAAATATCCACTAACAATGCTAAACTTGACCAATATTTTTATGCATTAAAATAAAAGTAGCCTATTTGCCCTTGTTTTAAATCAAGCTATTAAAAAATATTAACATGCTAAAATTTTTAGGAAAAACTTGAATAGACTTAGCATGTTTGGGAAGAAACTTTCAATCCTTTGAAATAGTAAGAGTCTTTTGTGATGCTTATTTACTAACTCACATGTGAATCACATGCGTCGGGCATGGCTAAAGGCCTAGACAGGGGGTTTCAGGGGTGGTGGGTTATAGCTCCGTACTACAACTAAAAGTTGTTTTTGGTGAGACCGTTAGGTTTAACCAACTGATTTTGACATAAAGGCTACATATGTTAGTATTTTTTACTAGTCAATAATGAGATTAGTCTTAATAGGTGAAAATGTTCTTGTCATGATCAATCTAGAAGAAATGAAAAACTAGGGTCAAACACACATAAAAAATTGAGGCCAAACACAAGTCAATACTAAATAGAAGAGACTAGACTCAAGGCTGTATGGAGGCACACAAATTTTTTGTACAAAAAATACACCAAGATAATGAACATGTAGTAAAAAAATATACCATAAAAACTGTGGTAATGGCTACCAATGAACCAATTTTGAAAAAAAGATGACTCCACCAAAGACAAGAAAAATCTCACAAATGGATTTTGAAAACTAAATTTTATTTGTAAATAACAAATATGAATATGAATATTGGAACACTCAGTTTCCACTATGCTTAGGTGTACTGTGTTACTGAATCTTTTTGTGTTGCAGGATCTTGAGTCTATAGCTGTGGAGGATGGAGAGGAGAATTTCAAAAAGTTGGATGACTTTATGGAGTCTTTGGCTAAAATATGGGAGAATATTTCTCCTTAGATTTAGTTTTTTTATGTTGTTTTTTCTATGTTTCCTCATACATACTCTGTTTAGACTTGTTTTGCTGTCTGTGCTGATTATGCTGGTGTAACAGGTTTTGTTGTTTCTATTTCGAGGCATTTTGGTACTATTGCCTCTAGTTTTTCTTTTTATTTCTTTATAAGGGTTAGGCCCCTAGTTTTACACCTTATATTATCAAAAACAGATATAAATATTTGAAATAAAACAAACAATAATAAAAAACTAGATAATCAAATACCAGAGTGGATTTGATACCATATTAGAGTGAATGCCAAGATCTTTTGATCAAATAAATGCATAGGTTTATGATAGGGATAATTCAAGCATGTACACAACATAATAGATGTAAGAAAATGAAATCACAAATATCAGAATATTGCATAAACAAAATAAGAGAAAAACCAATCGTTCATAAAACAATAGCTCACTAAGAGAGATGTACATATAGGAGTGCATGAGTAACTCTTCCCAAGATAGGTGGTCAGAGAGCCAATAATAGAAGACTAACTCCCATATCTAAAATAGCTAGTTAGGGGAGTTACTTCCTATTTATCTAGCCAAAATGTAACTCCCAATAAACCTAATCAAGCTTATCTACAATATATAGGAAAACTTCAGATAAAGGGGAAAATGTCATAGCAAATAAATATGGTGAAAAAATCCCTAGTCTAACATTATTAAGTAAAAGATGACAAATAATATAAAAGGTATGAGATTATTATAAAAAATATACTTGTTTTTGAATTTTTGGTCAAATTTAGGGAGAAAATTATTTGAGTATGCAAGGCACACACATAGGGCTAGATGGTTAGATGAACATTTCAAGATAAACAAGGATACATTCTAACTTGGTTATTTTATTTTAGTAGGTGACTTTGCTAATAATTACACATTGAAACACCAAATATAAGTTCAATCACAGTATTACAAATCATCATAAGTTGTCATATTTATGCACATAACATTCATGTATGCACTTAATAGTATAGAGTAACAATAGAAAATATTAAAGGAGTACCATTTCTATATCAGCGATGACCGATCACATTGTTCAGAGTATGTGCAAAGTTATTTTCAGAAGTTTTATGAACAATTGAGTAAGAGGAACATTAATTTAAATCAAAATTACATTTGGTCAAATAATTACACATCATAATTCAAAAATGCATAGATGTTTTATTGGTTGAATAGGATGCACATTAACATTGGTGTAAAACACATTTAGAGTTTCACCGAGGTTGGTCATAGCATGACAGTGATAGAGCATGTGTAAAAAGAGCTATTGAAAGGGAGGAGTTGAAATTTGAAAAGGGTGTTGATTTCATAAATGAAAAAACCATGGTTGAATTATGTAATGTGAACATGTGTCATGGTGCTCAACCAATTTATATTATTCTTAGACATTTTTTATTAATTTAAAAAGAATACTTGGAAAATTATGAGTATTGTATGACTCTAATTTTGGATGGTAGAGCTTGATATTATTATAATGCCCAGTTTATGATTGGGGGGTGTGGGGGGCAAACACGCCCCCCCCCCCCCCCCCACTAGGGTCACCATGGGGTAGAGTAAAGATGATGTAGGAGAATCAAAAAATACATGTAGAATCTATGTTAACAATATTCTTAGGTAATTATTAAGAACTATAAACTAGGTTAGTTTAGAAATTTTAATTTGAATGTGTAAGAGAGAATCTGAGCAAGTTTAGTAAATTACCAATCTTGGTTTAGAATCTAACAAAGTGATAATCCTTATGAGGAGGTACCATACAAGACCAATTAAAAAGCTTAAAAAGACAAAACATAATTTTTGAAGAGGTTAGAGGATATGTTATAGGTATGTCTCAAATACTTTTTAGTCTTATTGCATGTTTTCCATTGTATTATCCTTTTATAAAATAATTATAATCCTTTCATATTGACTGCAAGTTTAAATCTCAGTTATATTTGTGAAACACATAGGAATTATATATTTTTACTATTATAGTCATTTTTAGAAGCCTATTTACACATGAAAACTATTATATGAACTTAATTTGAGTATTGTAATATTTGAATAGGTTTTTTAAGACCTATATACATGTGTTAGATCATATAAAATCCCAATGAGCTCTATGAACTATCAATAATTAGCTCTCGACCTATAGAAATTTTGAGTAAATTCAAAGTAAGGGTTTCATAAGTAAAACACCTCTAAAACTCAAATGATAGAAAAATAAAGACTAAGAATTTGTAATAAGTTGGGGAATGGATATTATAACTTATTCCAAGTATAATTAGGTTTATAATAGATTTTAAATTGTAGGTACACAGGACTATTTTTTTGTACAACAATAGAAGACCATTTTTGAGAAAGTTGTGCATAAGATAAGATGCTTTTTTGGTTGATTTGAGTTATACAAACTTGGGTAAGGGTTGGAACATGTTATTATTTCTAAAATACTACTAAAAATATAATTTTTAAGAGCTAAAAACTCTATTATGATAAATTGACCTATTGGAACAACTAGGTCTAGAGACCTAGAAACTTAAAAAGATAGAATTTGAGAATGAAAGCTCAATCTCGTAGAGACCTATAGTTGGTTGATTTATTGTAGGTTTTGAAACATACATAAATCCTTAATTTTTCCTAAGACCTATCCAAAGTGTCTTAAATAATATTTATTCAAAGGATGGAGAGCAAATCTGAGAGATTGGTGACTAGTTAAGAGCAAACCTAATGAGTAATTGACTAGTTTAAAAGAAGATTATTTGAGAGTGGATTTTGAATCAAGTTGAGAAGAAGAGTAGATAATTGATGTTGTAATTATTCATGGTATTATGGCATATGAATATAAATTTAATAGCTTTATTAAACATAGAAGAGTAAACTATTCATTAGATGGTATTAGGGATGATAAAGGGTTTTGGCCAAAGATATTGTCTCATGAGTGAATATTTTGTTTCAAGTCAATAAGGTTGGGTTTTATCAGAGTAAAGAGATTATAATCAAGGTCAAGAAAAATTTCATATCTGTATTATACAAGTATGAACATGATTTGGTATGGGCCTTAAATGAAATTAAATTGTATGCTAATGATCAATTGAAAAGTTGTAAATGGGTGATGACAAATGTGAAATAGATAAGAGTGTCATTAGTTATTTCCACTACACAATCAAATAAAAACTTTAATTTAAAAAATATGGAAGATCATAGATTTATATCATTGAAATGAACAATTTTGTAATCCTCACTTGTGTACAACATTAAATACAAGATCCAATAGATAAAAGTTTAGAATATCAAAACAACATTATACAATAATATTTTAAATTAAAACTGAATATAAATTAGATAGATTAACATAATTTAAAATAAACCTTTCATAAAATCATATAGGCACATGTACAATGTAATTAATATACATAGATTACCATGATAGGCATACATAAAATTACAACATCTACTAACATAGTATGTAATGTCAGGTGAATCTCATATACACATATACAATGTCAAACATTAGTACCTTGCTATATAGGCATACAAAAAATTACTTCTCATGTAGGGCATCCTAATAATAAAATAACCTCCTTCTCTTTGCCTTCCTTGAAGAAGACTCTCCCTAGGATACCCTCTTGGTAGATGGAAATCTCTATAATGCCTTTGATTGTTCCAAGGTCTGATTATGGGTCCTACACTCATATCTCACTTACAATTGAACCTATTCAAATACAAGTATTATTTCAAAATTAACATAAAAAACATTCAACCACTTGTTAAGAAATTAACTTTAAACTAGAATAAAAAATCATTTAAACATGCACTTACTGCAAGATTGTGGTTAGGATCAATCTTTTTTTGATGCTCCAAGAATTCAATGTTAGGCTCAACTATTCGAATAAGTGTTTAAAATAGGGAATAAACATAATAAGTTTCCCTACTAATCATCTGAATAGGACTATCAAATGTCATGGGATAACCCTACATACACAATACATTCACATAATTTATATTTTCCCCAAGTATATAGTAAAATTATTAAAACAAGTCTATTTTTACTTTAAAATTACAAGTTAAGATATACCTTTGTCAGTGCCTATGCAGATGACATTGTAGTAGTAATGCCTATGTTTGTCTTGGCTCACAATGATGGAGAAGTGTCTACTTGAGTCATCAATTGAATATAAACAAGGTCTCACTTTCTTTTTCATAAAGCATCATAGATATATATGGAGAGTTTTTCTCCTTTATTAAACCAAGAGTGTATTTAATAGTAATGTATTTGAATTTTGAGATAAGTGATAGATATATTTAAATTAAACTTAGAAGGTAAATATACATAGATTAAATTTACATAGATAATAACATTAACTCAAAAAAATTCTTCTATATAAGTAAAAGGTATCATCATAATAGAGATAAATGCAGTTGTGGATGGGTCAGCAACTAGATCTAAAAATGCAAATAATGGCTTCTTCAAATCAAATGTTACAAAAGTTGACTGTGATGATGAAGGCACCATCACCTCTTGGGACATAAAAAATGACATATCTATTATTAAATTTCTATGTAAATTAGTTTTTATCTAAATCAAATGTATAATTAAAACTTAAATTTAACATGACATTTATATAAAATATACTTTCATCTGTGTAGTGGCTAATATCTGCACACCAAATATAGGTGCTAAAAACTCATCACTCATAAGTTTATTATACAAGCCCTATAAACCACCAACATCATCATCATCATCATAAGGTCTAATTCATATAACTCCACAAGATATAAAAAGGCAGGGTCGAGTATGCACACTAGGTGGTGTATCTCTAACATCAGTCTGTAAGAGCCTACTCGTATGTTGAACGAGTATATCAATGAATTAACTAAGTACATGTAGAGTGTTAATATCCATGACCTATTGAACTATAGAGGATATTTAAAGATTAAGTGGATTTTTAATATGAATCTTTGTAGGCCAATTAGGCATATAATGTGCACCTGGTAGATCCTATGCAGAGCCTTTCCCTTGGCCCTGAAACTCACTAAAATTAAAATAGTTCAAAATTTCATAGAGAAAAATGTCACAGTATATTTTTATCAAAAAATACAATGGTACCTCTTGGCTATTACATGATGGATAATCAAAAACCATCAATAATTACTCCCATAAATTGGTTGTGATTAAATTATGTTGGCAATGATGGATTGGAAAATGTTTAGCAGTTACTAGATATGGTGCATTAGTGTTTAGATGAATGAATAAGGCACAAATAGAGGATTTTATATCTCTTTATTCTTAACCTTGTATGTTGATAATTTTAGAGCATAATAAGCCCTATAACTAACCTGATATGAAGCCCATCTATCAATTTGACTCATTATAAAGTCAATTTGACCCAATAATGTCTTTAGGAAATTGGCTAGATAGGTGTAGTGAGTGTTGGTGGAAGTGTGATCCCTCACTCTCCTAATTAATTCTTCAATTTCAAATTTATTCTCCATAATTTTGTCAAATAGACTCTCTTGACTACTTGGGGAATTTTTTAGAACCATGGAGGCTTAGGAGGGTGGCTAGGTGGGGGGTTAAGAGGAGGGTTAGGTGGAAGGTTAGGTGGAGAGTTAGGAGGAGGGATAGGTAGAATAAAATGGTTAGGTGGATGGTTAGGTTGAGGAGAAAGAGGGTTAGGAAGAGGGTTAGGCTGAGGAATAAGAGGCTTAGGTAGAGGAACAAGAGGATTAGGTAGATTAATATGAGGATTAGTAGGATGGGCTGTTAAAAATAAATAAATTACCAATTAAATAATGAATAACTTTTTAGCACTTATCTCTTCTACATGGTGGTATCATCAACTATTAGCTTCTTGGGATGAATTTTGGTAAGGTTTGACCTCACTAGGGAAAAACATGATCGTAAAGTAGAGGAGAGTGAGGAAAAGATAGAATACGAAGGCAAAATGAAGAATTTTTATGTTTGATTTGATTTTTATTTTTGGGTGACACAGAGAATGCAATCACATTATTAATGTAATAACATTATTTATTTTAAATAATGGGATCATGTTATTTAATAACATAATCACATTATGTCTAGGTAATTACTGATCCATAATTTAAATAACATGATCATGTTATTTAAATAACATTCTCGTATTATTAAATAATGTGATCACATTATAGGAAGTGTCCATGGAATTATCCACCAACTCTGTGCACATACCCCAAAGAGTGTGGTGACATCACTAGATATAATTACTAAAGAGTTGGGTACTATAATACTAAAACTATAAGAGTGATGTTTTAATGCATAAGTGGAATTGGACATAATTATTTTGCATATAGCTATGGAACCTACTCCCAACATTATTGATGTTAGCACAAGCTTGGATGTGAAATAACAGTAATCTTCAGTAACATATAATGAACCAAATCCTCCTGAATCAAGATATGTCTCATTTTGATGATAAATTACTTCTCTCAAAAGGAATTTCAATAGAGATAAAGACAATGAACAAACTAAGCAACATATAGAGTGCTCTTTATGAACTTGATAAAAAAATTCTTGACTTGTGCAAAATTGTTGATGAAATGACAAAGGTCATGAACTTGCATTTCAAATACAATGATTTTGAAATTTGATAGTATATGTGGTGTTATAACTAAGTTCAAAAGTTTTAAATAAAATAAATCAAAGAGGAAGCATAAAGTATTGTTGTGTGGACTACAAAGTGAAAGAACTTTGAAAGTGGGCATCTTTCTCAAGGAAAGCATTCACAATTAAAATATAATATATTTTCCCATTGTGATTTTTTAATATTCTATGGTTAAGAATGTATTAAATTCTTTTAATATTCAAGTCAATTAAATGAGGAAAAAGTGAAGAAACAAAGAGTGAATATAAGAATAGAAGAAATGTTTGTTGGGAAGGAATCCCAAAGGTGACATTCAAAGAATGACCACCAAGTTTGGAAATTTTTAAACCTTTTTTTTTATAATATTATTTTATTATTGGGGTTTTAAAATTTTTCACATGTGAAGACCAAGTTGATAAATTACACTAAATTAAAGAAACTAACAGCTTGCAAAATCCCACTATCATATATGTGTTGACCAATTACCAAACATTAATATTTGTTCATTTTATTCCTAAAATCTTCCAAATCTATATGACCACTCCTTGAATCACCAAATTCTAGGATTCTTGTCTCCAAAGTGGATATGGGTTCAAATATCATTTATTTGTGTTTCATTTTTGGAGACCTAATTATGTAGAAGGCAACTTCCTTAAGCTTATGAGATTTTGATAGGCATAATTAAGATGAAGATTTTTTTTAGGTGAATGAAAATAAGAGGATTTTATGGTCATAAAGGTATTATATTCACCCCTTGAAACTATCCCAAGTGGATACATTGTCTAACCTAAACTTTTAAGTGCTTGAGACACACCAAAAACTTGAAATGCACTAAAATGCTTGAAACTAGATTACATTTTTAGATAATAGCAATAAAATTATCTATACATTGAGGGGATTTGAATAGTAGTGTTTTGGGTGATCAATAAGATTCAAATCAGGTAAAAACAAGGGAAAATTTCTAATGGGAATGATATGGTTCTAGACTAGTGCCCTTAGGGAAAAGCCTTAATTAGAAAGGACATAGGTCAGACTCTAGAATCACATAGTTCTAAATCGATTCCTTATCCATTGGAATATAGAGTGATAAGTAATTTCATGAGGCATTTAATAAAATGCAATGAGGAAGGAGAGATAAAAAAAGGGAAACACACCAAAATAATAACTCACTTATATACATGTGGGGAAAAACTTGATGTAGGAGCATCCAAGGTGTACGAGTAAACTTGCATTGCTAGAAAAAGGTAGGAGTTGGCATAGTTTCATTTAAAATTCTTAGGGCAGATTTATTTGTTCAAAAGGGTTTTTGGTTCATAAGAGATCTAGTTTTGGTTCAGTTGGAGTTACAATAGTTTTCTAAAATCACAGGTATCACATCGCTCGTATTAGGGGTCATGTGGTCACATTCCCATATCACAACTCCAAATGGGTTTGTTTTAGTGGTCACATATATATTCCCTCATAACTCTAGTTATAATTTTTGGAGCCATGTGCACATCATTTCATAAGTCCTTCAGTTCATAGGGACTATATAATCTCTTTGTCAGTGGCTGCATTATTTCCCTAAGTTTCTAAGTCTATGGGAGACTTTATATTTTCTACATTCTTATTCACAACTAAGCACTCTTTTTGAACTTGATAAAATATACATTAGTTTACAAAGTCTAATGGGTATATAATATAAGGTCATAGTCATAATTATTCATAGAGGCCTTATCTTGTTTGCAATTCTAAGTCATGTAAGGGTCATGGGTTCATGGCCAATTTCAAATTGGATTTCATAACTCAAACGAGTCTACAATAATGCATATAGCAATTGCATGAGTCTAAAAAGCTAAGATTTTAACATGTGTCATAATCATAAGGGTCACAAGATATAGTACTAGATACAATGTAACATGAATGCATTATAATATTTCAATGGATTTAAATGATTCACAGGTCAGCATAAATAAAAAGAGGCCAAAGTGAAATGGAACACAACATGAGGGACCACAAAGTTAATTTAATAAATCCACAAGTCCAAAGAGACTTTAAAGACCTCGAGAAAGACTTGGGAACTGGTTATATAGGGACTCATGATCTTGCCTAATGGTACTTATCATGTGCATCCTATGATCATAATTTTAGATTTGGTCACAATAATGAAAGAACAACATATAGATCTTTAGATGGTCACAAATTTCACATTAAAGCACTAATTTAGGCATTTAAGGTCTCATTGGAAAGCTATGGAAGAGAAAATCTAGTTAGTTGTCAAACAAAAGTTAACTTGGCCATGTAGTAAATATTACAAAAATATATTCTAGGAATCACCAACAATTATAAGGAAATTTCAAGAATGTAAAAAGTGGGAAAAATTAGTGAAAGTATCTCATGCAATCATTAAATGGGATTTTGTAGGTAATATATATGGGACATAAATAAATAAACTGAGGGTCATATTGGAAAGGTTAACATTGAAATATTAGGAGGTCAATATTGAAAGGGTTGAAGAAGGAAGGGAGATCTTAGCAAAAAGTAGAGCTTTAAGCTTGCAAGTAGAGAACAAAGATTAAAATAGAGAGGCTATAGATCATAAAAGGGCCATAATAGAAATTAGAAAGAGAGGAGTTTTAGAGTCTGTAACAAAGAGTGAATGTAATGCCCATAGAGGTTTAGAGTTAGCGATAGATGGGGATATAGTAGGTGCAAAGAGTCACTATGAATGAAGATGTCATTAAGGCTTTATTTCATTAAATAAATAAATAATACATATTATTTTACGTTGTGTGACTTTGAATGCATGGCCAAGGTCACCACTTCACTAGGAATCCTTACCATGAATTTCACCAAGTTGTCTCAGACTAGTCACATGAGTTTGTTATAGATGTGATAAAGTCTTGTAAGTGAAGAAGATCCATGTGATAAAATTGTGAGACTTTTTTCTTTTAGTTAACTACAAGTTGTGAAAAAGAATCTCATATTTATTGTAGGTAAGATAAAGTCTTATAAGAGGAGAGAGTTGTGTGAAAGAGACAGAGACTCTTGATTGAGACTATTGTAGGTTTAAAAAAATAAGATTTTCTTATATCGGTGCCAAGTTATGAAACATAAGATTACATTTGATAGGGGGTAAGATTGTCACAAGTGTGTGAGAATTCATGCAAGTGTGAATAAAGAAGTGGAAGAGAGGCTCTTATTTGAGTCCAATGTAGGTCATGAAAGAAAAGCTTGATTAAATAAATTATAAGTTGTGAAAGATAATCTTGTTTATGGAAACGAAATGGCATACAAAAGAGGAAGTTCATAGGAGTAGAAGACCTAGTAGAGATGTTAAAGGAATTCTGTGAAAGGTTGGGATGGAACAAGTAGAGAAGATGTTACAACTATGAGTAAAGAAGATGAATAAGAAATGATGATGGGGTGGTTTTACCTATAAGAAAGGTTAGATGCTTTGGAAAGATATGTAAGTGAATTAGGAGCTCCCAAAAAAGAAAAAAGACCAACAAAGGTGAAGGTGAAAGAAAGAGTTAAGTCCACTTGAAATATTTTTTTGTTTTGTGATAAAGAGAGCCAAAGAAGATCATGAAATGGATTGTTGAATTAGAATTTTTTTTGAAGAGGAAAACATCTTAGATCTGATGAGGATAAAAATTGCATGAAATAAGTTATGTGTACATGAAATTGTGTATTAGAGATACCTCCAAAATAATAGGCAAGAGAAAGGAAAGAAAAAGTTGAGTAGTTGAAAACATACGGTTTCTAGTTTTATGGATCATTTTGTACATCCAAAATTGTAGAGAGAATGGTGGAAGAAGCTCCAAGCATTGAGACTTGAGAGAGAGGTGAAGAAGATTTCCTTTAGGTAATAGAAAAAAGATGTTTATAAATAAACAGCTCAAAGATGTGAGTAGAATAAAGTTGCTTTAAAAATTAATAAAAAAATAAGATCTACAAGTGAGAAGCCCAAGTATGATTTCAAGAGCATTAGAGAGATAAATTTGTGAGTAGCCCTTAATGGAAGAAATATTCATGGAAGAGGATGTGGAAGTAATAAATTATTCATCAAAATAAAGACACCCATTATTTGATGATGGGAAAGAAATTATATAATCCTTTAAGTGGGAAGAGGCTATCATCATTAAAGGATAAAGGTATTGAAATTGATATTTATCTTTTGCAAAGAAGAAGCTCAGGTTTTTGATGAAGAAAATAATGAAGGTAAAGGAAGTGCAAGTGAATACACATAAGGAGTGTGTAGTTGAAGATCACTATAAAGGAAGAAAATAGTTTGAATAATGATGTAAAAATAGTAATGGAGATTTTTTATAATGAACCTTTGGAAGTCCCTCATGTGAATGAAATCCAAGATGAAAATGTGAACAATAGAGAAGAGTTGGATAATGTGTCCTCCAGGCATGAAGAAGCATTGGAAAAACTATTTGTGGGATCTATTTATTCCCTTAATGTGGGTGACTTAGGCGCATGTCCAACAATGATGAATATAGAAAAGAAGAGGATAAATTATGGTTTGATACCGTGTGCTCATATGCATAATAGACAACATAAAGAAGTGGAAAAAGAGATATTTCACTTAAATTAGTTTGATGTGAGAGAGAAGATTCACAAAGGAGATTGGATGAGTGAAAAATCTTATTCCTATGATATAGAAGCAAAAGAAGAGAAAGAGGGAGAATGAAATCAGCATGGTGACGATGAAAATGGGATAACAAACAAAGAAAAATAGAAAGAAGTGTTGTTACTAGAAAAACTAAGCATTATTTTGAGAAGGAAAATGATGAAGACTTTGATAAGCCTGAGCTTGAGGGAAATCAAGATTATAATATGAATATAGATGGAACACCTATGGGGGCTATAAATTCTCATGTTTTTAAGCTAATTTATGGCTATAGTCTATGTTGATGTGCCGAAATGAAGAGAAAGGAAGCATTCAAAGAGGCTTTTTAAGGTGAAGAGGTGAAGCCAAAAGTGCAAAATTATGCACTTAAGAAAGTGAAGAGGAGCAAATGATTTGTTATTCAAATAGAGCATGTGAGTAAATAAATAATAAGTAATTTATTTGAGGACTCTAATGAATGAAATATCTATAAGCATAATGGTGATGTCACAAAGAAAATAAAAGGAAGAGATGGAATCTATTAGAAAAGGGTAGATGAAAATAGAGATGAGTGACATAAGGAATAATCCAATAGTAATTTGGATAATGAATGGACAAAGATATGAAGTCTTTAGGATTAGGTGGACAAAAGACAGCCATGGGTTTAAGACCACTAAAGAAAGTATGATGCAAGAAAGAACATCTTGGTGGACATGGTTGGACAAAGATGATATCAATCCCACATGAAGATGGGGAAAAAATCATTTGGTGGAAGTGGACAAACTATGCCCAAATAGTGGGTAAGAAGAAAGAAATAATTTTTTGATGTGGTGGAACTATGGTCAATCCATTTACACAGAAGGGAAGAAAGTGAATATCATTAAAAGAGGAAGGATTCAAAGCCAACAAGTTGGAAGTGGAAGAGAGAGAAAAATAGATGAAATATTTTGTGTGCTAAAAGGGAACACCATATTCATCAATCTAAGTGGCCAAAAGAGTAATTTTTCCATTTATTCCATCTATGTGAGCAAAACTCAAATTTTTAATTACTTTAAGTGTTTTATGTAGGACCACCAAGGTGTATGGGTAATCCTACATCACCAAAAATAGTTATGAGTTAGTGTAGTTTCAAAAAATACTTTCAAGGAAAATTTATCAAATCAATAGGGTTCTTAGGTCACATTTTGAGATCCAGTTTTGGTTCATGAATTTGTAGTAGTTTTTGAGGTCCTAAAGATCACATGGATCACACTCAAGGTAACATGGTTATATTTCAATCTCACAACTCTAAGTTTCTTTGTATTGGTAGTCTTAGATATTTTCCTTTGCAACTTTAAGTTGTAATGTTGGAATCCAAGTGTACATTATTATTTAAGTCTTTAAGTCCATAAGGACTACATAATATATATGTATTAGGGTCGACATTATTTACCTAAGTTTATAACTCCATGATATTATTTTTAGTAATTAAGGCCTATTTTTGAACCCAACAAATTATACATTGGTTTATATATTCTATCATGTCCACAAGACTCTTGGGATTCATGCATAGTACCACAAAGGTTCACAAAGACCATGGAGGTCAAGTGTTATAGTCATAATTACTTAAGAGGCCTTAGTTTGTTCATAATTCTAATTCATCATATGGATGATGGGAAGATGTATGACCAATTTCAAATTTTATTTTATAACTCTAATGGGTCCATAACAATCCACAAAGCAATCACATGACTCTGATAAATTAAATTACAACATTTGTCATAATCATTGAGGGTTACAAGATATAGTAACAACCATTGTGTAATGAAAATGTATTATAATCCTTAAATGGATTAATTTTATTTTTGTGTCAACATATGCTTGACTACCATGTCTAGTACCATCACCTATGTATGGGAATTCAAGATGTAGGAATCTAAAATATTTCATACCTTTGATAATAATAAAAGATTATTTTTTTTTGGGAGAATACTTGAGCTTGTGAAAATTTAAATAATATATATTGAAATAAATCGAGTATTCTATACCCTCTTCATTCTTTTGCACCAAAATTGTTGACAATATATGTTAAGAATAGTAGTTATACAAAATGAAGTCTTTTTTTAAAAATCTAGTCACACTAGCATAGAAGCATTAACATAGAATTTTTAATCTTATCAAAATATTTCTTACCCTCACCACTAAAATTGAGAGACACATTACCTCTTATCATCTAGGTGATGTGTCTATAAGTTCATAAAAATTAAGTAAAAATATTTGCAATAAATTCACTTTATCGAGGAGTGTGTTTCAGGCTTCCTAATAGGAAAAGATAGTTGTTGAATTGCTTTCACTATTTCGAAATCAATATTACTTATTTATTTTAAAATTATATGGCTTCCCTTCAATAATTTCTAAGATTTAATTCTTTGGATTTAGTGATATTCCTTGAGCTTGACACCTTTCAATATCCATCTTGAGGTGCTCATAATGATCTCACTTTTTTGAAAACATTATGAGATCTTTGAGATACACCACTGTGATATTTTTCTTCATGTCACTCAAATCTAGGTCCACCCATATGAAATGTGGAACCAACATACATGAGTACAAAAAACATCTACTTATATGAAATGGTACCACATGAAGTTGTAAACACAATCTTGTGTTGACCTTTAGGCATCATTTCTTCGTGATTGTATCCAAACAAAATATCAAGCATAGAATCATTTTAGACCAAACTACTCTTCTTAAAACTTGATCTATTTTATGTAATTGATAGCTATATTTCATATGTGTTTGATTTAGATTATGGAAATAAATATGGATCTTAATTTCTCAACTATTATTCCTCATACGTACAATCTTTGCTACCCAAATTGAGCGATGGATTGGTAAAATGATCATAGATTTTAAAATATTCTTTGTTTCTTCATAAATCTTACCAACGATCTTGGGATTTTAAAGCCTTTATTTTTGTTTACTAAGGTTAACACCAAGTCTTAATGATATATTACACCTCATCTCTTTAGGTCTAAGAAACTTCAAGTCAGCATATCACCAAAAAAAAATTGAGTACAAGTTGAAAAGACTCAAAAATCCCTATCTTTCTTCTTTATAACAACATTTTCCAACATTGATATATCTATACCCTTCTTTACTACCGATGTTCACTTTTTCATATTTGAGATATCCATTTGGTTCCTCTTGAATTCTCTTCTTGATGTATATGTCATGCTCATAGATCAAATTTTCAAGTGAGACCAAAACTTTAAAAATATTATTTCCCTTGAGTTTGATAGCCCCATCATCCTCTTTTTCATCTATGATTTCATCTTTGGTTATAATTTTAACCTCAACTTTAGCATTAATTTTGACTTTTTATTTATTGGCATAAGAAAGATATCCTCTATATGCTATATATCTCTGTTGGAAGTGTATATTTCTAAAGTTACTAGTGTTTTCAAGGAAAAATATGATTGATTCATCATTATTGAACACATGGCAATGATCTGAATTATTGGGTACATTTTGTCCATAGTCAAGTTCTATGGTTTAATTTTCCTCATCAATCCTTAAGTGAGGAATTAACAAAGAGGCAAATACATCTAAGGCATCGGCCTTAGAATTATTTTCTCTAGGTACCATGATTGCATAAAAGGTCTTCAAAACTTCAATGCAATCCTACACTTTGTTCCAATAGTTCCTCAAATGGTCATTTTTCAATCGACATTGATTTCATATTTGTTTGATAATTTGTTCAGCATAACAGTGATCCCTTATATTCCTTATATCCATCTCCTCTACAAATTTAAAAACTTCATATTTTACTATATTGTTTGTGCACTTGAACAATAACTTGTAGGAAAAAGGAAATAACTCATTAGTAGGGGAAATCAAAACAACTCTAGAACCTACACCAATAAAGAAATGGGAATCAACAAACTCTAGCATCCATGTATCATTGATATTGACTTCAATGATACATTATAATATATTTATCATGTCATGTCTCTTCATATAAAATATCATCAAGAAGATCACTTAATTTGTATACTTTGTATGTGCTTTGAGCTCAGGTTTTAGCCTTTGTTTAATAATTTTCATTAGAATCATATCTTGAAACCAATCCATTTGCATTTTGCCTCCTACATATCTACAAAATATTTTGCTCAATAACATTCCATAGGTTACAAGAATGTCTACCATTAGGGGATAGTCATTTTAACTCTCTTTTGAAGATAAGCAGCCAAAGATACCTAGACATTTTTAATCTCCCAATAAAAGGTACTATCTTGGTCTCCATTAAAAAACATCAACTATAATTATTTATACATGTAAGCCCAAGTGCATGAAAAACTTTAGTGGACATTAAATTATCAAAGTCTCCAGAGTCTATGATATAATTATTAAGCACAAGACCTTCCATATAAAGGGAAACATGGAAGGGTTCTAAATTTTCAATATTAGGGTAGAGGCAATCATTAGATTTTGAGAGATTGAGATATATTGAACTATGGGGATACCCTTGGAATCATGTCCAAGGCTACTAGGATTATCTCCTCTAATGAATTTGACTAATCTATCAAGCTAATCTAGAATAGACTTTAGGTATTCATTTTGAGACATCTAAATTTTAGATTTAATCACATGATCAATTATGTGAAATTCAAGCAAACTAGAAAAGGCTAAAACTTAATAATTTATATTAGTTTGAAACATATTTTGATCATGTTTTGGTGAGGAACTAGGCTTTTAAAGATTTACAACATGAGATGAAGATTTGGTGATTTACCCTTCAAGGTGAAGACTTCCATTATGCTTGTGGGATTCATTTCAATGTATATGGTAACGTCTTAATAAAATCATAAAAAAATACATGCTTTATAAGGGAGTGCTTTTGAGTACTACATCAATAAGCTCAATGTGGAGGGGTTAGATACATGTAGTTTATAATTACACTATTAATTCAGCAAAGTATGCATTGTTTAAAAATAATAATTTTCATGGTATGATATATGGAAATGACATAGGTTGTTGATTGACAATAATGTATATGATCGTTATTTCATGGGAACATAAAATAGTCCAAATTACAAAAAGAGTGTGCATAATGCAACTAAGATTTCTCTTTCCATTTTCCACATTAATCTAAAGTTTAAAATTTTCACTTCCTGATGATAAGTACACCACCAAGGTGAAAAAAATTTGGTATTCAAAAGTAGAGGCTAGTTTAAATTTCATTATGATGTCCAAGAATGGAAATTATCCTCAACCAACTCATTAAAAATATTATGTTTTCAATTTTTGCAACATTGTCATGGAGATTATTGGTATTTGAAGTGATGCTCCTTGTGACTTACATAAGGATGTTATTTAGTGGGATATAAGTAAATTTGTATTAGCCCTAAATATCACAAACTATAAAATTGTGCCATTGTTTGGTTATAGAAAAGGAGCCACCCTACTAGTTTTAAAGAGACATTTCTATTTTATATGTCCTCTATCCTCATAATATATATAAAATCAAAATATTTGAGAAATATAAGGAGGATTATTTTAATAATGATTTGTTTATTTTTTCAACTGCAAATAATGATAAACATGTAACATGTTTTGTTAATTAAAAATTTTATAATCTTGATAAAATGACCAATCAACCAATTTTAGTAGACTCATTTCCTATCTTCATATACCTTTTAATCATTGTTAGGCTTCCCTAAGTATATGTAGACATTTTATTATGGATGTAGGCTAAGGTAATCTTGGGGAATTAGTAGGACAAGACACGAAAAATCCTTTTGAGGAGCTCTTATCGTATTGTCCTATTGAGGAATGCAAGATTTGACTAGGATATTTGGGTAGAAACTGGCTCCTTCAACTTCCAAGGGCATTATTACCTACAAGGTAAAATTGGTAATCAACCAACTCAATGTGAGGTTTGGGTAATATTAGTTTCTATTAACACCACTCAATTTTAGAGGAATTAATAACTAACATAAATATACTCATGATCAATAATTTTTTAGTGGGATGATAAGCCAATGTAAAGTAGAAGAGGAGGCCACATATTGAAACTAGGATTTCTCTTGCCATAGCATATCCACATCCTAAATACTATGAATACACCTGTAATGGTATTTGAAAATGTCCTTGTTAATAAGTTCATTACTAAACTAGCAAACTTTGATCTTGAGAAGTTAAGATTACTTTAAATCCCCATGGCACATCTAAGTAGTGCAATTTGTTATAAAAAAATAACTCCTTGAGATTAGGATGTTTCCATTTTATTGTGGATATAATGGAGATTTATAATGCTTGAAAGTAGTTGAACATTACATCACTAAAGGATATGGACATTGTATGTAAACATATAAAAAAATATGATAGGGTTATCTATAAAGCATTGTTGATACAAAAATAAAAGGAAAATTTATTGAAACAAGGTAGATATGGATATTATAATTACAATTTGGTTCCTATACTAGAAACCATACTTCAAACCTCCTATAAGTAAGTTAATTTAGGTCATTGATGGAATTATACAAGTTGGACCTCCTCCCATGACATCCCATCTTGGTGCACACATAATGAGGTGTTATATGCCAACATGGAAAGGGTTTGAGAAAAGTAAATAAATTGGTGATCATTTCTTATGTTATTACTACCCTTTAGAATATTTTGTTGAACATATGGTACAAGAACATTATCTTCCTAGCCCCAAATTCTGCATTATTTTTCTCCGCAACTTAGTCACACCAGTTTTTCTAATTAATAACAATCAATATAATTCCTTAGATAAAAAACTTAAATGCTCCAACACTTTAGAAATATTTCATAAGTTCATGCTTTCTTGTGATTGTAACAAGTTATCATACTCAATGATTTATGAAACATGCCTAGATCTAGACGTATTGATCCATTTAAATTGTGAGCCACCCCTATATATAGGTGTTTTAATTTAGACAAATTTCACAAACTAGAATGCTTCTCAACATGGTCTCATCCATTACTTATTAATTATATTTTTTAGTGACTAAGCATTGGAACCAATTCCTCAACATACACACTAAAGACAAAAATAAGATAGTTTGTAACTGAAGTGCAGTAAACTTTGAATAGTTTTAGATAAATCTTGACACAAATATTGTGAAGGAAATTAAATCTTGAAGGGATATGAACATATGTTTCAAATTCACTCATGTTAATTATTATATTGGTTATATGACATGACAACTATGATTGAAACCATTTACTACATTGAAATTAAATTATAGAAATAAAGTTCATTTTACTTATAAACATTCCCTAGTATTTTTTTGAAGATAGTAAGTTTATCTTTGTTTGTGAGCAAGATAATGGGATCTAAGATTTTTTGGGGAATATTAATTATCAAATGAGCAATATACACTCTAGTGTACAAGGGTTATACAATAATATCTAGTTTGATCATGACAAAACATTCTGTCTTGAAGTGATAATCATGGGGTTATTTTTAATTTAATTATTTGTAAATGCAACCACTAGGTAGTTATGTCAAAGAAGGTATAACTCACATACATGTTGATGTTAATCACCAGACAATTACTAGGTCAATTTGGGTCCTAATTAAACCTTGAGTCTAAGGGGAAAGGCTTTATATTGGCCTATATGACATGTAGGTCTTAGAGGTAGAAATGGAAGTTGGAGCTCAAGAAGTTGCCTATTCAATGTTAAAAAGTTGAATTTTTGGACCCATCACTACAATTTATCCAATGAATTATTCTTGAAGGTTCTACCTGATTGATTCAAGGTACGGTTAGAGGGATTAAAGAGGTAGGGGAAGGATATGACAATTCACATAAATGAATTACAAGTTTTATTTTATGCATGTTTGAACTTAGGCTAAAAAAATCATTTTTATTATATTGGGAAGGGCATTCTTGAGGTCAGAATGGGTGGTTAGCTTATCGATCAAGCCAATGGGAGGCCAATAACATGGTCCTAGATGTTATCTACCCCATAGAACATGTTGGTAGTACAAATTTTTGTTTAGATGAGGTATTTACATACCGGCACTTTATTTGGAACTAATATTTTCTACTTGAACTTATTGTTAATCTTTGTATGGTTGAATGGAAATTAATTATTTTTTTCACCTCTTGCAACACTCTTTCTTCCCCTTTTATCACCCAATTTTGCATGAAATTGTATTTTATGTGTTCAAGGTCATTTAGAGGATAGAATAGGTTTGTGATATTATCAAAAATTAGTTGTTAAATATCAGTGGTAAGAGGCCTAACACCCTTAAGGGATAGGGCCTAGAAAGAAATGGAACTATTAATAGGCATTGACTTGGGTCTAGAGACCTCAACAGGGAGTTGAAGTACATCAAGAGTAAGGTGTTGAAGGTTTTGAAGGAGTGAGGTGTTGAAGGGTCAAAAACTAGTCTCAAGAATGTGTATTAGGCCATTATTCCAAATAATCTTTGAGGGTCAAAAGTGAAATAAAGTGTAAAGTAGTGTGGAGGCCTTTGTAAGTAAATTGAGTGGGTTGAATGAAAGTTGGATAGGTGGATGTAAAATCTAGAGGAAGTGTTATTGAAAGTATTAAATAAGAGGAAGGCATATAGGCATAGCCAAGCCTAAGGAATGTATAGTGAGAGAGGTGAAGATTTAATGACAAAATGGGTAGGTTGGAGGATAGTAAAGGTGATGCATGAACATCACCAAGTACATGTAAAATCTATGTTGACAATATTCTTAGGTAATTATTAAGACCTATAAACTAGGTTAGTTTAGTAAGTTTAATTTAAAAAATTAAGAGAGAATATAAGAAAGTTTAGTAAATTACCAACTTGGTTTAGAATCTAACAAATTTATAATCCTCACTCCTAATGAGGAGGAACTATACAAGACAACCAAAGAGCTTAAAAGGATAAAACATATCTTTTTTATAAAAGGTTAGACCATATGTTGTAGGTCTATCTTAATGGAGGAGGACTATTTAAATGTTTTATTATTATAAATAATAAATATTTTTGAGTCTTATTGCATGTTTTCCATTGTATTATCCTTATATATTGACTGCAAGCTTAAATCCCAGTTATATTTGTGAATCAGGAATTCTATATTTTTACTATTACAATCAGTTTTAGAGGCTTATTTGCATGTGGAAACTATTATATTAATTAAATTAGAGTATTTGAATATTTTAATAGGTTTTTTAAGACCAATATGCATGATTTATATCATATAAAATCCCAATGATCTCTATGAACTATCAATAATTAGCTCTCGACTTGCAAAAGTTTTGAGTAAATCCGAAGTAAGGGTTTCATGAGTAAAACACCTCTAAAACTCAAATGATTGAAAATAAGGTATAAAAATTTGTAATCATATAGGGAGTGGATCTTATAAATTAGTAAAAATATCATTAGGTTGATAAGAGGTTTTGAATTGTAGATACATAGGACTATTGTTTTTTACAACAATAGAAGACCTTTTTTGAGAAAGTTATGCATAAGATAAGATAAGTTTTTGGTTGATTTGAGTTATATAAACTTGGGAAAGGGTTGTAACATGTTATAATTTCTAAAATAATACTATAAATATAATTTTTAATATCTACAAACTCTATTTTGAGAAATTGACCTATTGGAGCAACAACTAGGTCCAGAGACCTAGAAACTTAAAAAGATAGAATTTGAGAATGAAATCTCAATCTCTTAAAGACCTATAGTTGGTTGATTTATTGTAAGTTTTTAAACCTACATAAATCCTTAATTTTTACTAAGACCTATCCAAAGTTTCTTAAATAATAATAATTCAAAGGAAGGAGAGCATATCTGAGAGGTTAGTGATTAGTTAAGAGTAAACCTAATGAGAAATTGACTAGTTTAAAAGAAGATTATTTGAGAGTGGATTTTGAATAAATTTTAGAATAAGAGTAGATAATAGAGGTTTTAATTCTTCATGATATTATATCATATTAATAAAACTTTCATAGAATTATTAAACATGGAAGAGTAAACTATGCATTAGGAGGTATTAGGGATTATAAAGGGTTTTGGCCAAAGATATTATCTCAAGAGTGAATATTTTGTTTCAAGTTGGTAAGGTTGCCTTTTATCAAACTAAATATATTATATTCATGGTCAGATAGAAGTTAATATTTGCATTATACAAGTATGAACATGATTGGGTATGGGCTTTAAGTGAAATCAAATTGCATGTTAATGATCAATTGAAAAGTTGTAAATGGGTGATGACAAATGCAAAATAGATAAGAGTGTAATCAATTATTTATGATACACACAATCAAATAAAAAATTTAATTTAAAAATATGGAATATCATAGATTTATAGCATTTAAAAGAACAATTTTTTAATCTTCATTTGTGTATAACATTAAATACGAGATCTGATAGATAATAATTTAGAAGATTAAATTAACACTATACGATAATGTTTTAAATTAAAACTAAATATAAATTGGATAAATTAACATAATTTACTCCAAAAAAATCATATAGGCACATGTACAATGTCAACAATATACATAGATTACCATGATAGGCATACATAATTACAACATATGCCAACATAGTATATAATGTTAGGTGAATTTCATATACACATATATAATGCCAAAAATGTGTATGTTGACATATAGGCATACAAAAAATCACTTCTCATGTAGTATATCCTAATCATAAAATATCTTCCCTCTCTTTGCCTTCCTTGAAGAAGACTCTCCCTGGGATGCCTTGTTGGTAGATGGAAATCTCTCTAATTCCTTGGATTGTTCCTAGGTCTAACTATGGGACCTACACTCATAGATCACTATTAACTAAACCTATTAAAATACAAGGATTATTTCAAAATTAACATAAAATACATTAAACCACCTGTTAAGAAATTAATTTTAAACTAGAATAAAAAATCATTTAAACATGCACTTACTGCAAGCTCATAGTTAGGATCAATTTCTTTTTATGCTCCAATATGTTAGTGTTAGGCTCAACTATTTGAATAGGTGTCTAAAATAGGGAAGAAAAATGAGAAGTTGCCCTACTAATCATCTGAATAGGACTATCAAATGTCATGGACAACCCTGCATACACAAAAATATTCACATGATTTATATTTTCCCCAAGTATGTAGTAAAATTATTAAAACAAGACTATTTTTACAATTTAAATTTACAAGTTAAGATATACCTCTATCAGTTCTTGTGTAGATGACATTGTAGTATTAATGCCTATGTTTGTCTTGGCTCACAATGATGGAGAAGTGTCTACTTGAGTCATCAAATGAATGTAAATAAGGTCTCACTTACTTTTCTATAAAGTATCAAAGATATATATGGCAAGTTTTTCTCCTTTATTAAACCAAGAGTGTATTTAATAGCATTGTACTTGAATTTTAAGATCATTGATAGATAACTTTAACTTAAATTTAGAAGGTACATATAGATAGACTAAATTTACATAGATCATAAGGTTAATTCAAAATTTTACCTTTGTATAAGTAAAAGGTGTCATACTAACAAAGATAAATGCAGTAGTGGATGGGCCAGTAGTTGGACCTAAAAATGTAAAGAATGGATTCTTCAAATCAAATGTTACAAATGTCGACTATGATGAAGAAGGCACCCTCACCTCCTAGGACATAAAAAATGACATATGTATTATTCAATTTATATGTAAATTAATTGTTATCTAAATCAAATTTATAATTATAACATAAATTTAACATGACATTTATATAAAATATACCTACATTTGTGTAGTGGATGATATCTACACACCAACTATACATGCCAAAAACTCATCTCTCATAAGTATATTATCCAAGCCATATAAACCATTAACATCATCATCATCATAAGGTCCAATGTATATAGCTCCACAAGATCTACAAGGGTAGGGTCAAGTATGCACATTAGGTGGTGTATCTATAAAATTAGTCTCTGAGAGCCTACTCATATGTTGAATGAGTGTATTAGTGAATGAACTAAGTACATGCAGAGTGTTAATCTCTATGAACTATTGAACTACAAAGTAAATTTTGGGTTCAAGTGGATTTTGGATGCGGATCTTTGTAGGCTAATTAGGTGCATGATGTGCACCTCGTAGATCTTATTCAGAGCCTTTCCCTTGGGCTTGAAACTCACTAAAATTAAAATAGTTCAAAATGTCATAGAGGATAAATTCATAAAGTAGTTAGTAGGATGGGTTATTAAAAATAAATAAATTACCAATTAAATAATGAAATTTTAAAAAGTTAATAAAATTAATAAACAATGAATAGATTTTTAGCACTTACCTCTTCTACATGGTAGCATCATCAATTATCAGCTTCTTGGGATGAATTAGGGAAAGGTTTGGCCTCACTGGGGAAAAACATGATCTTAAAGTGGAGGAGAGTGAGGGAAAATATATATAATGAATACAAAATGAGGAATGTTTGTGTTTGGTTTGATTTTTTTTAGGTGACACAGGGAACATAATCACGTTATTAACATAATCACATTATTTATTTTAAATAATGTGATCATATTATTTAATATCACAATCACATTATTTCTAGGTAATTATCAGGACATAATTTAAATAACATGATCTTGTTATTTAAATAACACACTAGCATTATTAAATAATGCAATCACATTATGAGAAGTGTCCACAAAATTATCCACCAACTCTGTGCACATACCCTAAAGAGTGTGATGACAGCACTAGATATAATTACATATGAGTTTGGTGCTACAATATTAAAACTATAGGATCTATGTGTTAATGCATAAGTGGAATTGATATAACAAATTTACATGTAGCTATGGAACCTACTCCCAACATTATTTATGTTAACACAAGCTTAGATGTGAAATAACGATAATCTTTAGTAAGATATAATGACCCAAATCCTCCTAAATCAAGAGACATCTCATTTTTATGAGAAATTACTTCTCTTAGAAGTCATTTCAAGAGAGCTAAAGATAATGAACAAGCTAAGTGACATGTAGAGTGTTCTTTGTGAACTCAACAAAGAAATTCTCAACTTATGCAAAACTGTTGATGAAATGACAAAGGTTACAAACTTACATTTCAAATACAATGATTTTGAAAGATGATAGTTTATTTGGTGATATAACTAAGTTCAAAATTTTAAATTAAATAAATCAAGGAGGAAGAACAAAGTATTGTTGTGTAGACTACAAAGGGAGTGAATCCTGAAAGTGGGCATCTTACTCAAGGAAAGTATTCATAATTAAAACATAATCTATTTTCCCATTGTAATTTTGTAATATACTATGGTTATGAATGTATTACCTTTTTTAATATTTAATTCAATCAAATGAGTAAAAAGTGAAGAAGTAAAGAGTGAATGTAAGAATATAAGAAATGTTTGTTGGGAAGGAATCCCAAGGGTGATATTCAAAGAATGACCACCAAGTTTAGAAATTTGTAAGCCTTGTGTTTTATAGTCTTATCTGATTATTGGGGTTTTAACATTTTGCATATGTGAAGGCCAAGTTTATACACTACACTAAAGTTAAGAAACCAATAGCTTACAAAATCCCACTATCATATATGTGTTGACCAATGACCGAACATTTATATTTGTTCATTTTATTCTAATACTCTTCCAAATCTATATGACCACTCCTTGAATCACCAAATTATATGATTATTGTCTCCAAAGTGGATATGGGTTTAAATCTCATGTATTTTTGTTTTATTTTTTGGAGTCTTAATTATGTGGAAGGCAACTTCCTTAAGCTTATGAGGTTTTGATAGGCATAATTAGAATGAAGAATATTTTTAGGTGAATGTAAATAAGAGGATATCATGGTCATAAATATATTATATTCACCCCTTGAAACTATCCCAAGAGGTTACATAGTCTAACTTAAGATTTAAAGTGCTTGAAACACACTAAAAACTTTAAATACACTAAAATGCTTGAAACTAGATTAAATTTTTAGATAATATCAATAAATTGCTCTATGTATTAAGGGGATTTGAATATTAGTGTTTTGGGTGATTAATAAGATTTCAATAATTTAAAAACAATGGAAAATATCTAATGGGAATGATATGGTTCTAGATTAGTACTCTTAAGGAAAAGCCTTAATTGGAAAGGACATAGGTCAAACTCTAAAATCACATAGTTATAAATTGGTGCCTTATCCATTGGAATATAGATTAATAATTAATTTCATAGGTAATTTAACATAATTCGATGAGTAAGGAATGATAAAACAAAAACAAAAAAATGGAAACAAACCAAAATCCTAACTCACTTATATACATGTGGGAAAAAACTTGATGTAGGAACATCCTAGGTGTATGAGCAATCTTGAATTAACAAAAAAGGTAGGAGTTGGAATAATTTCAATTAAAATTCTTTGGGAAGATTTATTAGTTAAAAAGGGTTTTTGGTTCATAAAATATCAAATTTTGGTTTAGTTGGAGTTACAATAGTTTTCTAAAATCAAAGGGATCACATCGATCACATCAACTCCAAGTTAGTTTGTATTAGTGGTCACATGTATATTCCCTCATAACTCTAAGTTGTATTATTGGGAGCCATGTAGACATAATTCATTTAGTTCATAGGGACTAATATTATCTATGTTAGAGGCCACATTATATCACTAAGTTTCTAAGTCCATGGGGGAATTTATATTTTCTACATTCTTGTTCACAATTAAACATTCTTTCTGAACCCAACAAGATATGCATTAGTTTACAAAGTCTAATGGGTATAGATGCAAGTGTCATAGTCATAGTTATTCATAGATGCCTTATCTTGTTTGTAAGTCTACGTCATGGCAGGGTCATGGGTACATGACCAATTTCAAATTGGAGTTCATAACACAAATGGGTCTACAAAAATCCATATAGAAATTACATGAATCTAGGGCCTTTTGATTTCAACATGTGTCCTAATCATGAGGGTCGCAAGATATATTACTAGCTAGAGTATAACACTAATGCATTACAATATTTTGATGGATTTAAATGATTCATAGGTCAGCAAAAATAAAGAAGGCCACAATGAAAAGGAGTAGAGCATGAGGGACCATAAGGTGAATTTAATAAATACATGAGTTCAGAGATACTTTGAAGACCATGAGAAAGGCTTAGGAATTGGTTATGTAGGGACCTATGATCTTGACACATGGAACTTATCATGTGTAGCCTACAATCATAATTTTAGATTTGGTCACAACAATGAAAGAACAACATATAGATCTTTGGATGGTCACAACTTTCACATCAAAACACCAATTTAGGCATTTAAGGTCTCATTGGAAATATCTAGAAGAGAAATTTTAGTTAGTGGTCATACAAAATTTAACATGACCATGTAGTAAATATTACAAAAATATATTCTAGGAATCATCGATAATTATAAGGAAAGTTCAAAAAAGTAAAAAGTGGGAAAAGAAGTGAAAAGATATCATGCAATCGTTAAAGGGGATTTTTGAGGTAGTATATATGGGACATAAATAAATCAACTGAGGGTCATATTGGAAAGGTTAACATCAAAAGATCAGGAGGTCAATATTCAAAGGGTTGATGAAGAAAGGGACATCTTAGAAAAAATTAGAGCTTTAATCCTACAAGTAGAGAACAAAGATTAAAATAGAAGGGCCACAAATCATAAAATGGCTATAATAGAGATCAAAAAGAGAAGAATTGTAGAGTTTGTAATAGATAGTGAATGTAAAGCCCATAGAGGCTTAGATTTAGAGATAACTATGGATAGAGTAGGTGCAAAGAGTCACTATGAATAAATATGTTATTAAGGCTTTATTTCATTGACTAAATAGATATTACATATTGTTTTACATTGTGTTTTTGACTGCATGGCCAAGGGCACCCCTTCACTGGGAATCCTTACCATGAATTGTACTAAGTTGTCTTAGACTAGTCACATGAGTTTGTTGTAGATGTGATAAATTCTTGTAAGTGAAGAATATCCATGTGATAAAATTGTGAGACTCTTTTCTTTTAGTTAACAACAAGTTGTGAAAATGAATCTCGTATTTGTTTCAAGTAAGAGAAATTATTTTAAGAGGAGAGAGTTATGGGAAAGGCACAAAGACTCTTAATTGATTCTATTTTAGGTTTTAAAAAATAAGCATTGCTTATATCGGTACCAAGTTGTGAAACATAAGCTTGCATTTGACAGAGGGTAAGATTGTCACAAGTGTGTGAGAAGTCATGCAAGTATGAATCAAGTAGTGGAAAAGAGGCTCTTATTTGTGTCCAGTGTAGGTTGTGAAAGAGAATATTGCCTAAATCAATTACAATTTGTGAAAGATAATCTTGTTTGTGGAGATGAAATGGCATACAAAATAGGAAGTTCATAGGAGTAGAAGACCTAGTAGAGATGTTGAAGGAATTACATTAAAGATTAGGATTGAACAAGTGGAGAAGATGTTGAAACTATGAGTAAATAAGATGAAGAATAAATTATTATGGGCTGGTTGTCCCTATAATGAAGGTTGGATTCTTTGGAGAGAGGTGTAATTGAAGTAGAAGATCCGAACAAAGAAAATAAACCAACAAAGTTGAAGGTGAAAGAAAGAGTTAAGTCCACTGGAAATATTGTTTTTTTTTGTGGTAAAGAGATATAGTAAAGCTCATGAAATGAATTGTTGAGTTAGAAATTTTATTTCAAGATGAAAAAAATTTAGATCCTATGAGGTTAAAAATTACATGAAAGAAGTTATGTGGACATGCAATTGTGTATTGGAGAGACCTCCAAAATAATATACAAGAGAAAGGAAAGAAGTTGAGTAGTTTAAAACATACGGTTTCTAATTTTATGGATCATGTTGTGAATACAAAATTGTAGAGATAATGGTGGAAGAAGCTCCAAACATTGAGACTTGAGAGAGAAGTGAATAAGATTGCCTTTAGGAAATTGAAAAATGATGTTTCCAAATGAGCAGTTCAAAGATGTGAGTGAATAGAATAAGGTTGCTTTGAAAATAATTCAGATAATGAGATATACAAGTGAATCCCAAGTATGTTTTCAAGAGCATCAAAGAGAGAAATTTTTGAGTAGCCCATAAAGGAATAAATATTCATAGAAGAGGATGTGGAAGTAATAAATTATTTAGCAAAATAAGGAAACCCATTATTTGATGATGGGAAAGAAATTACAGAATCCTTTAAGTGGGAATAGGTTTTCATCATTATAGGATAAAGGTACTAAAATTGATATTTCTCTTTTTCCAAGAAGAAGCTCAAGTTTTTTATGAAGAAAACAATGAAGGTAAAGGAAGTGCAAGTGGATGCACATAAGGAGTGTGTAGTTGAAGATAACTATAAAGGAAGAAAATAGTTCTAAGAATGATGTAAAAATAGTATTGGATATTTTTGATAATGGACCTTTGGAAGTCCATCGTGTGAATGAAATCCAAGAGGAAAATGTGAGCAATAGAGAAGAGTTGGACAATGCACCCTTGAGGCATGAATAAGTGCTAAGAAAATATTTGTGGGATCTATTCATTCCCTTAATGTGGGTGATTTAAGTGTAGGTCCAACAATGATGAAGATATCAAAGAAGAGGATAAATTATGGTTTGATTTAGTGTGCTCATATGCATAAGAGACAACATGAAGAAGTGGAAAAAGAGATATTTCACTTAAATCAATTTGATGTGGGAGGGAAGACTCGCAAAGGAGATTGGATAAGTGAAAAATGTCATTCTCGTGACATAGAAGCAAAAGAAGAGAATGAGGGAGAATGAAATCAACATTGTGCTAATGAAAATGGGATAAGAAATAAAGAAAAATAGAAAGAGGTGTTGTCACTATAAAAACTAAGCATTGTTCTAATAAATAGGAAAAATGATGAAGGCTTTGATAAGCCTAAGCTTGGGGGAAATCAAGATTATAATATGAATATGGATGGAGCACCTATGGGGGTTATAAATTCTCATGTTTTTAATCTAATTTATGGCTATGGTCTATGTTGACATGAAAAAATGAATAGAAAGGAAGCATTCAAAAAGGCCTTTCAAGGTGAAGAGGTGATGCCAGAAGTGCAAAATTATGCACTTAATAATGTGAAGTGGAACAACTAATTTTTAGTTCAACTAGAGCATGTGAAAAAGTAGAGAAATAAGTAGTTTATTTGAGGACTCTAATGAATAAAAGAGCTACAAGAAGAATGGTGATGTCACAAAGGAAATCAAAGGAAGAGATGACATCTATTAGAAAAGGAGAGCTAGAAATAAAGATGAGTGATAGAAGGAAGAATCTAATAGTAGGTTGGATAGTGAATGGATAAAGACAAAAAGTCTTTAGGTGTAGGTGGTCAAAAAATATCCATGGTTTCAAGCCCACTAGAAAAAATATGATGCAAGAAATAAAATCTTGGTGGACATGGTTAGAAAAAGATGAGATCGATCCCATATGAATATGGGGTTCCTTATGAATATGGGGAGCAAATAATTTAGTGTAAGTAGAGAAACTATGCCCAAATAGTGGGTAAGAAGAAAAACATAATTTGTGGATGTGGTGGAACTATGGTCGATCCATTTCCACATAAGGGAATAAAGTGAATATTAGTAAAAGAGGGTGGATTCTAAGCCAACAAGTTGGAAGTGGAAGAGAGATAAAAATAGATGAAATATTTGGTGTGCTAGAAGGGAATACCATAATCATCAATCTTAGTGGCCAAAAGAGCAATTTTTCCATTTATTCCATCTATGTGAGCAAGAATCAATTTTTTAACTACCTTAAGTGTTTTATGCAAGAGCATACAAGGGGTAAGGGTAATCCTACATCACCAAAAATAGTTAGAAGTTGGTGTAGTTTCAAAAAATACTTTCAATGCAAAGTTATCAAATCAACAGGGTTCTCAGGTCACATCTTGAGATCCAGTTTTGGTTCATGGATTTGTAGTAGTTTTTAAGGTCCCAAGGATCACATGGATCAAACTCAAGGTCAAATGGTCATATTCTAATGTCTCAAATCTTATTTTCTTTGTATTGGTGGTCTCATCTATTTTCCCTCACAACTTTAAGTTTCAATGTTGGAGGCCAAGTGTAAATTATTTCTTAAGTCTCTAAGTCCATAGGAAATACATAATAAATATGTATCAGGGTCCACATTATTTCCCTAAGTTTATAAGTCTACATATATTCTTTTTTATAATTAAGGCTTCTTTTTGGACCTGACAAAACATACATTGGTTTATAAAATCTAATAGGTCCACAAGACCCTTGGGATTCATACACAGGACCATGAAAGTTCACAAAGACCTTGGAGGTCAGGTGTCATAGTCACAATTACTCATGGGGCCTTCGTGTGTTCATAAGTCTAGGTCATGATAGGGACCATGGGCAGACATGTGACCAATTTAAATTTTGAGTTTATAACTTCAATGGGTTTGAAATAATCCATAAAAAAATTACATAACTCTAAGAACCTAGATCACAACACATGTCATAATCATTAAGGGTCACAAGATATAGTAATAACCATAGTTTAGTGCAAATGTATTACAATCCTTAAATGGATTTAATTGATTAATGGGTCCACAAACATGAAGAGAGGCAATGATGAAAAGGGGAAAATGAATGAGGGACCATAAAATGGATTTAATAAATCCATGGCTCCACAAATTCTTTGAATACCATAAGAAAGGATTTAGAGCCTGTTATCTAGGAGCTATAGGATCTTGGCACTAGGCATGATCACATGCAACCTATGATGACAATTTCAAATTTGGTCACAATAATGGAATAACATGAAGATCTTTGAATGGTCATAAATCTCATGTTAAAGCACCAATTTAGGCATTTAAGGTCTCATTATAAAACTCTATAAGAGAACATTTACCTAGTGGTCACCATGAAATAGTTAACCCAATTGTGTATCCATTGTTACAAAAATATCTTTCAAAAAGGGAAAAGTGGTAAAAAGTAACAAAGTGATCTCATGATACTGCTAAAGGATTTTTTTTAGGTGGGATGTATTGGAGTTCAAGATATAAAATAAGAGTCACATTAGAAAGGTCAACATTGAATGATCAATAGGTCAGCATTGGAAGGATTGAGGAAATACCTAGAGATTTAAACTTACAAATCAAGATCTGATATCAAAGTAGAGAAGTTATAGACCAAACAAGGGCCAAAATAGAGATTAAAAAGTGACATATCAGAGATAAGTTGAAAAGTGTTCATGATATAAGAGCATTCAAGGGTTTTAGTAATCTTGCATCAACAAAAAAAATAAATAAATAAACAACTGGGAATAAAAATTCAACAGCGAATTGATAATAATGGAAACAACACAACAACAAATGAAAATTAATAATTTTTGAAGAAAAATGCATAGGTTTGGAGAGTTTTATGGATTGAAATGAATGTGAAGAGACATGGTACGTGTTATAAAGGGTAATGTAAATAATCTCATGAAGTGGGGAGAAGAGAGGAGGATAAAAACAAAATGCAAAAGGGGGAAAAGAGGAGCTACAAGAAAAGAAATAAAAAAGTAACAAGCTATAGAGGAACCAGTCAGATGTTGGACTATGTTGGTGATGTTTTCCTCAATTTTTACACTCTAAAACATGTAAGACATATAGTTGATAATTTATTTATTGTTTTAAACATTGTAATGTCTTCAAATCAAGGAATATAGTGTGTTTTTCATGGTAAATGTATGTAAATAGAATTTTGAGTTTATCTTTATGTGTGTGTGTGTGCGTGCTAAAATTAGGCATCATAAAATTAAAGGTTATCATTAAGTGTATACTCTATCTATGATTTCACCATTTGGTATCAGAGAAATAACTTTCTTTTTTGAGTTGGGTGTGTGAGACTCTTGTATGAATCAATTGCAGGCTATGAAAAGTAAGTTGTGAAAAAGGAGCTTGCATTAAAAAGAGGAGAAGTTTATTACAGGTGTGAAAGAAGTCATGCAAGTGTTGATGAAGTGAGATATACTATTTTTTGAGTCTATTTGTGAAAGATAATCCTACTTGTTGAGGAAGATATGGCACATAAAGGAAGGGCACCAGAGGTAGAAGACTTAGTTGATATATTGAAGGGAGTCCAAGAAAGATTGGAGATGATGGAAGGCACAAAAAGTGAAGATGTTTCAACTGTGAGTATAGAGGATGAAGAAGAAATGATGATAGGGATATTGTCCCTAAAAGAAAGGTTAGATGCTTTGGAGAGATACTAACCAAGTAGAGGAAAATACGCCAATAGAAGAAAGAGATTGATAAAGGTCAAGGTGAAGAAAAGAGGTAATCCCACTATTAATATTTTTATTTGGTAAAGAGATCCCAATTTTTCTCATCAATTGAATAGTGGAGTTATAAATATATTTTAAAGAGAAGTGTATTGAAAACCCCATGAGGTTATAGATTACAAGTAAGGGATTATGTGGAATTGCAGTTGTGTATTGGAGAGATGTCTTAGAGAGGAGATAAGGGAGAGGAAAGAATAAGGTAAGGATTTGGGAACATATAGTTTATACCTTTATGGGTCATATTATACACTCAAGAATGAAATTAGAATGATTTTATAGGATTCATGTCTTGAAGCTTGAGACAAAAGAGAATAAGAATAAGATTTACATAAAATTCAATATGAGAGGAAAGTTTTCATGTGAGCAGTTCAAGTCTACTTTGAGAAGTAGCAAGGAGATGGATAAAAGTGAGGAGAATAAGTCTGTATTGAAAGGAAACAAGAGAGTGAGGTTTCCATGTCAGAAACTTGAATATTATTTTCAAAATAAAAAATAGAATGAGGTTTTTGAGTAGTACATAAAGGATGGAATCATCATGCAAGAGGATATAGATGTGATAGTTTTTTAATTTGAATAAGGAGACCCATTGTTTGATGATGGGATTGAGTTTATGATATCCCATAAGTGGGAAAATTCAGAATTTTCCTTGGTAGGTAATGTATTTGTATTTTCTATTTTGGAGGGAAGAAGGGTTTAGAAAAACCAAGAAATGATACATGTTTCCTTGAAGGAAATAATAGATGTGAATGAATAAGGAAACCATGAGGAGTTGAAGATTTCTATGAAGAAAATAATAGAGATTGTTTATATGCAAGTTAATGCACATAAGAAGAGTATGGTTGAAGACCAACCATCTAAAGAAGAAGGAAATAGAAAGAAGAATGAGCAGAGGAAAATGATGGAGGTTTTTGAGAATGGGCCTTTGGGAGTCCATCATGAGAGATAAAGTTGTGAGGAAAATGTGAGCATCAGAGAAATGCTGGGAAACATGTCCTTGAGGCATGATGAAGAGTTGAAAAAATTATTTGTGATAATTATTGATAAAATTAATGTGTTTATTAAATGTGAAGTTCTAAAAAAGATGGAGATAGAGATGGTGGACTTATTTCTACCAATAATAATGAATAATAAAATTGATGTTGCGTATGTGGTAGCATCCCACATAGGTATTGGAGAAGAAACTATTATGAGTGAAGGTATGCATTGTACCTATATAGACACATAGATTGCAAATTGATTTGCATATGGAATGAAAGAGGAGAGATAAGAAGAAATAAATCATCCTAGAGTTGATTTAAATAGGATGAGAAATAAACAAGATTAACTAGTTTATGAATCAACTAATAAAAATGAAGAAGATGAAAAGAATCCAAAGCTAATTATTATATCAGCCAATGAAATTATGAATATAGATGAAACACCTATGGTGACTATATTTTATGTGCAAGTGCAGAGATAGAGACAAAGGAGACATTCATAGAGGCCTTCCAAGGAAAATAGGTGAAACAAGATGTGTAAATTTATGCACTCAAGAAAGAGAGCAGTAACAACTGATTTGTATATCAGTCAGAGCATGTGAATAATATGTGAAGGAAGAAGAAGACTCTTATAAATGATTAAGGCATAATAAATATGGTGGAAAGAGAGGAGATGACAACCATGAGAGAATAAAAGTTGCAAATAGCTAAGAGTGAAGAATGAAGGATCCAATAATAGGTTGGATAGTGAGTAAATAAAGTTAATAAGTCTTTAGGAGGAGGTGGTCATTTAGTGGTGTGTTTCATCCCCCAAGAAAAAGTAAGATGATAGAAGGAGAATTTAGGTGGATGTGGTTGGATGAGGATAGAGTTTAGCCCACATGAAGATTGAGAGAAAAGAGGATAAACCTTTAGTAGAGGAGGATAGTCTATGGTGGGATTAAATCCATAAAAAGAGGAGTAATGAGAGATAAAAAAGAGAGGATATAATTAAAACCAAAAAGGAGGAGCTATAAATAAAAGAGAAAGATTGACAAAAAAATATAAGTACTTAGTGTGTTGGAAGAAAATTCCTTGGCCATTATGTTTCATGGTTAAAAGAGTGGTTTTACCACTTATTTCATTCATGTGATTAGGATTTCACATTTTAAAAACCTTGAGTGTTTGAAGTAGGAGCATCCAAGGGTTAGAACAATCTTGCATCAACCAAAAAATAAATAAAAAGAAAAAGGAAATAGTTGGGAACAACATTTCAATAACGAATCAACAACAACAAAACAACACATAATAGGTAACAAAATGTAATGGTTTTTGGAAAAAAAATGCATGGGATTAGAGTGTTTTATGGACTTAAAGTAATGTGAATAGACATGGTATGTATCATAAGGGGTCAAGGAAAGAAGGGGAGAAGAGAGGAGGATTTAAAATGTGATAAAAAGGGGGAAAAAAGATAATTACAAGAAAAAATAGAAAAGTAAGAAATTATTAATGAACCAATCAGATGTTAGACTACATTTGTGATCATTTTATCTATGTTCACACTCTAAAACTTTTGAGGCATATATTTGATAATGTGTCTATTGGTTTAAACATTGTAATGTCTTTAAATCAACAAATATAGTGTGTTATTTGTGTTGAATATCTACAAATAGAATTCTGAGTTGGTATTTTGTATGTGTGCACCCTAGTTAAGCATAAAATAATTAGAGGTTATCATTAATTGGATACCCTCTTTATTATCAAACCACTGAAATAGAGAATTAAAGGCTTAGAGTTAGAGACAAATAGGGATATAGTAGTTGTAGAGAGTCCTTGTGAATGTAGATGTCGTTAAGGCATTATTTCATTGAATAAACATAGATTATATGTTGTTTTAAGCTATATGAATTTGGTTGCATGGCCAAAGGCATCCCTTCACTAGGAACCCTACTATGAACTGCACCACAACCTACTCTCATTGCTTGAAATTTTTAAGATATTTCCCACTACAAGGAAATGGGAGATGAGTTTCATATCCATAAGACAAATAATATGTATCGTCTATATAGAAAGGCTAGACTTTGGAAAAGTCCATCCATAGGAAGTAAAATTTTCCACATCTTATCCTAGAGGATAACCAGTTCACCAATCTAAAAGTCTATTTCTTTAGCCTTCTTATCAAAGAGCTTCTTCACTTTGCTTTGGGATTTTGGGATCTAGTATACAACCACTATTATCTCTTCCTCCAACTTTATTAATTACATGACTATTTTGTCTAGAGTATTTATTAAATGCTTGTCTTTTATTACTCTCACCAATTGAAAGACAAGGAACTCCAAAGAAATGGGAACTACAACATCTATACCATAAAAAACTTAAATGGGGAAATGCCAATGACTCTTTTCAAGGTGGTGTAGTTTCTCACAATGCATAATCTAACCTTTTATTCCAATTATTTTAATTTTCATCCATTAGTTTGCAGATGATGGTAACAATAATGTTGTTTCTTCATTTTACTTTATCATTTCCTTGGGGGTAGTAATCTGAAGAGTGAAATAAGGATATCACATAACCATAGTAGGAAACCATGCTTTTGAAAGAAGATATATTGATAGCATTTTTTATCATTTTTTTTCTACTCAAAATCTAAATAGAATGTTCTCTTTAATGAAATTGCATCTCTTCAGATGTAGTCTTCTTTATAGGAATAACCTCAACACAATTATTTTAATTTTCATCCATTAGTTTGTGGATGATGGTAACAACATTGTTGTTACTTCATTTTACTTTATCATTGCTTTGGGGGTAATAATATGAAGAGTGAAATAAGGATATCACATAACCGTAGTAGGAAACCATAAGTTCAAAAGAAGATAAATTGGAAGCATTGTTTATCAATTTTTTTTACTCAAAATCTAAATAGAATGTTCTCTTTAATGAAACTACATCTCTTTAGATGTAGTCTTCTTTATAGGAATAACCTTAACACACTTTGTGAAATAGTCCATTGTGTTGAGGACATGAGTGTGACTTGAATTGGAATGTATATTCAATATACCGATGAAATTTAAACCCCATTTTTAAAAGGTATATTATATTACTAGAGGTTTGAAGGAAAGTGGGGCAAGTTTCATTCTTCCAACAAAATTCTAGCATGCTTTACACATTAAGTCATATTCTTGAGAGTTTTTGAATTATAGGCTAGTATTGGTGATCTCTTATATTATTAAATGTCATGATAAGCAAAGAAAAGTGACCACCACATCTATAATTATGGAAAGCTTCTAGTAATCTCTTATGTTGTTCCTTATCAACACATCTCAAAAAGAAAACATATAAACCTTTCTTAAAAAGAGTATTATCATAGATTACATACCTATCGGCTCTCAATTTAACTGCTCTTTTCTCTTTAGCATTTAGATTCCTTGGGAACTTTCCATAGGTCAAGAAGAAGGCAATATTTTAGTACCATTCATCAATAAAGACAATGAAGAATACCAATTAAATCTCTTTAAAATATTCTTTGGTAAGACCTTTTGTGTGGATTTATTCTAATCATCAAATCCCTTTAAAATTAGTTGACACAAACCTCTCCCTTATGATAATTAGTTAAACATCACCTTGAGCCCTTATATTCTTTATACCCATCTCCTCTACAACTTGAAAAACTTCATATTTTACTGTCGTTTGTGCACTGGAATAGTAACTTGTAGGAAAAAGGAAATAACTCATTAGTATGGGAAATAAAAACAACTCTAGCACCAACACCAATAAGGAAATGGCTACCAGCAAACTCTAGCATCCATGTATCATTGATATTGACTTTAATGAGTTTGGGAATATTAAGGTATTATCTAACATCATCATATATTTATCATGTCATGTCTCTTCATATAAAATATCATTGAGAGGATTGTCTAATTTTTGTACTATGTATGTGCTTTGAGCTCAGGTTTTAGTATTTTTTAATCCCTTTCATTAGAATCATATCTTGAAACCAATCCATTTGTATTTTACCTCTTACATCTCTATAAAATATTTTGCTCAATAACATTTCATAGGTGACGGGAATGTCTGCCATTAGGACTTAGTCATTTTGATTCTCTTTTGAAGATAAGTAGCCAAAGGTACCTGGGCATATTTAATCTTCCCAATAAAAGGTACTATCTTGGTCCCCATAAAAAACATCAACAAAAATTCTTTTTACATGTAAGCCTAAGTGCGTGAACAACTTTAGCAGACATTAAATTATCAAAGTATCCAAAGTCTATGATATAATTACTAAGCTTGAGACTTTCAATATAAAGGGAGACATGGAAGGGTTCTAAATTTTTAATATTGGGGTAGAGGCATCCATTATATTTTGAGAAATTGAGATATATTGGACTATGGGGATACCCTTGGATGCATGTCCAAGTGTACTAGGATTATTTACTCTAATGAATTTGACTAATCTATCAAGTTGATATGGAATAAACTTTAGATATTCATTTTGAGACATCTGAATTTTATATTTATTCAAATGATCAATTATGTGAAATGCAGGCAAACTAGAAAAGGTTAAAGCTTAATAATTTGTATTAGTTTGAAACATATTTTGATCATGTTTTGGTGAGGAATTGGGATTTTAAAGATTTACAACATGAGATAAATATTTGGTGATTTACCCTTCAAGACAAAGACTTCTATTATGCTTGTGGGCTTCATTTCAATGTACATGGTAATGCATTAATAAAATCATAAAAAAAAATGCATGCTTTAAAAGGTAGTGCTTTTGAGTAATACATCAATACACTCAATGTGAAGGGGCTAGATATAAGTAGTTTATAATTACACTATCAATTCGACAAAGTATGAATTATTTAAAAATAATAATTTTCATGGTATGATATATTGCAACAACATAGGTTGTTGATTAACAATAATGTATATGATGAATATTTCATGGGAGCATAAAATAGTCCAAACTTCCAAAAAAGGGTGCATAATGCAACTAGGATTTCTCTTGCCATTTTCCATATTAATTTAAAGGTTGAAATTTTCAATTCATGATGATAAGTACACCACCAAGGTGAAAAAAATTTGGTCTTCAAAAGTTAGAGGCTAGTTCAAATTCCATTATCATGTCCAAGAATGGAAATTATCCTCAACCAACTCCTTAAAAATATTATATTTTCAAGTTTTCAAACTTTATTGTGGAGATTATTGGTAGCTGAAGTGATGCTCCTTGTGACTTCCATAAGGATGTTATCTAGTGGGATATAAGGAAATTTGCATTAGCCCTGAATATCATAGACTATAAAATTGTGCAATTGTTTGGTTGTGGAAAAGGAGCCACCCTGTTGGTTTTGAAGAGACATTTCTATTCTATATGTCCTCTATCCTCATAATATAGATAAAATCAGAATATTTGAGAAATATAAGGAGGATTATTTTAATATTGATTTGTTTATTGTTTCAACTGCAAATAATGACAAACATACAACATGTTTTATTAATTATAAAATTCTTAATCTAGATAAAATGATCAATCAACCAATTTCAGCAGACTCATTTCCTATCTTCATCTACCTTTTAATCATTATTGGGCTCCCCTAGAGATATGTATACATTTTATTATGGATGTAGGATAAGGTAATCTTGGGGCATTAGTAGGACAAACCAAGAAAAAGTTTTTTGAGGAGCTCTTATGGTATTGTCCTATGAGGATTACAAGATTTGACTAGGATATTTGGGTAGAAATTGGGTCCTTCAACTTTCAAGGGAATTATTCACCACAAGGTAAACTTGAAAATCAACCAACTCAATGTGAGGTTTGGGTAAAATTAGTTTCTATTGACATCACTCAATTTCAAATGAATTCATAACTAGCATAAATATACTCATGATCAATAGTTTTTTGGTGGGATGATAAGCCAATCAAAAGTAGAAGAGGAGGCCTCATATTGCAACTAGGATCACTCTTGCTATAGCATATCCACATCCTAAATACTAGGAATACACCTATAATGGTATTTGAAAATGTCTTTGATGATAATTTAATTACTAAGCTGACAAACTTTGATCTTGAAAAGTTAAATATTAGTTCAATTCCCCATGGCACATCTAAATAGTGCAATTTATTCTAAAAAATAACTCCTCTAGAATAAGATGTTTCAATTTTGTTGTGGATGTAATGGAGATTTATAATGATTTTAAGTAGTTGAATATTACGTCACTAAATGAAATAAACATTGTATGTAGGCATATCAAAAAATATGAGAGGGTTCATGTATAAAGCATTATTGATACAAAAATGAAAGCAAACATTTATTGAAACAAGGTAGATATGGCAATTATAATTAAAATTTGGTGTGTGTACTATAAATCATGCTTCAAACCTCCTATAAATAAGTTAATTAAGGTCATTGATGGAATTATACAAGTGATCCCTCCTCCCATGACATCCCATCGTAGTGCACATATAATGAAGTATAATATGCCAACATGGAAAGTGTTTAAAAAAAGTACATAAACTGGTGATCATTTCTTATTTTTTACCACCCCTTTAGAATATGTTGTGGAACATATGGCACAAGAACATTATCTTCCTGGCCCCAAATCCCCATTATTTTTCTCCTCAAATTGGTCACAATGATTTTTTTCATTAAGAACAATCAATACAATTCTTTAGATAAAAAACTTAAATGTTCCGACACTTTGGAAATATTTTATAAGTTCATGCTTTCTTGACATTGTAACATGTTGTCATACTTAATGATGTATGAAACATGCCTAGATCTAGATGTATTGATCCATTTAAATTATGAGCCACCCCTATATATTATTTTTTTTAATTTAGACAAAATTCAAAAACTAAAATGATTCTCAACATGGTCTCACCCACAATTTATTAAGTATATTTTTTAGTGATGAAGCATTGGAACCAATTCCTCAACCTAACCACTCAAGACAAAAATAAGATAGTTTGTAACTGAAGGGTAGTAAAATTTGAATGGTTTTAGACAAATCTCAACACAAATCCTATGAAGGAGCTTAAATAATGAAGGGATATCAATAAATGTCTCAAATTCACTCATGTTAATTATTTTATTGTTTATATCACATGACAACTATGACTGAAACCATTTACTCTACTGTAATTCAATTGTAGAAAGAAAGTTCATTTTACTTACAGAAATTCCTTAGTCTTTTAATGAAGATAGTAAATTTATCTTTGTTTGTGAGCAAGATCATGAGATCTAAGATTTTTTTGGGATTGTTACTTCTTAGGTGGGTAATGTAAACTTTAGTGTACAGGGTTTGTACAATGATATCTAGTTTGAACATGACAAAACATTTTGTGTTGAAGTGATAATCATGGGGTTAGTTTTAATCTAATGTATTTGTAAATGCAACCATGAGGTAGTTATGGCCAAGAAGGTATAACTCACATACATGTTGATGTTAATCATGAGAAAATTGCAAGGTCGATTTTGGTCCTAAGTTAACCCTGAGTCTAAGGGGAAAGCCTTTGACTTGGCCTATATGACATGAAGGTCTCAGAGGCAAAAATCACAGTTGGAGCTCACGAAGTTGCCTATTCAATGTCAAAAAGTTGCATTTTTAGACCCATCATTGCAACTTTTCCAATGAATTATTCTTGAAGGTTACACCTACGTGGTTATGGGTGTGATTAGAGGACTTAAATATGTAAGGGAAGGATTTGATAGTTTCCATTAAATATTTACTAGTTTTTATTACGCATGTTTGAACATAGGCTAAAAATTACATTTTTCTTATATTGGGAAGGACATTCTTGAGGCCAGAATGGGTGGTTAGCTTGTGATCGAGCCTAATTGGAGGCCAATAAAATGGTCCTAGATGTTATTTACTCTCCCTAAACATGTTTCCAATGCTAGTTTTTGATCAGGATGAGGTATTTACATATTGGCACTTTACTTGGAACTAATATTTTTTTATTGAACTTATTGTTAATCTTTATATTGTTGAATGGAAATTAATTGGTTTTTCCACCTCTTACAACACCCTCTCTCCATTTTTTCACCCATTTTGTATGAAATTATATTTTAAGTATTCAAGGTGATTTAGAGGCTAGAATAGGATTGTGATATTATCAAAGATCAGTTGTCAAGATGAATTATAGGAGGCCTAACACCCTTAAAGGATAGTCCTATAAAGTAATAAAACTATTAATGGGAGTTGACTTGGGTCTAGAGACCTCAATGGGGAGTTGAAGTACGTTAGGAGTGAGGTGTTGAAGGTGCTGAAGGAGTGAGGTGTTGAAGGGTCAGAAACTAGTCTCAAAAATGTGTATTAGGCCAAATAGTTGTTGAAGGCAAAAAGTGCAAAAAAGTGTAAAGGAGTGTGGAGGCATTTGAAAGTATATTGAGTGGGTTGAATGAAGGTTGGATAGGTGGATATAAGAGCTAGATGAAGTGTTATTTAAATTATTAAAGAAGAGGAAGGCATCTAGGCATAACCAAGACTAGGGAATGTATAGTGAGAGAGTGAAGAGTGAATGATAAAATGGGTATGTTTGAGAAAATAGTAGACTCTTGATGCATTAACTAATGGATATGCCTAATAAAAAAATATTTAACTATAATTCATCTCACTTTTATGTTCTATAAATAGGATTTAGATTGATGTTGCTTTTGTCATTTTTGTGTTTGATGCTTGTAAACATATGTTTTGGCTTTTATGCATATTTTGATTATATGTTAAAAATTTGATTACATAAAAGAGAAATAAGAATGTATTGTCATACTATGAATAAATAAATATTCAAACATTTATCAATTGACTTGTTTAAATGTGGTTCAAGTGCAAAGACCTAGCAAACCAAGTATTTTATTTTTATAGCATTATTGGTTGACCCTAATACAAATTGTGTTAATAATTATTTTGTTTTAAGTTGTTTTTGCATCTATGTCATGGTATACACACATTACATAGATAGAATTTTTTCCCTTTATATTCTACTTTGAAATTAACACAAAGCTACTTTACTTGAAGAATGTTGAGTCTAGTTGAAGTCATTATTTATGCCTTTTTATCATTATAACTATGTTTATTGAAAATGGTTTTATAGGTTGCAAAACACATTAAATACACAAAAAAAACATGTTGTCAAACCTATTTTCAAACTAGTTTTTAAATCTATTTTTTAGACATTAATCAAATCTATTATTACATATACAAGTGCCCCAAATCCTATTGTGTCAAATGTCAAGCTAAAATATATTTAATCTATTATTTATAAACTTGAGGTTTTTCAAATGAAGTATAAATTGATTATGGATAAAATACATGTGTGTACTCCTATTGCCAAGTCTACACCTCTTGTGTGAATCTAGAAGACAATGAAACTCAATAAACATCATGTTACTCTAGGGTTTATAAGCAGAGGCCTTATAAATAAATGTCAAGCTTAGTATTCACCTATTGGTTAATCATGTGAAATCCAAAACTCAAATGTAAATATAATGAAGTCCAATACAAAGATTCACTCTCTTTGGATATAGGAGCTGGGTCTCCTATGTGTGTGTGTGAGAGAGAGAGAGAGAGAGATCTTATCTATTGAATAAATGAATAAAGTATTATTATAGAAAACTCTTTGTGTTTGGCTTTTAATTGTTTATCAGTGATATCAGAGTAAGGAAAATCTTGTGAGAACATGGGAGTCAATTTGAGGTTGTTTGCATTGTAATTAATGCCAAAGCGAGATATTTTGTGAGAATTACAAAAATGTGTGGAATGCTTGAGGATTAAAGGGTGCAAGGTTGTTTCACAATCTGATAGGAGTGCTTTGAATGAAGTAATAGCTATTCAACTAGCTAGGCACATAAAGTATTTAGCTTTGAAATGTGTCTTATGCTTGAGACATTTCCACAAAGTTTAGAAATATATGATCTATGCCTACCCATAAGTCTGAGAAGTGTTTAGATGATCATTATTTAATTAGGTAGTGAAGATATACCAAGTAATAGCACAAATGGTGGGAGTAGTAGCACACATTTATATAGTCATCCATAATAACCAACACTACCTATTTTGAGCCTTTTCGAATCTAAATTTATTATTTGTATGCCTGTCATCATTGTCAAATTTATCCCTGACAAAATCTACAGTTATATTCATCAAATCTACCACTATGTGAGACTAGTCTGACTCATCATCATTCCACAATTGCAAGTCTACAAATCTATGCATTCTTATTGTAAATTTTTGACAAGGAGATTAGTCTTTTGTAGACATATACATGTCATTTATACCTCAGTTGTCAATTATCTAATAGTTTGATTAGTAGTGTGTAGTCAATAATAGATAAAGTCTATTTCTTTAGTATTAGATAATTTTATACATTAAAATAATCTTGAATTTAGAGTTGAGTTTTTGAATTTAGGTTCATAATTCATAGTTTATGATTAGAGCTATATAGTTGTAGTTAATGCCTATTGTAATTGAAATTTACATGTCAATCATAAACAATTTAAGTCAAAATTCTCAAAACAAAGTGAGTTGAGTATTAAAATTAAGAGTCATTTTGATGTCAATAAAATGTGCTAAATTTGTTAAAATCAATAATCTCTTTTATACGGATACATTATTGGATGACTATGACATCTTGAATCAAAAGTGTCAGTTATGTATGTGGGGGAGTCTTGTCATAAAAAATAGCATGTAAAGGTTGACCTTCATCGACGCATTCACCGAGTAAATAATTTCACCTGTTGGAGGTCAGAAGCAACAAAGGAAGGAGATTTCCAAAGCCTTTCATTAATTACCAATGATGAAGTCCATATGCTTTGATGGTGTATCTTATTTCAGTTGTGTGTTTGATTTGAGTTGTGTATGAATATGAACAAATGTTATATTTTTGTTCATATTTGTAACAAGTGAGTTGAACATTCCTTTCTATTTTCTCTTAATGTAAGATAGTGAAGAGAGTTGATAAAATTATTTCACATTATGATGTGGCTAGTGGTAAGCCACTTACAAAACCATCTTTTTGTGGTTATTGGTAAATCAATTGAGAACCATCATTTTTTGGTTGTTGGTAAGCCATATGTAAAAACATCATTAATATTTGTGGTTGTCCTAAGAAAATCACCAAATCATGAGCATAGGTGCAGATACAGAATTGATGTTTTCCCTATGTTTACATGAAGGGGGGTGTGTGCTAGGAATAAATAATGTTCACAAGGAGTGAATTTTAGAGTTTTATTGTGTTAAAATTACTAATTATGTGTTTTTAATAACTTGAGAATTACTCACACAAATAGTAAATGTAAATATTGTTAGAGATGTTGAATAAACAACTCATAATAATATTAGTTGTGTGAGTTACATTAACTCATGTAGAATAGTGTAGAGTTATCAGATTTATTTATTTATAGAGATTCACTCTCTTTGGATATAGGAGCAGGCTCTCCTATATATATGTATGTATGTATGCTTTTCTATTGAATATATGAATGAAGGATTATTATTGATAACTCTCTATGTTTGGCTTCTCAATTGTTTATCACCGTGCACATAGGTGGGTAGCAAGTATTTTATTTCTATTAAAAAATAAATAATAAAAGAGGGTTCTTACGAATCATTAATCCTCGACAAATATTTTAATATATGTATATAGGTACATATACCAATATCGATAACTTATCATAAAATTTTAAATACTAATTTGACAACCTACCTACAGGAAAATATATGTATAAAATTGTAAATTTTATTTATAAGTGAATGTCTTATTATAAGAATCATGCCCTTTTTACATTATCAATTATAGTTGTACTATAAACTATAGAACCTATAAATTTTAGAGCAAATAATAACAATTGTATTTAATATTAAAAAATTAAATAAATATATAAGTCGAACACAAATTCTATAATCGAATTATTTAGATTAAATATTGAATTCAAATACGAATCTTATAATAAACCTGTCAACATCTAAAAATAAAAATAATAAAATTGTGTCTTTATAAATTAACCAAGTACCATTCACCTATCAACCACATAAAACAATAAGTGAAGACATTGGAAACTTACAATTAATTCACCATCTATTGGAAAAATACTTGAAACAACTTAAGAACCTATTTTAAAACCATATGATATAGAGAGGTGTTTGATGTGGCCATTTGTTATTATTATTTACGATCTTGTTGATCTCATTTCGGCTCATGTCCAATTAGTACCATTTAGTTACAAACCATATTGTTTTATTCCTATGAAAGGGAAGTCATAGATACATGACATCTATGTTATACTTAATCGTCAATACCATTTCAAAACTATCGTAACCCATTAAAGTTTGAGAGCTGAGTAAACTACGCCAAAATATTTATGAATATTTTTTATCTAAAAGAAATAAATGTTTTAAAATGGATGATTATTCATGTTGAGTCATGTTATTTTCAAAGTCATTATAAACTAATCACTTGATTGTTGATTCTTTTCATTTAGATTTAGGTGTATTTTCCTCCACTACCAATGTCGTTAGACCAGATTTAGTTCATTGAACTAAGGTAAAAAATTTAATCATTATTATATAATAATCTTCCATAGAAAATTTTCCAAGTTATTATAGAGATCTTGTTCATGCTTGGATTTACATATAAATATCAAAATCATTCAACAAACTGAAATTTTTATTTAAATATAACATACTAGATAGGTTTTGTCATGTTTTTTTCCTTGCCTTTGCCATTAACTTATATATGCTCTTATATAAGTAGTATTATCTTTAGCTTCAAACTAATATTTTAGCTAGATACTTTTTGCTCTATGGCTTCAATCCCAAAACCTGATGATGCATGTAGATTCTAAAATCAACCTCTTTTGCCTTTAAACCCTAAATATGTTTATGATGACTATAATCTTGTAAAAATGAAGTGTAATGGGCTGAGCAGACCTTAATTACTCATGTCTGATGATTGGTCACTACCTACATATCCAATACTCCAATGAGGGAAATCAAGTCATATGTAGTTCTTTCACTTGGTGTGATCGTACAATTGTGCTCCTTCACTATGTGAATGTATTTAATTATTGGATTTGGTACTTGTTAATCCTTTATTTGACCCAAATTTTAATTGTTTCAAACTTGGCTTGTGATTTCTTATAGTGAATAGTATGCAAATTGGGAAGAATAGGGCAGACTTGCTAAATGTGTAATAGTGTATGGATGTGTAATAGATAAATGCAAGAAAGATATTAGATGCGTTTGAAATGAGGTCTTTATTTATTTATTTATAGATCCATTTGAATAATTCATCATGCCACTGATAGATAATGCTTATAGGCCAACACTAAGGACAGGTTTGATTATAAAAAATAGTCATTGTTGGGATGGGGATGGTTCCATCTAGTGTGGGTCATTATTGACTAGCCATAATGATTGTACCATCAAAATTTACCCATGTATAGGTAGACTAATATGAGAGTCTAGGGATGTTTGTATAATATATTTAATAGGTTTGAAATAGATAATGATGTTCCTATAGGTGTACGGTACTAGAACATAGGGGTTGACTCATAAGATAACATACAAGTGTGAGATGATGACAAAATAGGACATTGTTTGGGTGCTCAAGTCATGCCTGGTAATTTTACTATATTTGTATTTGGAAGGCAAAAATAGGGTAATTGGCATAGAAGAATGTTCCTAACGAGACCTTGGTTACTCAAAAATCACCAAAGATAGATGTCATGGATTTTAAAGAAGTGATGACCACAGAAAATTCAAAGCCTAAGAGGAACAAGTTTGTCATATCTTTTGCAATATTAGCTTCCACCAACTCAACTTTTTTGGGTTATCATATTGGAGTGATGAGTGGGGTCATTTTGTTCATCCATAAATACTTACACATAAATGACATGCAAGTACATATCTTAATCAACTCACATAATTTAATTTGCCTCCTTGGGTACACCCTGGTCATTTTTCCCATCTACATGGTTGAGGTCACCCCTGGTGCCATCCAGAGGAACCTCACTTGTTTTCTCAAGATATTTATCAACTCAAGAATATTGTTTAACTACATTGCAATATATGCCTTTCAAGGCTCTCCAATGTAGTACAACTGGTGGGTGATGCTATGAATGTCTCCATACTCTTCATGCCACATAGTCCACACTAGCTAGCGTTCAAGTAGTTTGTTTAATACCTTTAGTCTTAGTAAGCTATATTAGATATGTTTAATAAGATATTTAATAGTGTTAGTATTGGCCAAATTTGGCCCACATATAAAGCTTCTGCCTAGATAGATCAATTGAGTAAATTTTTTGATTGACCAAATGATCAAATGACTTGAACAAGTGAATAAGATGGACCAGACAATCATCAAACATCATACAAAAATGGATAGGTCATTCTAGTTGCACATTTGATATATTCACTTGGGAAGTCAATCAAAGCCATAATAATGCATGGACATGATGTATTTCATGTCTAGATTATCCTCTACAAATTTCATGTCTTATTGAGTTGTCTATCTCAATATCTAAGTCCTCAAAGTTGAACAAGCAGAATGAAACATGTGCAAGAATGTCAAGTTAAACCTACAATAATTAACTATTTGGATTTAAAAATCCTTAACAAGTAAGATGTGTACATAGACGTCAACTTCAAGCCTCATAAAATAGCCATTTGGATTTAAAAAGATGAATGTGAGGCTAACATGTGTCAAAATATCAAGTGATCATATCAAATATCCAATAGCTAGTGGGCAAAGATGATATCAGTGGGCCCAAACAGATCTATGGTGCATGTTTAATTGTGTGATCAAAGATCATCTATGAACAATGGGTCAAAAGGTCAATGGATCCTAAAAACAAATGCACAGATGATAAGTGTCTTAAGCATGTTAAACTGATAGAATATCTATGGCTCATGTTCATTCATACCGATAAAAATCAATAATGTGAGCAAGGACAAGAAGTCAATGGAGCTCAGATCAAGTGTGAGGGTGCCAAGTGTCTAAATTAGATAATCTTGAATCAATAAGTCGATGACCAATGAATAAAGGCGATCCCAAAAAACTTTTGATGGAGGTCAACGGATTTGTTTTCAAACCAAGCAAGCAAATGCATAGGAGCCAAGTTTGAAGACAATTTGAGTTAAACCATAATGGATATTTCAAGGATTGAGCATCACCATTATAGATCCATGGAGGTAGAATAGGTATTTTAGACCTAATATAGACAAAAGGGTGGTAACTTGTTATCAAAATGAGGTTAAACACTTGGCAAGCTTCATTTCATAGATATTATAGCTATATGAAAACTAATAAATGGATTGTTTTTCATCTATAGTGGACCTATGCTCAGATATTGAAGTAGGGGTAGATATGAATGGTTATGAAGGGATGTCTCATCTTTCAAATAGTCATCTTCTCGATAAAGCAAGTACTTACCACTACTAAAAGCAAACATGATCATGGCTCTGTCAAGTCCAGGGGTATGAGGACTTTATCCTCATAGTAAAGCCAATTGGAGGGTGGTGTAAAAGTTCAAAACAAAAGGATTTGGGAATTAGAGAAAGCAGTTGGAGCATTTAATAATTTTTAGGGTGCCTAAGGGTTTTTATTCATAACAATATCATGACTCAGATGAGGTTTATCAGAGTCTATGTAAGATTAAGAAGATAACATTTTGGAATAATAGAGATAAAATACAGACAACATAAATAATATTTTAACACACTAAAAATATATTATTCACACTCTAATTATTTTGAATAATACATGGGATATTAAATATCTAGGACTGACTAACCACTTCCTATATAATATGAATTCAAGCTAACAATAAACCCATTAATAGAGATACAGGTATAAGTAAAATATATTATTTATATAAACAATATATTTTCCAAACCAACTAACTATACATGATATATTGTTAATATATCAACATAACTAACTACTAACTTACTATATGATAATTATTATTCAGTAAATAGTAATTTACCTAATAGTAAAAACACAAATGTGAGAACTAATGTTAGGCTATCCATAACATTCCACCCTTAGTGAGAACATGGGGAAGACATCATCCTATATTGTAACTTTTAAAAAAATTCACATGATGGTTTTTCACCTGGATAACCACCAACCTACAAACATCGGATGGTTTTGCACTCAATTTACCAACAACCTATAAAAAATAGATGGTTTTACACTCAGTTTACCACCAACCTACATACAAAGGATGGGTTTACATGTGGTTAACCAACAACCAAAACATCCTACAAGTTTTATAGGTTAACGCACAACCTATATCATGCTATAACATTCTATTAATCCTCATCACCATTTTTACTTCACAAGAAAATAAAAAAATAGATGCTCACTTATTTCAATAATTGAACAAGTATGTACTTCTATTCTTATTTTCACACACACAATAAAAAAAATATGAAAAGGCATATCATACTATATATGTCACCAAATCATTCTAGGCCCTGTCGTTGATGATTGACGAGAGGCTATGAAACCTCCAACCTCTGTTTTCTCCTTCTTTCAATATCTACAACTTACTTAGCCAATGTGTTGATGAAGCTCAATCTTTCCATGATTTCATTGAAGAGAAATCCCTCCCCATAGTTTGGATGTATGACTCAATACGTCACATACAAGTGATAATACATCCTTTATAATTTTTTTTTTTATTTTGACACTTTTGACTTTTAACAATAGAAGACTTTTTGACTTTGACTAATGACTCAAAAAATACTTTATATGATGTAGAATTTTGATAAATACGATAAACGTTATCGACTTCGACATCGAAATAATTTTGAAAATTTTAACACACTCTTTTAGAAAAATGACTCAAAATAAATTTTGACATTTGACTCATTTTTAACATAAAAATGAATCTTAATACTAACATTTGACTCATTACATTATTTTGACACTTTGGAAAAAATACCAAATATTTATATTGACTAAGGACCTAAAAATATTATTTTGATACAGACACCTTAATCCTAAAAACATTAAAATATAAAAGACAGACTAACCTATGAATTTTCAATTAAATTAGTTTTGACAATATCTTAATGCCACTCAAATTATCAATGACTTGGAAATGATAAGATATTAAACAATAAATATTTGACCAATTTAATATGCTAACCTAAATAAAGATATCAACTTAAAAAACACTTAATAAACATCTTGACTTGACTTTAAGACCTAAAGCTTAGCAAATTATTAATCGGCAAAAACTAAATATGACCCAATAACTTCTACCAACCGAGCATGCATGATAGATTTGGAAGGCACAAAATACTAAATAAAATGTATGATTGGGACTTTAAAATGGTGACATAAATAAACATAAAACATGTGGTAGAATGATCTTGGGGATTCCACCAAGTGTCAACTTGTGAATGGGGGCGAGTCATCATGGAAGGATCCATGATTGCCATGGGGCAAGGGCCATATGGACATATAGTCAATGAGAGAGTATATGTCGCATGAAAATCATACAAAGGTGTATATCACACAAAGGACAAAGTTAGGCTACACCAATGTAATTGATGCAATTTTACAATGTAGGCCAAGTCTTAAATATTGCAAATATCTTCAAAATAATGCAATATAGATAGGATGACTACCATGTAAAATCCAAAATAAGCTTACTCGGTGGACATGTATATATGCCTCAATTATCACATAAATACCATGTGACATACAAAACACAATAGGGTGATAGAAGCATGAATTGAAAAAATAGCTTAGCTTCTTGCTCAATATAGAAAATTCAATTAAAGCTTCACCTTAATCCTGCTCCACGTGTGTTGATAATTTTATGAATCAAGTGTAGGGATGTGTCTAAGTTATACGGGTAGATATCCATGATCCTTGTTGAGGATAAATAGCTAAACAAGCACAAAGAAATTATACCAAGCATAAATTATTAGTATGCTTTGATTTCTTTACCAAATACACTACATAATCTAATGAAGTATCCATGCATTGAACTTTGTAATTATCATTCACTAGCATTCTAAAAATTGATTAAATAACCAATGTCAAACAAATAAATGCAGGTTTATGCACACACTATGGGTTGGGCATTGCAGTGATAAAAACTAGTTTTATTTGGAACTTCTCAAGTTTTTGGTGAGCTGTAACAACTTTTTATTCACGGCCTACATCCAATGACACTAAAAACTTAGATTTTGCTAAATTTATCTTATAAGAGCACAAGGATTCTTTTACTGACTCTCATAACTATATCCCCCTACTCTGATACCAGATGATGGGGTTTATAAGAGTCTATGCAAGATTAAGCAAATAACATATTGGAATAATAGAGCTAAAAATAGACAACAGAAATAATATTTAAACACACTAAAAATATATTACTCACGTTTTGATTATTTCAAATAATACATGGGCTATTATATAACCAAGACTGACTAACCACTTCATATAGAATAGGAAGTCAAACTAACAACAAACCCGTTAATAGAGATACGGGTATAAGTAAAATATATTGTTTCTATAAACAATATATTTTACAAACTAACTAGCTATACATGATATATTATTAATATATAAACGTAATTAACTACTAATTTAATATATGATAATTACTATTAAGTAAATAATAAATTACCTAATAGTAAAAATACAAATGTGAGCACTAATGTTAGGCTATCCCTAACAGACGCATCATCTTTGGCAAACTATTGTCTTGTCAATGAGAAGATTGCGGGGTTACTGGGATAAAGGAAAGATAGTTTGTTAATAGAGAATTGGTGCTGATTTGATCAAAAAATGGTAGAGCATTGATTGAAAGGTGGCAGTTCGTTGATTGTTCTTGGTTAATGTGTTCCCTCTTCTCTCTTCTCCCTTTCTCTATATCACCCATTATTTCCATTTCTAACTCTTCCTCTCTCTCAAATTCTAGACTCTCACAAGGACTCTTTGATCTTAAAAAGTAGGGGAATCTCTAAGATATTGTAAAATATGCTTATCTTGATTAGGCTAAACCTTGCCAAGCATTTGTAAGAACTACCTCTTGATATAATAAAAAACTTTATTTACCTATCTCTTGCCTTGGATCTGTTTTGAGTAAGTTGTGCATGATGGCATAGTGAAGGAGAATCTTCATCATCCATTGTCCTCCTTTTTGACCTCTTTTAGGGTGTTTTCAAGATGTCTATAGGTTTGGGTTAGTGTTCTTTTTGCCAGTAATCTAAGCTCTCAGTGAGTCTTAGAACTCCTTTTTGTTTGCCTTCATTACTTCTTGAACCTAGTCTATGAAATACTTATGCAATTATCTTGATTTTGAGGTTGTGTGAACTAGTATTATATTCTATAGATCTAGTGTGATTTCAAGCTTATGGGAGTCTCCCCTTTCATTTGGTGCATCACATTTTAGCCTTTTTAGGATCCCGTTTCCCTTTCTAACCCTTTTCCCTATAACATTAGTTTAGGTGATTCATCAAAAGGATGTTGACCTTCTCCAAAGATTCAACCCTATTATAGGATACTCATAGCTTAAGGTTATTCCCATAGTGTATCTCAATTGGAGAGAGCCTAAATAACCCTCTCCAAGGGTGAAAATTGATGCTCAAATAGTTTTTGGCATGTCTGGTAGGACTTCTACGTTGTTTAATAGTGAATAATTTTGCTGTTCTCTTCATCAATAAGCCTTTGGAAGCAAGTGTTCAAACATCAATAGTGACTCTGAGCATCTATCAGCTAGTATAATAAGCTTAACTAAGTGCCTAATCATCATAATATGGTGTGTACAATCAACCATCGTTTGATCAATATGCTTATTCTCTACCTAAGAATCACACTTATCATGAAAATAATGTTTATGTATTCCCCCCAAGTGGCCTTCAAATAGCCTATCAGCCCTATCATGGCCTTTTTCCTCCTCCCACCCCTACATATGACCAAGGTCAACCTCCTTTGCATTTAAATTAGTCCTCTAATTCCCCTTGTCAAGACTAGACTTATCCTACTATATCATTGTCAAGAGTCAAGAAAGCATTATCAGTTTATATTGAGTTGATAAGAGAGATGGGTAGGGGTTTGGATTTTTCTCCAATCATCCCTATCCATGTTTAATAAGAGGTAATGAGTTATCTTCAGTTGGTCAAGAAGAAATGGTCAGTTTGTGAGGGTGAACAATCATCATCTTGTAAGAAAGAGGAGATAGTAATGATGAGAAGCATGATCTAGAATGCAAACATTGTGTTGATATCTTATGAAGAGTAGTAGGCTCATTTAGATAGTCTTATGTGTCTTCTCCCCTCCAAGAACCTCAAGCTCAACCTTCAAGATTTCCTAATCATCCCCGTAGTCAACCTTGTCAAAGTCCATACTTGTCAAAACTCAGAGAAGTAATAATGACCAAGGTAGAATAATCATGAAAATCAATGAGGGGGTTAATCTTGAACAAGAACTCCCCATTCACGTTATGGATGGGATAAAGATATTCTTTCAAGATTTTTGGAATGTGTGGGCATCCATTGAAGAAGATGATTACCCACAGGTTGAGAATCAAGAATTGAAAAGGTGGGTATTATACATTGAAAAGGTTTTTGAGCAGTGGGAAAAAGAGTATGTCAAACCTGAACCAATAAATTTTCCCTTTCCTATCCCTATGCCCATTCCCATTTAAGAACATGAAGCCATCCCATCATGGATCTTCTCCAAAACATTTGACCCTGGCTATGTCATGCCCTCACTTGTAAGACCACCCTCTCTTATAACCATTTGAAAGGAAGAAAAGGTGTTTGTTCCATAATCATTTCCATCATGAAAATTAGTTTAGAAAAGCATAAAGAAGAAGGAAAAGGTGTTAGTTGAGGCAGTCTAAGAACCAGTTTTGGTTAAAGAGGAGTTAATTGTATAAGAAAGGAATCAACAAACCATAACTCAGCTCAATGAGCTTGGTGTAAAAAAATTTCCAAACTCTCTCTCCTTTCCTCAAAATCCACCAAAGAGACATTTTTGGGTACCTAGCTGGAAAAACACTCTCTTAAGCTACAAGTGGAGTGAACTTATTCACCCTCCCACCATCTCCCTCTTGGAGAAAAAATCTATTTTACAAAGGATAAAAGAGAAGCTTGCAGTCATAGGTGATCCACAGGAGGGCAATGCAAGTGTCTATGAGGAAGAAATCATGATAGACATCCCACTTCATAGGGAGGAGCATGTTTCAGCTTTCAAGTTGTAAGAGCTTGATGATAAGCAATAGGATAGCCTTCATGAACCTATTATAGAGGTCAAGGGAAGCTCAAGTGACTTAGAAAATCAATGTCAACATTTATGCTTAGATTTACTAAGTGAAATGAAACAATTTAGTGTTTCAAACTTACCTAAAGAAGATAATCCTCAAGCTGCACATGAAATCTTGGAGCAAGAGAAAAGCATATTAGAGCTTGAGCAAGATAGGTGTCTTATTTCAGAGCTTGGATGGTTAAGTCAACCCTCATTTACAGTTGAAGATCAAGATGAAATCTTGTGTGAGATTGATGAAAGAGACATTTTAAATGATCAAGAGACATAGTTTGATGAGCATACCAGTGAAAAATTTGAAGGGTTATGGCAATAGTTCAATGCCATAACTAAAGATTCAGAAGAGATTAAGGGACATGTCCTTCTTCCAAGAACCTATGAGCATGTTATTCTAAGAATGATCAGTCATAATTATCACAAGGACAAGGTGGAAGGATATGGTCTTTCTAAACCATCAAGTGAACCAAGTGCAATTGCTTTAAAGAGCCTAAATGAAGTATTCATGCAAGGCTTTATCAAGAGTGATCAACAACATCAAGCAAGTGACCCTACAATCCAACATGAACCAAACTTAGAAGAATTGGACCAGTATGTCTACATTGGATACATGTTTATTCCATTTCATCCATTAGAGAGGATATCAAAAGGATTGGCCATCAAGCTGCTTGATTCACCATTTTTGGTACCTCTAAATCAAGGTTTTTTCATCTTAGTTTTTTATAAGTGAATGATACTATTTTTTTTCCATTTGACCTAAGAGGGAGGTGCTTATAAATTGATGTACAATATTGTATATATTAGAGTATATTTTATGATTTTATCTAAGTGCCTATGTGCACATTTATTTAGTAGGTTAGTCTCCCTTACTTTGTTTAGGTTAGTTTATTTTCATATTGTGTGTTTCCTTTTTCCAAAGTGGCTTGAGAACTTTGTTTTGTTTTTATTCTTTTGGTCCTTGTTGCTTTAAGAGAGTGTTTTCAAGAAAGGGATAGCCTTACTCAACTCAAATCAGCTTATGACTCCATACCCAATGGATCAGACAAGGTAACTAGTCTAGGTTCTCAAGCATAGCAGGCATGCTTCCTTTTGAATCACCAAAGATGTTAGATAAATTTGGCCCACATAAAAGGCTTCTACCTGGATAGATCAGTTGAGTAGAGTTCCTAATTGACAAAATGATCAAATGACTTGAGCAAGTGAATAAGATGAACCTTACCATCATCAAACGTCATGCAAAAATAGATAGGGCAGTCTAATTACACATTTGATATATGAACTTGGGAGGTTGACCAGAGTCAAAGGAATGTATGTACATGATGTATTTTATGCCTAAATCATCCTCTATAAATTTCATGTCTTGATGAATTATCTATCTCAAGATCTAAGTCCTCAAAGTTGAACAAATAGAATGAAACATGCATGGGGATGTCAAGATAAAGCTGAAATAATTAACCATTTAGATTTAAAAATCCTTAAAAAGTAATATGTGCATGTGGATGTCAAGTTTAGGTCTCATGAAATAGATGTTTTGATTTAAAAGGATGAACATGTGGTTGACAAGTGTCAAAATCTTAGGTGATCAGATCAAAGATGCAATGACAAGTGGGAGAGGATGATGTTAGTGGGCCCAAAAAATCTATGGAACACATTTAATCATGTGATCGAAGATCAAAAGCAAGTGATGGTTCAAAAGGTCAGTGAATCCTGAAATCAAATGTGTGGGTGATAAGTGTCTTAAGCATGTTAAACTAGTAGAAGATCTATGGCTCGCATTTATTCGTATCGAGAAAGATCAATGATCTTAGCAAGGTCAAGAAGTAAATAGAACTTAGATCAAGCATGAGGTTGCCAAGTGTCTAAATTTGATAGTCTTGAATCAATAAGTTGACAGCCAATGAACAAAGGTGATCCTAAGAAACTTTTGATGGAGGTCGATGAAGTTGTTTTTGACCTAGGTAAGCAAATGCATAAGAGTCGAGTTTGAAGATGATTCAGATTTAACTGGAATGGATATTTCAAGGATCAAACATCACCATTAGAGCTCCATGGAGGAAGAATAGGTCTTTTAGACCTAATACAAACAAAAGGGTGGTAACTTATTATTGAAGTGACATAAAACACATGGCAAGCTTCATTTCATTGATATTCTAGCTATATGAAAACCAATAAATGGATTGGTTTTCATCTATAGTAGACCTATGCTTAGATATTGAAGTAGGAGAAAATATGAATGGTTATGAAGGAACGTCTCATCTTTCAAATAGTCATTTTATCGATAAAGTAAGTACTTATCATTGTTAAAAGCAAACATGATCATGGCTCTGTCAGGTCCATGGGTATGAAGAGTTTATCCTCACAGTAAATCTAAGTGGAGGGTGGCATAAAAGTTCAAAGTAAAGGGATTTAGGGATTAGAGAAAGAAGTTGGGACAATTAAATAATTTTTTAGTGTGCTTAAGTGTTTTTCTTCATAACAAGATTATGACTCATCATCTTTGGCAAATTATTGTCTTCTAGTACATTTTTCTCAGCCAATGAGAAGATTTGGGGGCTATTGGGACAAATGAAAGATAGCTTGTCAATAGAGAACTGGTGTTGATTTGATCAAATGATGGTGGAGCATTCATTAAAAGGTGGTATCTCATTGATTGTTCTTGGTTAATGTGCTCCCTCTTCTCTCTTCTCCCTTTCTCTATATCATGCATTATTTCCATTTATAACTCTCACTCTCTCACATATTCTAGACTCTCACAAGGACTCTTTGATCTTGAAGAGTAGGGAACTCTCTGAGATATTACAAAATATGCTCATCTTGATTAGGATAAACTATGTCAAGCATTTGTAATAACTACCTCTTGATGTAATAAAATACTTTCTTTACCTATCTCTTGCCTTGGATCTGTGTTGAGTGAGTTGCGCATGATGGCATAGTGAAGGAGAATCTTCTTCATCCATTGTCCTCCTTTATAACCTCTTTTAAGGTGTTTTCAAGTTATTTACAGGTTAGGGTTAGTGTTCTTTCTACCATTGATGTAAGCTCTTAGTGAGTTTTAAAATTCTTTTTTATTTGCATTCATTGCTTCTTGAACCTAGTCTATGAAATACTTATCCAATTATCTTGATTTCGAGATTGTGTGAGCTAGTATTGTCTTTTGCACATCTAGTGTGGGTTCAAGCTTATGGGAGTCTCCCCTTTTAGTTGGTGCATCAATTTTTAACCTTATTAGTATCCCTTTTCCCCTTTCTAACCCTTTTCCCTATGACAACATTAGTTTAGGTGATTCATCAAAAGAAATTTGACCTTCTTTGGAGGTTTAACCCTATTATAGGATACCCACAGCCTGGGGTTGTTGCCATAGTGTAGCTTAATTGGAGAGAGCATGAAGAACCCTCTCCAAGGGTGAAAATTGTAGCTACAATAATTATGTTGTCATTATAAATTTTATAGTTTTGTCATTATCTCAAGTATGTTCATTTATATAGTTTAAGTGATTTGTTGGTAAGTTTAGATGTTATAGTTTGTCATAGTTTAAAAGTTGAAATCTTGAAAACCTAAAATATGGCTAAGTTTGAAATTATAAAACATTGAAATCTAAGTTTGAAATATGATAAGATTGTCTAAAATAAAGAATTTGCATCATAGCTCCTAGAGTTCAAAAACTACTCTTAAACATCTTGAAACTATATATATTAAATATAACTTAAAGTATAATAAATTAGATATACTCAAATGTTTATATATATATAGTTGATTTCGAGCTCCTCTGGTCCCCGATGAGTATGGATACTATGGTTTCACCTTCATTTTACCTTCCAATATATTTTGATCGATATCCATAATCCAGTTTCATTAGGCCAAAGGCTCATGAATTTGAAAATGATAATTATTCATGGAGGGAAGATGCGTTAGCATCTAAAATTCCTTTAGGTAACTTGATGTATGTTGCATACCTTATTTCATACATCTATTGGACACTGTCCCTAGTTTGATATGACATTAACTAAACTTAGTTGATTAAATGAAGGGATTGACAAAACCCATCACTTATTATATGGAGGCATGTTTAGGCTCAAAATAATTATTGAATGCATACATAGGGCTAAAGTTATTGTGAAGTTTCTAACCACATCATCAAAGCAAATAACCTCACTCAGTCAACATCTTTTTATGGATGAAAAATTAAAACTAAAAATGAAAGGACCATCCCATAATAACACTACGGGACTTAGTTGTTATGATCATAAGAGTGTGATGACTGAGGTGCATTCAAGCAGGTATGATGCTCTTGAATAAAAAAAACATAATGACAAATCTTAGAACAATAATAAGCTCCCCCCTGCATGGTTAAGGGAATATGTTTAGTGAAATAAATTGACAGGCACACCAAATTCATTAGTGTTGTATTACAATTTAGCTTCAGATTCTATGAGAAAATAGTAAGGAATAATTTTTTTAGATCATGCAATCACAATTCTCAAAGATGGATTTGGGATCTAGGGATTCACATGGGGTTCGATATGGAGTGACTGGAGTTGAAACAATATTTCTTGAGGATAAAAAATTTTGAGAGGGGAGGATTGTAATGTCCCCTTTTCAAGTTTAGAGTCATTAATAACCCTTTTCTAATATTGACTTAAGAAGGGGACTTTATGGGTCATGGGATAGTTATCCCTTAAGTGATCTTATAAGGAAGTTGCTTTTTGGCATATTTGAATTCCCCCTTAAGTGGAGCACTCCCTTTTGGGAAGGCCTTTTTGGAAGAAAGGTTATAAAAAGGAAAGAGGAGGTTCATTTGAAGGAGCATGTTATTTTTATCACTAAATTCAAAAATTTAAGCACAATTGTATGGATTGGCACCCATTGAGGACTAAAACCCTCATTACATAACTTTTGGGGATGAAAACCTCCAACCACTCCTTGGGTTACTTCATTTAGAGGTCATATTTGAGTAGAAATTGGTGGTTTCAAGGTTTTAGGGCATCATTTCAATAAATCACAACAACTGACAGGATTATTGAAGTGTGTCAAGTCTGTTATCCACCCTATCTAAGGCAACAATCCACATTTGAGGCCCTCTTTGATTAACGAATTACTTGGGAATTACCTCCTAGGGTAGCGACCCACTTGGGAAGACAAAATTGTAGCTTTAGGGCAGATTTGGATGTCTTCATGGTGTTTCAACACTCATTCTATCAGTTGGTATTTTTTTTGTAATTTTTAGACCTTGGAATAATTCAAAAAAAATAGATTTGAGATATTTTTTCATGGGTGTATTTATATAATTTTTGCAAAGTGTTTTGGTGAATAAAATATTGTATTTGTTCCCTGTAATTGGCATATATAAAATTCTAATCTTATTTTCTTAGGTTTTGAATCATAAAATCAAAAATTGCATGTGTTTATGTTAGGGTTTATTGGAAAACTCAAATTATTCTGATTATGTCCCAAAAGGGACACTACAACACTTCAAGACATATAGGGGGATCCACCCCTTAAGGAATGAAGGGAACAAATCTCTCATCACTTAGAGGTACTATAAAATATGAGTAAACCTTAGCAGATTATTTTATTGGTGTATGATACCATGAAAAATCCATTAATGAAGACCATATAAGGTCTCATACACACATGCATTGAACCACGCATGATTTCTATAGACTACATTGTGCCACCATAAGAAGTGTATGTGATATTTGGAGGGGGTAGATTGATGATATTTAAGATATCACAAACCTCTAGAGGTGGTTTAAAAGTTTTGGGTAGACATAGAGCATGAACCATAAGCCATGAAAATGGGCTTGGCGGTATCACTAGAAATGTTTTATGAGAATCCACGCAGATTATATCTCATCAGTTGACTGAAGAGTTTCCAAAGCTTAAACCATGTTGATAATGAAAAATTGGTATGTTGAAATAAATATTATCTCTTTTTAAATGTGTGAATTAATCAACCCCTATGTTTTATCCATCCTATTTTTGAACTTGATCATTTTATCCTCATATTTTTGTTTAGGTTCCTTCTCTTGAGATATACACCAAAATCCTCTAGTTTTCAATAATCCTACCAATACATGTATTATTCCCTTGTTATTGTAGACACTTTATAAATTATATAACATCTTACACTTGTACACTTGGTAAATACATATAATCGATGCACCTTCAGCTTCTAAACCTTTCTTACTACTAAAAAGCTTGCATACACTATTTCTTTATGCCTAATTACTTATCTCTTAGTCTGACCAATGTTATTCTGATGACTCAGACCTTCTATCTCACCTACAATTTTATAAACCTACATATCTTTCATTTTTACATGTTCTAGACCTACACTTATTTTCCAACTACTAGAATACTTCTGCCCCAATCAAACACCTATGTCAATGCAAGTGTATAGTGCCATAAAGCCATCCAATTTACAAATGAAACATATTCCTATGGTCGACCTAAGTGCTTTAATGTGGGATATTTTCCAAAGGGATTGATATAAATTCAATATCAACTTTCTTCATTTTTCACCTAGGAAACACCTATAAAATCACAAGGAAACTTACCAAAGGCATTAAATAAAGCACTCACGTGAGCAAAATTTCTCTATTTTATCTTATTTACATAAAAATCATAGGGATAACATATCTACACGTCTGAAGTATTGAAGGAGCACTCCATGAACCACATTTTCTAGGTTAAAAGCTAGGTCATTATTGTACTTATCTAACATTGCATGATTCACACACACAATCCAATACATAGGAGATAATTATGCAAGTCTGAGGCCCTCTTCAAAGTATTGAATATGTAGACAAAACTCATTAATAGAGGTGTCTTTAGCATAGATTGACACTATGTGCACACTAACACATTTTTCTCACAACCACTATGATGATGAAAAAATAGGATTTTGCTATTTGACAAGGAACAATAGTCCATGACCTAGATCTAAATGTACCAGAGCAAACCATGATTGACAAAATTACTTCACAAAATCAGATTTTAGTGGGGGCATATTTTGAAAACATGTTCTCCATATAGTCATAATTTTAGATTTAGTAGGGGCATATTTTGAAAACATGTTCTTCACACTTATTTAGTATTCAACATACCTAGATTACATTGGGAACATGTTTTGGAAACATGTTTTATATATTGACACTTATATCCATTTTCATATTATATTGGGGGCATGTTTTAGAAACATATTCTCCATACTTACACAATTTCAAATTGGCTAAACTCTATAATTATATTATCCATATACATATTTTTGGTAGAATTATATACATTGGTACCATTATTGTACATAGTTAAAGCATGAGATGTATCTAAGATGCATATGATATGCAATGTTTTCCTAATATTGTAAAATCAAATCAGTTTCAAATTTCAAACACTTTTAAGAGCTATCACCAAACACTAAGTTAGACTATTATGGGTTGTATTGAGTCAATTTATTGCAGTAGTCAGTTCACTTTTTGGTATGTTTGAGATTATTAAATCATTCAATCTTTCCAAGTTTATAGGTTGGACTTGATTTCATCATTTAGCCTCACTAGTTGTATAGTGTGAGTTGACTTAGTTCACTCACTTTCACCAGTTTATAAGTATGACTGGGTTGCATGATTGAGCTCCTCTTAATTGTCGGGTGGTAAATTGCCTTTTCTTCAAGATTGGGGGCATGTGTCCTCCAATCTCTCTCTATAATACACACTTTTCATATTTTATATTTTGTCCTAATCTCATTTTTAGTGATTTATAATGATACATCTTTCAAATCAAATTACAAAAAGGCAAGATAGTTGCAACAATACATAGATCTACTCCTAAACCTTACTCTCTTTCAAGTTTAATCATTTCAATGTTTTTCAATTTCAGATTATATGGTTAAATTATATAGGTCATGTTATATGTTTAAGTGTCTTTTGGATAGAGATTAGTGGATGCAAGTTGCTGATTAGTGCCTTTGATCAAGCCTATTATTTCATTTCCCTTAAGTTTTAATTACTAGATCAAACCTCTTCATGAAATACTTATGCATATTGGTCAATTGGAGTTAAAAGTTCAGCCTTCTTCTTGTCTAAATCAATGTTTTAAGAGCTCTAATTGAGTAGATCAATCAAAAATACATGTGTATCACTATCATTAGATAAGATTTTCATTCAAGTTTCTCCCTTTTTTTTTGACAATTTGTAGTATATATAAAATGTCCTAATTGATACACCAAAGGGAGTTAGCTCTTATAATCTAGAGATTCAGTCCATTGATTAGGTCACCCACAGCCTAGGATTATTTATATGTTTTAGTAGACTCTGAAGGCTTGAAACTACCTTCACAGGGGTGCAAGTCTAATTGACAATATTTTTTGGCATGCTTGATGGGACCATGAAAAAAATCTTTGCATATCTGAAGAAGTTTTATAGCAGAAGAAGATAACATCTAGTTTCAAAGCTTCATCATTTAGGTAGCTCTTTCATGTTAAAAGTCACCACAAGGTTAGCAAGTAAAAGTACTCCTTTCAAATTTTTATCATATAAGAGACAAAGGTTTAAGAGGGAAAAACCATATCCTCAAAAGCAATGTTTGCTTCTTGGTCAACCTATTGCTCTAAGCACTACAATCCCTAATATCCAAATGGTTGTAAAAAAATTAGGTGTTAGCTCCATTCAATAGAGCTAGCCCAATGAATTTGGCCCAATTTGATGACATTCTAGTGTCTTCCCTCAAGAGCATCCCATTCTTCTCAATATAAAATCAAATAACCCCTATTGAGCATATCCAAGATGTTGTTAATCTCTATTCAGTTCATAATATGGTTGAGGATAATGTTGTTATTAGATTGTTGGTTGCTTATTTCAAAAGAAAAGCATTACAATGGTATAGAAATCTACCACTTAATTCCATCTCTAATTGGGATGAATTAGGTGTAGCCTTGGTTAAATAATTTAAAGACAAATCTGATCACCTATCTTTAGTTGAGTAATTAACTATCATAACAAGGGCTCCTCATGAGGTTATGTCTAATTTTAATCTTAGATTCCAAAAGACATAGACCAAAATACCTGTGTTGATAAGGCCATCCTTTGATTATGTATTTCTATACTATATGAAAGCTTTTAACTCTGACATTAGTGTGATAATACAGTCAATGGGTGGTACTACCTTCCCAAATGCTTATGAGGTTGCAATAAGGGCAAAAAATAGTTTGATACAAGTTGGTAAGCTTTCTTCAAGACCTTAAATGCCTTTATTTTTAGAAATAAATTCTATACCAACCCCTCAAGTTCTTCAAATTCCATTCTTAGCTCCTATTCCAGTACCTCAAGCTCAAATTAAAGTTCCTACTAGCCAAGCTAGTGAGATAGGTGAATTGAAAGGCTTGTTATAATATTTTGGGAATGAAATAGTGTAATTCAAAAGCCAAAAAATTTATTCAAATAGGTCCTATCAATAGCAAAATTAGAACACCTATCATCCCTTCAAAATCAAAGGCCTCCTTATCAAGACTTTAGAGAGAATAGACCACATTTTCAAGCACAAAGAGTCATAACTCCAGTTAAGCCATATGTTGCCCTTGATCTTAATATTCCTTCCACTTCAAAGGCTATTGTTCCCACCCCACCTCAAAATAACATGATGTAAGATTCAAGTTTACAGCCCTCAAATCTCAATTATGCTCAAAATTAAGCCTTGGTATCACAAAACATCACTATGCCACAAATGACACAAAAAAGAGTTTTCTTTTCAAGGAGGTTAGTATCAAGACACAAGTTTGGCATCACAAAGAGAGACTCAAAAATTTCAAGGGTAGCCTGATGCTATTAATGTTAATTGACAAGTGGATGATCATGTTGCTTTTACTTAAGGTGTTAAAACTAACAATTCAAGTGGTCAAGTTGTAGCTATAACTAGAGCTAAAAGAAGAGCCATTGAAGAGGCTCAATAGATGAAAAATAATTTAAGTACTCCTAGGGTTGCTTCTAAGAGTACAAAAGAATAGCTTGTTTCCCCTACAACTCAAAAAAATTAGAATACAGAGGCTAGTAAAGTTTAACTACCTCTAGTTTGTAAACAACTAGTGCTTCAGAAAGTACAACCAAATATTAGTGGGTTTCATTTCAATATAGTGGATCAAATGAAGAAATCTAATATCATCATTATCATGTGGTATTCTCTTTCAATTCCAAGATAAAATGATAAGCTCATCCAAGATCTTTCAACTCTCGAATTGTTTTCAAAATTGGTTGAGAAATGTATTGTCTTGACTAATTTAGATTAGTCAGTAAAGCAACAGGTACAATAGATAAATAAGATGGAAAAGGTGGATAAAACTAAATTAAAATCAAAGAAAAATCCTTTTTACCTTTCTTTGATAGTAGGTGATACTTTGATTTATAATTGTATGGTAGATAGTGGAGCTAGTAGTATAGTCATGTCTAAACAAATTGCAGATAAGCTTAGACTTGTTTATGAGCCAAACACCAAAAGATTATTGAAATTGGATGGGTCACCAAAAAAAAATGGTAGGCATCATCAAGGATCTGAAATTGACATTACATGCATGTCCCAATATTACTATTCAGTAGGATGTTGTGGTGGACTTGCCTCCTTACTTTGATATGTGCCTTTCAAGAGACTTCACCTCAAATATTTGGGGATATCTATCAGCTGATTAGACTTATTTGTTTTTCAAAACTAGGTGCTTAGACTTGTTTATGAGCCAAACACCAAAAGATTATTGAAATTGGATGGGTCACCAAAAAAAAATGGTAGGCATCATCAAGGATCTGAAATTGACATTACATGCATGTCCCAATATTACTATTCAGTAGGATGTTGTGGTGGACTTGCCTCCTTACTTTGATATGTGCCTTTCAAGAGACTTCACCTCAAATATTTGGGGATATCTATCAGCTGATTAGACTTATTTGTTTTTCAAAACTAGGTATGGTACCAAGGTAATAATTTATTTTGATAATATTACATGTTTTTATATGGAGTCATTTATGCCAAGTGTTGTGAATACTAATTGTATCATCTCAGATGAAGTACTAGAAGCTAGTGAAGTAGAAAGTGAATCACTTTTGGATGAAGTTCCATATTTTTTTCTTGATGAGTGGGTATCTACCTTTCATGAGTATGATCCTTATAAGTTGATTGAAGAAGAGGGTCTTGATGTGTATTGCATTCATGAGAATGATGCACTAATTCTAACCATGGTCAAAGAAGATGAGTCTAATGGGTTTGTGGAAATTGTACTTTGATGGATCAAGAAATAAGCATGAAAATGGAGTGAGAATGATGGTTTCTCCAAAAAATCAAAGGCATTTATCTTCTATTAAATTTTAGTTTAGATATATAAACAATGTTACTAAGTATGAATTACTAGTTCATAGTTTGTAGTAGGCTAGGAAGATGAAAGTCAATTCTTCGCAAGTGTTTGGAGATAGTGAGCTTGTAGTCCACCAAGTAAGAGGTTTGAATGTATGAAAAAAAAATTGTTTCAATATTACAAGCATACAATTTTGGATTTAATTGAATATTTTTAGGATTTTAACATTCAGGCAATACCAAGAGATAAGAGTAAACATGTTGATAGGTTGGTTGTTGTTGGGTCACAATTCAGTATCCCAGTTGATATAAAAAGTAAGAAAATTTAGTCACATATAAAGGTGGTTATAAGGCCTTTTTTCTAGATAATTATGATAATTGGCAGGTGTTCAAAGATGACAATCAAATTATGAGATTCTTGCAAGAAGAGGATGAGTTTTTTTCAAGAAATTAATCAAAACACTTGCAGTAGTATGGTGATTAGATTGTGTAAATGAAAATGAATAAAATACCTAAAATATTGGTCACACTTGAGAATATTTTCAATGGTGATGATGAGCTAAGGAAAGAGAATTCATCCTTGTCAACAAAAGAAGAGAACTATGCCAATGTAGAGATTGCAGTTGGTAATATTTTGAAATTGGATAATGTATACACTCCTTCACAAAAGAAAGCTTTTATTGATTTATGCACAAGTTTTGCTAATATATTTGCATGTCAGTATAGTGATATCAAAGGTTTTGATCCAAGTTTGCCTCAACATACCACTGCATTAGAGGAAGAAACTAAACCAGTGAGACAAATAAAAAGGCCCATCAATCCTAAGCTTGAACCTTTGATGAGAGCTAAGATTCACAAGCTCATAGAATCAATGATTATATTTCTGATCAAGCACTTAATTTGGATGGAAAATCTTGTTTTGATATGAAAGAAGAATGTTGGATTCATTTGTGTGTTGACTTTCATGATTTGAATAGGTCTTCACTTAAAGATCACTACCCATCATCATCAATGGAATAAATTTTATAGCTTGTTACAGGTTAAGAGAGGTTTTATTTGTTGGATGGATATAGTGGCTACAATCAAATTGTGGTTAATGAAGAAGACCAATTTAAGATAGCCTTCACAACTAAGTGGGGGACATTTGTATACAAAAAGATGCCATTCAGTTTATCTAAAGTTGGAGAAACCTTTCAAAGAGCCATGGATATGCATTCCAAGACCTTCTTAATAGGTTTGTACTTATGTATTTAGATTATATAACAGTGTTTTCAAATAATGCATAAGATCAGATGGTTCACCTTGAGCAATTGTTCGAAAGGTGTAGGCAATTTGGGGTATCTCTAAATACCAAAAAGTGTGTCTTCTCAGTTCATGAATGCAAGCTTCTTGGATATGTTGTTTCAAAACATGGTTTAAGCATAGATTCTAAAAAGATTCAATCTATTCTTGCACTCTCCTTACCTAAGGACAAAAAGGTTTTGCAAAGCTTTTTTGGGAAAATCAATTTCATAAGGAGATATATTTTAGACTTTACCATTTTAGCTAAGCCACTTATAGCCATGCTAAAGAAAAATCAAAACTTCATCTAGTCCAAAGAAGAAATAAAAAGGTTTGAGGATATTAAGAAGGCCATAGCTAGTGCTCTTACACTTATAAATCCATATTTTACAAAAGATTTCATTTTGTAAACTTATGCTAACATGGAAACCATTTCAGGCATTCTTATGCAACATAATTATGAGGCTTTAGAGTAGTCAAGAGCTTTCTTTAGTCAAGGCTTGGAGGAATATGAAATGATGTATTTTTTTGTTTAAAAGCATATACTTTCATTCATAAGGTCTCTTTAAAAGTTTAGATACTTATTTGTCTAACAATAAGATACACCTAATGATTTCCCATCCAAGCATCAAGGAGTTCCTTTTAAACAAATATATAAATAAGAAGAGAGCTGATTGGATAACTAAGGTAATAGAGTATGATGTGAAAATTAAGGTCACAAAGTTTTTTAGAGGCAATGGACTGTGTGATCATCTAACACAAGACTAGCAAGAGGTTAATGAGCTTGTTTTAGTGTGAAAAGATGAAGAGACTGTAGCTGGTCATACCTCACCTTTCAGCTAGTTTCATGATTTGGTAAGCTATCTTGAAGATGTTATTTATCCCTCTCATCTCTGTGCTTCAAAAATAAGATATTTTAGATTGCAATCAATTCCATTTTTGCTTATTGATGGTGTTTTGTTCAAAAAAGATATCAATGGCATGTTGGTAAGATGTATACAACCAAGTCAGACTCAGAGATTACTTGAATAATTCCATGATGGACATGGTGGAAGACATTTTATTTAATAACTATAGCTCTTAAGATCATAAGAGGTGGGTACTATTGGCCTACTATATTTGGTGATTGTCATGCATGGGTTAGAAAGTGCAAAAAATGTGCTATGTTTGTAGGAAAAGTGAAGCTTGCAGCCTTACCTCTTTAGCTAATAGCGGTGAATCAACCTTTTATCCAATGAGCATTAGACTTTATTGGCTTCATTAATCCTCCTTCAAGTTTAGGCCATAAATAGATTCTCACTACTACAAATTACTTCACACGTTGGCCAGAAGCAATAGCATTGAAAGAAGCAAATGAAACTAATGTTCTTGATTTCTATGAAGGTTTACTTACTAGGTTTAGAGTTCCTTCAACTATGATTTTTGATAATGCAATAGCTTTTGTGGGATCTAGGATCAGTCAATGAGTTGTTTAACATGAAATTTATCTCAGCACTTCATCAAACTATTATCCACAAGGCAATCGCCTTACTGAGTCTATGAATAAGAATGTATTAAGGATCATAAGGACTATTGAAGACAATTAGAGATTATGGCATCTCAAGTTGAAGTCAGCTCTATGGACTGATAGGATCACCTACAAAAGATCAATAGCCAACTATCCATACAAGCTGGTACATGGTAAGGAAGCAAGGTTACCTATTTCTCTTGAATTTCTTGCTTTGAAACTAATGCATCAGCTTGAGTTGTTAGAGAATGAGCCTATGGAAATTAGGTATGTCAAACTTATGGAGTTGGAATAGACAAAAAATCAGTCCATGCTAGCCATGGAAATTCATCAAGCATAAGTGAAGAAAACTTTTGACAAAGGAGCTTCTTCATGAAGTTTCAAAAGAGATTTGGTCCTCAAGTGGGATGAGGATAGAGCTAAACCAGGAAGGCACATCAATTTTAATTCTCTTTGGAGTGGCCCATACATAATTTCTAGCATCAAATCCCACAATGCCTTCCAACTTGCAAAGTTATATGGTCAGGAGCTTCCAATCTTAGTCAATGGGATACCTCTGAAACATTGATATTGAAGAGCAAAACTCCTTATACATTGTTTTGATTTCCTCCAAGTGTTGTTCAAGCACAATAGTTTCATTCTATTTTGTTCGAATAAGTGTTTGTGTGTACATTTCCTTCTTAGTTAATTTTCTTGTTTTTGTGTGTTTCTCTTCTTATTTTGAAGGATAAAAGTTACTTCATATTTGGTCAAAGGAGATTTGTAGTCATGGAGCAGGTTTACCATTATTTTAGTGGGTTCAATAACATGTATATGGCTAGGTTCTTAAGCATGGTGAGTATGCATCACAATAGAGTCACCAAAAATGTTGATAATTTTGACCTTACAGGTCAAAATTGTAACCTCTACCATTCAAAATTTTGCATAATCATGATTTTTGTTTAAGTGTCGGAGGTTACCATTTGAAGTTTTTCTAAAGAGCTTGCCAATTTCTATGAATAAATTTTGAGGGGTCTTTTCCAAAAGCTGTAAGGTTCATGACAAAAATTCGAAGGGATTTTCAAATTTTGTGGGAAAGGAAACTTTTAATAATTTTGAAAGGTAATGGGACAAATTCAAAAAATTTGAAGGTCTATTTAGCTTTTCTAAAGAGTCACTGGGGAAGCTTGAAGGGTTGTTTTCAAATGAAAGGTCCATTTTGTAGTGTTCTGAAGGGCAATTTCCTTCAGATAATTTTGAAGGAATTGTCCATTATAGGAAAGCCGAAAGACTTTTTAAAAGGGGAAAAGGACCATTCACAAAATTATGAAAGGCAACTTGAAAAGCTCTAGAAGGTTTAATTCCTTCAGAATTTTTGTCTGAAGGAAAGGAAATGGTTCATTTACAAAAATCTCGAATGCTACTACCCCTTCGGGAAGGTTCAAAATAAAAACTTGAAGGGTATGTGCCCTTTAAGAAAGTGATATTTCAAAATGGCTGAGGGACATTACAAAAATCCTGAAGGGTACCAACCCTTCAGAAAGTTCATCATAAATATTCCAAAGGGTTGTCTTTCGAGTGGGTGCATAAACAAAAGCTTGAAGGGTAGGTCACCAAATACATTTTTCTGAAAGGTTAGTTTCGAAGAGGTGAAGGGCACTTTCCCTTCGAGAAAGTCATTACTAACAATGCCAAAGGGTATGTACCCTTTGAAAAAGGACATTGACAAGAATCGTGAAGGGTATGTGCCCTTCAGAAAGGTTCACTTCACAACTTTGCCAAAAAGAAAGATAAGGCCCGCAGGATAAAGAGACCGAGGAAGTAATTCCTTTGGACTTTTTGTCCAAAGGAAATAAAGCAAAGACATAGTCTGAAGGAATTCCTTTGAAAGATTTACCCAGGGAAATATACAAAAAGAAAGAATTAGAAGGATAAGCCAAAGGCAATTCCCATAGATAATTTGTCTGCGAGAAAAAGACAAAATAGAAACCCAAAATAATTTCTTCGAACTTTTTGTCTAAAGGCAAAGAAAGACCTAAGGAGAAAAGTCTTAGACTTTTTATCTGAAGAGGAGCACAAGAGAATGACAAATAAAGGTCCACATAAATAAATGAAGGAAATAAGTAGGAAATAAAGCTGTGGAAAAATAAAAAGAACAAACCCGCAAGGAAAAGCCCAAAAGAATAAACCTGAGTTAAATAGATGCAAGGGAAATTCAAGGGAAAAGATATAGACAAATAGCTAAATAACATGCACAGAAACAAAGAGATAGATAAAGAGAAGGATTTCAATAATCAATAAATAGGTTAATAAACATGTAAGTAACGATAAACAGGATTAGACATGTCCAAGATGTGTAACCATTTTAAACATGACCCCTTTAGTTCTAAAATAAAGGCTCACTTTGCATGAAGAAATATAGGAGTTTAACATTGGAGAGATCAACAAGAAATTCCGTGCATGCAATCTCATTTGTCTCAAGCTTGTAACATTCCAATAGTTTAAGTATAGACCATTAGAGGTTGACTAGTCTTGAGCTCTAGTTGACTAATTGTCAAGTGCCACATCTACTCATTGTTTTCATGCAAAGAAAAGCCTTTCAAATGTTCTAGCAGTTCAAGAAGAGTTCCATTTTTGGAGATTGACGTAGCATTGTATGTGTTAAAATATTAGTCCAAGATTGAGCCCACTGTCTATTTTTAATGCCAAGGGGTTTTCCATGTACGATAAAAGACAAATTTAGAAGGTTGTGATAACACAAATTGGACTTGGACTGAAGTGGGAGTTGTCCTCTTCTTCTATTTTTCAACACAAACCTCTTGGTTGTATCTTTTTATATATAAGTGAGATTTTTTAGCCATTACAATATCCATCCCTCTTTTGGCAAGACAAAATTTTGCCAAAGATTGAGTTATAACATTTTTTTAAATTAATAGCACTATTATTTTTAGATTCCAACTGTTGGTATAGTGTATTTATGTCATTGATTTGCATAAGTGATACAATTTTTCTTCCTTGTCAAGTCTTGATTCTTAGTTACTAGCTGTTCAAATTATGTAAGTCATGCTCTGTGTTTAAGTGTCTTTTGACTGGGGTTTTAGTGGATGAAAGTGGCTAATTAGTGCCTTCAATTAGGTCTATTCTTTCATTTCCCTCAAGTTTTAGTTACTAGATCAAACCTTTTCATGAAATACTTATGCATATTGGTCAATTAGAGTAGAAAGTTAAGTCTTCTTATCTAAATCAGTTTTTTAAAATCTCTAATTGAGTGGATCAATCAAAAATACAGGTGTATCACCATCATTAGATAGGATTTCTATTCAAATTTCTCTCTTTTCTCGATAGTTTGTAGCGTAGAGCAAAGGTCCTAATTGATACACCAAAGGGAGCTAGCCCTTATAATCTAGAGATTCAATCCACTGATCAAGTCAATCATAGCTTAAGATTATTTTTATGTTTTATCAGACTATGAAGGCCTAAAACTACCTTCATAGGGGTGTAAGTCTGATTGATAATAGTAGAATAGGTCTTTTAGACCTAATATAGACAAAAGGGTGGCAACTTGTCGTAACGAGGTCAAACACCTGGAAAGCTTCATTTCATTGATATTATAGCTATATGAAAACCAATAAATGATTTGGTTTTCATCTATAGTAAACCTATGTTCAGATATTAAAGTAGGGGCAGATATGAATGGTTATGGAGTGTCTCATCTTTCAGACAATCATCTTCTCGACAAAGTAGGTACATACCATCGCTAAAAGTAGACATGATCATGGCTCTATCAGGTCCATGGGTATAAGGACTTTATCCTCATAGTAAAGCCAAGTGGAGGGTGGCATAAAAATTTAAAATAAAAGGATTTGGAGATTAGAGAAAGTAATTGGAGCATTTAATAAATTTTTAGGGTGTTCTGATCATGACTCTAATGGGATTTATTAGAGTTTGTAAAAGATTAATCAAATAACATATTAGAATAATAGAGCTAAAAGACAGACAACATAAATAATATTTCAACACACTAAAAATATATTATTCACACTCTAATTATTTTGAATAACACAAGGGCTATTAAGTAGCTAGGACTGACTAACCACTTCCTATAGAATAGGAAGTCAAGCTAACAACAAATCTATTAATAGAGATATGGGTATAAGTAAAATATATTGTTTCTATAAACAATATGTTTTACAAACCAACTAATTATACACAATATATTATTAATATATCAATATAACTAACTACCGACTTACTATATGATAATTACTATTCAGTAAATAGTATTTACCTAATAGTAAAAACATAAATGTGAGCACTAACGTTAGGCTATCCCTAACATTGCACCCTTAGTGATAGCATGGGAAAGACATCATTCTATATTGTAACTTTCATAAAAACTTACATGATAGTTTTTCACCTAGATAACCAGCAATTTACAAACATCATATGCTTTTACACTCGATTTACCAATAATTTATAAATAAAAGATGGTTTTACATTCGGTTTAACACCAATATCCATACAAAGGATGAGTTTACATGTGGTTAACCAACAACCAAAACATCCTAAAGGTTTCAAAGGTTAACCCACAACCTACATCATGCTACAACATTCTATTAGTCCTCATCACAATTTTTACTTCAAGGGAAAATATAGAAATAGATGCTCACTTATTTCAATAATTAAATAGGTATGTACTTCTATTCTTATTTGCACACATACAACAAAAAAAAATGAAAAGGCACACCATACTATATATGTCACCAAATCATTCTGGGCCCCATAATGATGATTGACGAGAGGCCATGAAACCTCCAGTATCTATTTTCTCCTTCCTCTAATAGCTGCAACTTATTTAGCTGATGTGTCGATGAAGCTCAATCTTTGTATTATTTCATGAAGCAAATAACATATTAGAATAATAGAGCTAAAACACAAACAACATAAATAATATTTCAACACACAAAATATATTATTCACGCTCTGATTATTATGAATAATACATGGGTTATTAAATAGTAAAGACTGACTAACCACTTCCTATAGAATAGGAATTCAAGCTAACCATAAACCCATTAATAGAGATATGGGTGTAGGTAAAATATATTATTTCTATAAAAAATATATTTTACTAACCAACTAACTATACATGATATATTGTTAATATATCAATGTAACTAACTACTAATTTACTATACGATAATTACTATTCAATAAATAGTAATTTACCTAATAGTAAAAATATAAATATGAAAACTAATGTTAGGTTATCCCTAACAACCTCATCATCTTTGGTAAACTATTGTCTTCTAGTGTATTTTTCTTATCCAATGAGAAGATTAGGGGGCTATTGGGATAAAGGAAAGATAGTTTCTTAATAGAGAACTGATGCTGATTTGATCAAAAGACAGTGGAGCATTCATTTCAAGGTGGCAGTTCATTGAATGTTCTTAGTTAATGTGCTTCCTCTTCTCTCTTCTCCCTCTCTCTATATCACCCATTATTTCCATTTATAACTCTCACTCTCTCTCAAATTCTAGACTCTCAGAAGAACTCTTTGATCTTGAAAAGTGGGGGCTCTCTAAAATATTATAAAATATGCTCATCTTGATTAGGCTAAACACTGTCAAGCATTTTCAAGAACTACTTCTTGATTTAATAAAAGACTTTCTTTACCTATCTCTTGCCTTGGATCTATTTTGAGTAAGTTGTGCATGATGGCATAGTGAAGGAGAATCTTCCTTGTCCATTGTCCTCTTTTTTGACCTCTTTTAAGGTGTTTTCAAGTTGTTTGTAGGTTTGAGTTAGTGTTTTTTTTGCCATTAATCTAAGCTCTCAATGAGTCTTAGAACTCCTCTTTGTTTTCATTCATTACTTCTTGAACCTAGTCTATGAAATACTTATGCAATTATTTTGATTTTGAGGTTGTGTGCACTAGTATTATCTTCTTAGATCTAGTGTGACTTCAAGCTTATGAGAGTCTCCCCTTTCATTTGGTGCATCACCTTTTAACCTTATTAGAAGCCCTTTTCCCCTTTCTAACCCTTTTCCCTGTGACAACATTAGTTTAGGTTATTCATTAGAAGGAAGTCGACCTTTTCTAAAGATTCAACCCTATTATAAGATACCCACAATCTATGGTTATTCACATAGTATAGCTCAATTGGAGAGAGCCTAAAGAACCCTCTCAAAGGGTGAAAATTGATGTTACAATAGTTTTTGGCATGCTTGGTATGACTTACTTCATTATTCACTGGTGAAGATTTTTGGTGTTTTCTTCATCAATTAGCCTTTAGAGGCAAGTTTTCAAACATCAATGGCGACTTTGAGCATCTATCAGCTGATTTAAGAAGTTTAACTAAGTACCTAAGCATCATAATCTGGGATTTACAGTCAACCATCTTTTGATCAATATGTTTATTCTCTACCTAATAATCATACTTATGAGGAAAATAATGTTTATGTATTCCCCACAAGTGACTCTCAAACAACCTATCAGCCTTATCATGGTCTTTACCCTCTTCCCACCCCTACATATGACCAAGGTCAACCTCCTTTGCATTCAAATTAGTCCTCTAATTCCCTTTGTCAAGATCAGACTTATCCTATTATATCCTTGTCACGAGTCAAGCAAGCATTATCAGTTTATATTGAGTTGATAAGGGAGATGGGTAGGGGTTTGAAGTTTTCTCCAGTCATCCATGTCTATGTTCTACAAAAGGCAATGAGTGCTCTTCAGTTAGTCAAGAATAGATGGTTAGTTTGTGAGGGTGAACAATGGTCATCTTGTAAGAATGAAGACATAGTATGATGAGAGCATGATCCAAAATGCAAACAGTGTGTTGATATCTTATGAAGAGAAGTAGGCTCATTTAGACAGTCTTATGTGTCCTCTCCCCTCTAAGAGCCTCAAGCTCAACCTTCAAGAGTTCCTTATCGTCCCCCTAGTCGACCTTGTCAAAGTCCATCCTTGTCAAAATTTAGAGAGATAATACTAGACCAAGGTAGAACAATCATGAAAATCAATGAGGGGGTTAAGCTTCAACAAGAATTCCCCATTCATGCTATGGAGGGGATAAGGATATTCTTGCAATAGTTTTAGAAAGTGTGGGCATCCATTGAAGAAGATGACTATCCACAGGTTGAGAAGAAAGAATAGAAAAGGTGGGTATTATCCATTGAAAAAGTGTTTGAGTAATGTGAGAAAGAGTATATCAAACCTGAGCTAATCAATTTGCCCTCTCCTATCCCTACACCCATTCCCGTTGAATAACATGAAGCCATCCCATCATGAACCTTCTTAAAAACATTCAACCATGGCTATGGCATGCCCTCACTTGTAAGACCACCCTCTCCTATAACCGTTCAAGAGGAAGAAAATGTGTCTGTTCCATACTCATTTTCATCATGAAAGTAATTTCAAAAAGGCATAAAGAAGAAGGAAGAGGTGTTAGTTGAGGCAGTCTAAGAACTAGTTTTGGTAAAAGAGGAGTTAGTTGTGCAAGAAATGAATCAAGAAACCATAGCTTAGCTCAATAAGCTTGGTGTACAAGAGATCCAATACTCTCTCTCCTTTCCTCAAGAGCCACCAAAGAGACCATTCAAGGTACCTAGCTGGAAAAACACTCTCTTAAGCTGCAAGTGGAGTGAAAATTTTCACCCTCCCACCATTTCCCTCTTGGAGAAAGAATCTATTTTACAAAGGATAAAAGAGAAGCTTGAAGTCATATGTGAGCCACAGGAGGATAATTCAAGATTCTATGAAGAATAAATCATGATAGGCACCCCACTTCATATGGAGGATCATGTTTCAACTTTAAAGTTACAAGAGCTTGATGATAAGCAAGAAGATAGCCTTCATGAACATATTATAGAGGTCAAGGGAAGCTCAAGTGACTTAGAAGATCAATACCAACATTTATGCTTGGATATATTGAGTGAAATGGAATAACTTAGTGTTTTAAACTTGCTCGAAGAAGACAATCTTCAAGTTGAACATGGGGCAGACCTCGAATGGACTACTAAAGGTCTATTCTACATAGATCAAGAAGAGGATCAAAACCAGGTGCCTGAGGTTGGTTTATTTCAAGATGAGGTGTCAATTGATGATAACCCTGATATGTTGAAGCAAGAGAAAAGTAGATCAGAGCTTGAGCAAGATAGGTGTGGTATTTCATATATTATATGGTTAAGTCAACCCTCATTTATAGTTGAAGATCAAGATGAAATATTGTGTGAGGTTGATGAAAGAGACATCTCAAATGCTAAATAGATGTAATTTGATGAACATACCAGTGAAAAATTTAAAGGGTTGTGACAAAGGTTCAATGCCATAATTAAATATTTAGAAGAGATTAAGGGACATGTCCTTCTAGGAACCTATGAGCATGTTGTTATAAGTATGATCAATCCTAATTTCCATAAGGATAAGGGGGAAGGATATGTTCTTTTTGAACCATCAAGTGAATAAAGTGAAATTACTCCCAAGAGCCTAAATGAAGTCTTCATGCAAGGTTTTCTAAAGAGTGATGAGCAACATCAAGCAAGTGCTCCTGAAGTCCAACATGAACCAAACATGGAAGACTTGGACCATTATGTCTACATTAGAGACATGTTTGTTCCATTTCATATGTTAGAGGGTATATTAAAAGGATTAGCCACCAAGTTGCTTGATTCACCATTTTTGGTACCTCCAAAGTAAGGTATTTTTCATCTTAGTTTGTTACAAGTGAATAATACTAAAAGTTTTTCATTTGATTTAGGAGGGAGGTACTTGCAAATTGATGTAAAATATTGTATATATTAGATTAGATTTCATGTTTTTCTCTATGTCCTTGTGTGTACATTTATTTAGTAGGTTAGTTGCCCTTGCTTTGCTTAGGTTAGTTTTTTTTCCTATTGTGGGTTTCCTTTTCCAAAGTGCCTTTGGTACTTTGGTTTGTTTTGCTTCTTTTGGTCTTTTTTGCTTCAAGAGAGTGTTTTCAAGAAAGGAATAGCTTTACTCAATTCAAATCAGCTTATGACTCCATTCCCCATGGATCATAGAAGGTAACTAGTCTAGGTTCTCAAGCATAGTAGGCATGCTTCCCTGTTAATCGCCAAAGATGTTGGCCAAATTTGGCCCACATACAAATATTTTGCCTAGATAGATTAGCTAAGTAGAGTTTTTGATTGACCAAATGATCAAATGACTTGAGTAAGTGAAGAAGATGAATTAGACCGTCATCAAATGTCATGCAGAAATGGATAGATTAGTCTAGTTGCACATTTGATATATGCACTTGGGAGGTCGACCAGAGCTAAAATAATGCATAGACATGATGCATTTTATGCCTAGATCATCCTCTACAAATTTCATGTCTTGATGAGTTGTCTATCTCAAGATCTAAGTCCTCAAAGTTAAATAAATAGAATGAAATATGCATGAAGATGTCAAGTTAAAGCAACAATAATTAACCGTATAGATTTAAAAATCCTTAACAAGTAATGTGTGCATGTGGATGTCAAGTTTAGGTCTCGTGAAATACGCTTTTGGATTCAAAAGGATGAACATGTTGTTGACAAGTGTCAAAATATTGGGTGATCATATCAAAGATCCAATTGTGAGTGGGAGAGGATGATATTAGTGGGCCCAAACAAATCTATAGTTCACATTTAATCATGTGATCAAAGATCAAAAGAAAGCGGTGGTTCAAAAGGTCAGTGAATCTTAAAATCAAATGCGTGGGTGATAAGTGTCTTAAGTGTGTTAAACAAGTAGAAGATTTATGGCTCGCATTCATTTGTATAGAGAAAGATCAATGGTACGAGCAAGGTCAAGAAGTCAATAGATCTTATATCAAGTGTGAGGCCACCAAGTGTCTAAATTTGATATCCCCGAATCAATAAGTCGATAGCAAATGAACAAAGGTGAGCTTAGGAAACTTTCAATGGAGGTCAATGAAGCTATTTTTGACCTAGGTAAGTAAATGCATAGGATTTGAGTTTGAAGATGATTCAGGTTGAACCAAAATGGATATTTTAGGGATTGAACATCACCATTAGAGCTCCATGGAGGTAGAATAGGTATTTTAGACCTAATACATATAAAAGGGTGGAAACTTGTTGTTGAAGTGAGGTCAAACACATGGTAAGCTTCATTTCATCGATATTATAGCTATATGAAAACTAATAAATGGATTGGTTTTCATCTGTAGTATACCTATGCTCAGATATTGAAGTAGAGGCAAATATGAATGGTTATAAAGGAGCATCTCATCTTCCAAATTGTTATCTTCTTAACAAAGTAGGTACTTACTGTCGCTAAAAACAAACATGATCATGGCTCTATCAGGTATATGGGTATGAAGACTTTATCCTCATAGTAAATCCAAGTGGAGGTTGGCATAAAAGTTAAAAGCAAAAGGATTTGGGGATTGGAGAAATAAGTTGGAGCATTTAATAAATTTTTAGGGTGCCTAAGGGTTTTTATTCATAACAAGATCATGACTCATAATCTTTGGAAAATTATCATCTTCTAGTGCATTTTTCTCAACCAATGAGAAGATTCGGGGGCTATTGGGACAAAAGAAAGATATCTTGTCAATAGAGAACTAGTGTTGATTTGATCAAAAGATGGTGGAGCATTCATTAAAAGGTGGCCATTCATTAGTTATTCTTGGTTAGCGTGTTCCCTCTTATCTCTTATACCTTTCTCTATATCACCCATTCTTTCCATTTTTAACTCTTTTTCTCTCTCAGATTCTAGAATCTCACAAGGACTCTTTGTTCTTGAAGAGCAGGGGACTCTCTGTGATATTACAAAATATATTCATCTTGATTAGGCTAAACCATGTTAAGAATTTTTAAGAACTACCTCTTGATGTAATAAAATACTTTCTTTACCTATCTCTTGCCTTGGATCTGTGTTGAGTGAGTTGTGCATGATGGCATAGTGAAGGAGAAACTTCCCCATCCATTGTCCTCCTTTCTAACCTCTTTTAGGGTGTTTTCAAGATGTTTGCAAGTCTGGGTTAGTGTATTTTATACCATTAATGTAAGATCTTAGTGAGTCTTAGAACTCCTCTTTGTTTGCATTCATTGCTTCCTAAACCTAGTCTGTGAAATACTTATGCAATTAGCTTGATTGCAAGGTTGTGTGAGTTAGTATTGTCTTTTTCACATCTAGTGTGGGTTCAAGTTTATGGGAGACTCCCATTTTATTTGGTGCATCATTTTTTAACCTTCTTAGGAGCCTTTTCCCCCTTTCTAACCCTTTTCCCTGTGACAACATTAGTTTAGGTGATTCCTCATAAGAAAGTCGACCTTCTCTAGAGGTTCAACCCTATTATAGGATACCCACAGCTTGGGGTTGTTCCCATAGTATAGCTCAATTGGAGAGACCTTGAAGAACCCTCTCTAAGGGTATAAATTGATGCTACAATAGTTATGTTGTCATTATAAAAAATTTAGTTTTGTCATTATCTCAAGTATGTTTATTTATATATTTTAAGTGATTTGTTGGTAAGTTTAGACGTTATAGTTTATATAGTTTCTCATAGTTTGAAATTTTAAATCTTGAAACTCTAAAATATGGCCATGTTTGAAATTCTAAAACATTGATATCTAAGGCTGAAATATGATAAGATTGTCCAAAATCAAGAATTTGCATCATAGCTCCTAGAGTTCAAAAACTACTCTTAAACATCTTGAAACTATATATATTAAATATAACTTAAAGTATAATAAACTAGATATACTCAAACATTTACACACACACACACACACACACACACACACACATATACAGTTTGTTTCGAGTTCCTGTAGTCCTCTATGAGTATGTATACTATGGTTTCACCTTTTTTTACCTTCCAATATCTTTCGATCCATATCCATAATCCAGTTTCATTAGGCCAAAGGCCCATGAATTTTCAAATGATAATTTTTTCCAGGAGGGAGGATGCATCAATGTCCAAAATTCTTTTAGGTAAATTGATGTATGTTGCATACCTTATTGCATACATCCATTGGACACCGTCCCTAGTTTGATATGACATTAGCTAAACTTTGTTGATTCAATGAAGGGATTGACAACACCCATCACTTATTAGATGGAGGCATGTTTAGGCTCAAAATAATTATTGAATGCGTACGTAGGGCTAAAGTTATTGTGAGGTTTCCAACCACATCATCAAAGCAAATAACCTCACTCAATTAACATCTTTTTATGGATAAAAAATTAAAACTAAAAATGAAGGGACCATCCCATAATAACACTATGGGACTTAGTTGTTATAATCATAAGAGTGTGATGACTAGGCTGCATTCAAGTATGTACGATGCTCTTGAATAAAAAAGTCATAATGACAAATCTTGAAACAACAATAAACTCCCCCCTACATGGTTAGGGGAATATGTTTGGTGAAATAAATTGGCAAGCACACCAAATTCATGAATGTTGTATTACAATTTAGTTTCAAATTCTATGAGAATATGGTAAGGAATAATTATTTCAGATCATGCGATCACAATTCTCAAAGATAGACTTGGGATCTAGGGATTCACATGGGGTTTGATATAGAGTGATTGGAGTTGAAACAATATTGCTTGAGGATAAACAATTTTTAGAGGGGAGGACTGTAATGTCCCCTTTTCAAGTTTAGAGTCATTGATAACCCTTTTCTAATCTTGGTTTAAGAAATGGACTTTATGGGTCATGGGATAGTTAGCCCTTAAGTGATCTTATAAGGAAGTTATGTTTTAGCATATTTGAATTCCCCCCTTAAGTGGTGCACTCCCTTTTGGGAAGGTCTTTTTGGAGGAAAGGTTGTTAAAAGGAAATAGGAGGTTCATTTGAAGGAGCATGTTATTTTTATCACTAAAATGAAAAATTTAAGCATAATTATTTGGATTGACAACCATTGAGGACTAAAACCCTCATTAGATAACTATTGGGGATGAAAACCTCCAACCACTCCTTGGGTGACTTCATTCAAAGGTCATATTTGAGTAAAAATTGGTGGTTTCAAGCTTTTAGGGCATCATTTTTATAAAACATAGCAACTGGAAAGATTATTAAAGTGTGGCAAGTCTATTATTCACCCTATCTAAGGAACCAATCCACATTTGAGGCCCTCTTTGATGAATGAATTTCACCTTCAACAATTCATGTATTTTCCAATACATATGATGATGCACCTTCAACTTCTAGACCTTTCCTACTACCAAAAGGGTTGTGTTGATGTTGTGGATTGCACCCTGGGCAGGAGGCCAAGCTCCTACCTTCCACACGCAATAATGGAAACTCCCCTCTCGCCTGTGGGACCGGCGAAGTTAGAGGGGAGAGTCTCTAGATAAGGGCTAGCTCCCTCTAATGTATCTTTTAGGCCCTGGATTCCTACTACTAACAAAAAAATGAAAAAAGTGGGGGGGGGGGATGAAAAGGGAGAGAGAGATGCTAAAATAGAACCTAAACCTAAAAAATAAAAAAGGTGATACACCAAAATGATGACCCACTCAGGCGGAACATACACTTTTCACCAAGAAGAAGCGCCCATACACTTCATTTGATGTGGGAAATCCTTATGCATCAATGAGCTAGGGGTCCATGGAAATACAGGGAGGAAGAAACTACCAAAGGCATCCTCAGACACACTTATGGTAGCCTATTCACAGGCACCTATGCTCCTCTAGGGACACTTCTAGCAAACCTGCAAAAGAGAAACTCACAATGTGCTAGACATGCTAGAATAGATATGTGAGAAGCATAAAAGGAAATGACTTAACACAAAAGAAAAACATAGACATGTGCTTGAGTGCAAGTCTAGATGAAGGTAAAAAATGCTAAGTCCTGATTCAAGGTAAAATCTGGCAGAATTCTACCTTACAAGCTCGAGAGATTTTTGGGTAGAGTTTTGCCTTAAGGTTGAGAGATTGGATAATTCTTGAAATGAGAATTTTACAATATATAGAGGAAGAAAAGAGGCCTTTTGGTGCCCTTTTTACAAATGACCCATGTGCATTCTGATCATTGGGAAGAGCAAGCCGCTTAAACATCATATGAGAAATGATGGGCTGCGCCATTTGTCTGCTTACAAAATTGCTCCTTCAAGGCTATTAAGTAGCTTGTCTGCTCATTAATGCAAAATGAAGAAAATAGGTCACACCATTAGCTATTTGCACCCCCTGATGATCAATTCACAGACACTGTATCACTTTCTGGAGTAACTCCTTGAGTTGACACCTTCTTTCACCACTTGGATGCTTTGTCCATTTCTTGCCTTGTCTCATCCTAGTTTTATCTCTTTTGGCTCCTTCAGCCCCCGGGGCTATCTTCTAGTGGATCGTTGCATTCCTTGGGCTCTTTTTTGGTTGGCGCTTAAACATTTTAAAACCAAATGGCTATTTCACCATCTTAAAATTGATGTTCGTGCACCTGTCATTGCTTGAAAACCAATGGCTAGTTCACCGTGTTCGACTTTGATGTCCTTGGGCCCATCACCCCTTGGACTTTCCATCAGCTTTCTGCTTTGGCCTTTTGTCATTCCTTCGGGTTTCTTCCCCATGGGCTTTTTCATGGACAATTTTCTTTTGGGCTTTTTGCGTGGACATTTTCCCGCAGACAAAAAGTCCACAAGAATTGTTCGGTCGCTTTGCCTTCAGAATTTTGTCGGCCTTTTCTCCCATGGCCTTCCTCCGAATTTCTTCAGACTTTTTGTTCAAAGGAATTCCTTCGGACAAAAAGTCCAAAAGAATTTGTTTCTTTCCTTAGTTCTTTTTCAAGATTTTTGTGATTGACCCTTTTGAAGGGTGCTTTTGTAGACTAAGTGCCCTCCACAAAGGCACTTGTCAAAAGGAGGCTCCCTTGAACTCTTTGGTTGAACCGAAAGCATTGAACCAACCGTTGAACCAATTGATTGAATTGATTCGATGGTTCAAACAGTTGTTGAACCAAGGCATCAAACCATTTGATTGAACTTTGCCAATTGAATCAAGTGATTGAGCCAAGTGATTGAACCATCCATTGAACTTTGCCAATTGACCAAGGTGTTGAATGGAAGCATTAAATCAAGCCATTGAACCGAAGCATTGAACTGGTTCAATGGTTCAATGGTTTAAAGATGCTAACTCTTGGAAAGATTATGTCGTTGAACCACTCTTCCAACCTTAATAAAAAGTGTCTTTGAACCATTTTATCTCTTTTTCCTTATGAATTTACTTAGACAGGAGTCTGAAGAAGCTTTGTAAAACCTTTCACTCTCTAAACTGGTTCTTCATCTACCAAAAGACTATACCTACAAAGTTCGTACAAGTCCCTATGAAGTCTGTAGAAAACTTGCAAAGTTCATAGAAATAGACCTACAGAGTTTGTAGAAAACCTACAGAGTCGTATAAATTTGCAAGACTCATGCAAAATCAAAAGTACTAGCTTAGAACAACATAAGAAAAAAAAGGGGGATTGATGTTTGGCCTGTCAGGCCAAAATTGGTCAACAAATTGGTGACTCTTAGGGGAAGCATGCCTGCTATGCTTAGAGACCAGTTGCGTTGAAGTCCATTGGACACAAAGTTAGCAACAGCCCCAAATATCCAAGAATCAAACATGAAGCTTTTTACCCCAGACATAAGGGAAAACACACACAAGACTAAAAACACTACTTGTGCAAACTACACTTAGGGAAAGCAGGAAAAGAAACTGAAAGCAACTACTATGTACAACTAACCAGGTATATTTGCTTCCCTCTTGGATCAAAGGGAAAATTTCTTAAGTCCCCTCCCTGGCTAGGAAACTTATGGTGCCAGACAAGTGGCTGAATAAAGTGGAGACTTGGTGACCTGCTCCTCTTATCTGCCACCTAGATTGGCTCATATCTGAGTGGATCAGATTCAAATATGCTTCCAACATATACGTACTCTACTTGTTCTTGGAATCTTGCCTCCTGTTGGTTCTTCATGCTGGTGTATCTCATCAAAAAATCAATTGCTACTGGCTCATCACTATAAGCCCCTTGATATGCATCATTGACTAGCTTATTCTTTTCTACCTCATGCTCGGGTTCCATGGTATGATCATCCTCCTTGATGACTTCGAAGAAAGTATCTTTAGATTCACCAACCTCTTGAAGGGATAAATCTAAAAGCCTACAACCCCTTTGCATACTTATTTGAGTCCCAATCCTGCCTTCTCCACTCTTATCCAACTCATAGCCCCCTTGAAGAATAGTGTAACCTACCCCAATGACTTCAAACAAATCATTCAAATCATGGTCAAGAAAGTGTCCATGCCCCTCCATGACATCTTGCAAAATGAGAAAAGGGGCAGAAATCACTTCTTCCTCATCAGAGATAGAGGCAAAAGCTTGTGACTTGTATTCTTGTTCATCAAAGGGGGGACCTATGGTGATCTCCTCCTCATCTGCACTCATGAAGTCTCCCTGATCAGTCATAAACTGAGCATACTCCTCTTCACTTGCTTCCTTCAAGATAGGTTCCTCCTCGAGAAGGGGTGAAATGGAAGGTTGACGAATGAACTCATGTGGAAGAGGAGGTAGTCCTTAAACTAGAATCGAATGATTCTCCTCTTTCCATTTGGTTATCACTTTATCTATATTAGGCATGGCCTGATATCTCTCTTAAAGGTGTGTAGATGGAGTGTGTTCAGACATGAAATTTGTTACTTGGTCTGAAACATCCATCACATGATGGCTGAGGAAACTCGCTCTGGATTCCAACTCTGTAATTCGCCTGTCTATATCTTCCTGGAAGAGCCTTTCCTGGAGGTCACAATCATCATTAGGAGTAGGAACAGCCTCATCTTCTTCAAGGTTTTGAGTAAAACATTTCTTCTCCTCTTCCTTTCTACCCCAAGATTCCATTGTTTGCTTCCAACTCATGACCTTGGGATTGAAATTTTCCCCTTGAGAACAAGGAGTAACTTTATCCTCTTCAAGGTCTTGGGCTAGTTCATGATGTTCCTTCTTCTAGTTTGGAATTTCGAGATCATGTTGAAAGACTTGAGGAGGTTGGGGAAGATTTGGGAGGGTATGCTCATGTATAGGAAGAGTTGTCTAAAAAGAGGCGTGTTAGAAAGCTAGGCACACAAGATTAATGGCAGGATCGATTGATGCATTAGATGAGCCAGAATGAGCAAGTGCCATCTGATAGAAAGGATTTGGCACATAAGGCTCATCAAAATCAGGTTGGGAAAGGGAAGCAAGGGATCCTTTTAAAACCTCATGAGAAAATGGGGGCAGACCTTGGGCTAAAATAACTTGATTTTTGTCTCTTCACTTTACCAACACTTCATCAATATTGAAATAAGCTTAAGGATTGGTAGAAGGGGTATCTTTTGGTGCAATATCCTCTACAAGGTCTGAAAGCTCCATCTCTCTTTCTCTAAGCAGTCTCATCTTAGCCTCTAATTCTTTAACTCGCTTAGCCAGATTATCTTGAAAAATGCTTTCTTGGAGCTCATAGGAATCATTATAGAGATGGGGAGTGCATGAAGGTTGCCATGAGATACAAGAAGATTCCTGAGGAAGGGTGGGAGGGACTTGAAAAGGACTAACCTCATTCTGTACCTCACACTCTTGGACAATGTCTTTCTCCTCCTTGTTGTTCCATGACTCAACCACTTTATTTCAGCTCAAGATATTTGGACTGGGCATCTCCTTTTGGGGTGATGGGGCCACAATGTGAGAGGGTAGTGAGGGTTTGGATTCCACTTCCCTTGCTGCGAAAATAGACTGTTGCATTTGAAGATTTGCCAATTCGATCTGTTTATCAAGATTAGCCTTAAACATAAGATTTACTATTTTGAAACTCTCCTCAACATGATTGGGGAAAGGACTTTGATAGGCTTGACTTGGCTCATAAGCAGGGGCTGTGTATGACTGATATGATACTTGGGGTAGCAAGTATGCAGGTTGATAGACTTGGTAAGGCTGCCTCTCATGAATGCTTAGCTTCTCTTCCAAAGATACAATCAAACCACTCACATCTAGCATCTCACTTGTAAGCCTGTGCCAATTGGCTCTTTCAATAGGAGCCCATTCACTCTTAACAAGATCTAGTGCATTTCTCACTTGATGGATGACAAGATCAGGGATTTCTTGGCCACATCCCCTTCTAGTGTCAAGCTCTACTACATACTTTTTGTATCCCAGCAGTGCTCATTTCAAGGTGGAAATGGGTTGATTGGCAAAGAGACTGGGTTAGGTAGGAGAAGTGACACATTGAGAAGACTGGGCATAAGGCTGATATAGCTCATGATAGGGTTGAGACTAGTCATATTGGACCTGATAAGGATCAACATAAGGTTGGTAAGGATCATAGCCAGGCTAGCCAAGGAAAATAGGGTCCATGGCTCTGAACAATGGAATTATACATACCAAAATATTGTTTCTTGATGGCACCAGAACTGCTTAACTAGTTGATTTAACTTGGAGTCACCATTGGTGTTGATGCAAAAGCCTCCAAAGGCTAGTTGGTTGAAGAACACACCAAAAATTCTTCAACCCTTTAGACAAAACTTATCCTAATTGGTCCCTCTGGGTATGCCAAAAATTGTTGACGTAGTGGATTGCACCATGGAGCCTTCCACATGCAACAATGGAAACTCTCCTCTCGCCTATGGGACCGGTGAAGCTAGAGGGGAGAGTCTCTAGATAAGGGCTAGCTCCGTCTGATGTATCTTTTAGGCCCTAGATTCCTACTACTAACAAATATATGAAAAATGTGGGGGGATGAAAAGGGGGAGAGAGATGCTGAAACAGAACCTAAACCTGAAAAAATAAAAAAGGTGATACACCAAAATGATGACCCAACTCAGCCCGAACATACACTTTTCACCAAGAAGAAGTGCCCATACACTTCATCTAATGTGGGAAATCCTTCTACATCAGTGAGCTAGGGGTCCATTGAAATACAGGGAGGAAAAAACTACCAGAGGCATCCTCAGACACACTTATGGCAGCCTATTCATAGGCACCTACACTCCTCTAGGGACACTTCTAGCAAACCTGTAAAAGAGAAACTCACAATGTGCTAGACATGCTAGAATTGATCTATGAGAAGCATAAAAGGAAATGACTTAAAAAAAAAGGAAAACATAGACATGTGCTTGAGTGCAAGTCTAGATGGAGGTAAAAAATGCTAAGTCCTGATTCAAGGTAAAATTTGGAAAAAATTTGCCTTACAAGCTCGAGAGATTTTTGGGCATAGTTTTGCCTTAAGGCTGAGAGATTGGATCCTTCTTGAAATGAGAATTTTACAATATATAGAGGAAGAAAAGAGGCCTTTTGGCACCTTTTTTACAAATGACCCATGTGCGTTCTGATCATTGGGAAGAGCAAGCCGCTTAAACATCATATGAGAAATTATGGGCCACATCGTTTGTTTGCTTACAAGACCGCTCCTTCAAGGTGATTATGTGGCTTGTCTGCTCATTAATATAAAATGAAGAAAATGGGTCACACAGTTAGCCGTTTGCACCTCCTAATGATCAATTCATAGACACTGTATCACCTATTGGAGTAACTCCTTGAGTTGACACCTTCTTTTGCCACTTGGATGATTTGTCCATTTCTTGCCTTGTCTCATCCTGGTTTTGTCTCTTTCTGGCTCCTTCAGCTCTCGGAGCTATCTTCTGACAGATCGTTGCATTCCTTGGGCTCTTTTCTAGTTGGTGCTAAAGCATTTTAAAATCAAACAGCTATTTCACCATCTTAAAATTAACGTTCACGCACCCGTCATTGCTTGAAAACCAACGACTAGTTCATCGTGTTTGACTTTAACATCCTTAGGCCCGTCACCCCTTGGACTTTCCATCAACTTTCTACTTTAGCCTTTTATCATTCCTTCGGGTTTCTTCCCCACAGGATTTTTTGTAGACAATTTTATTTCAGGCTTTTTGTGCGGACATTTTCATGCGGATAAAAAGTCCACAAGAATTGTTCAGCCACTTTGCCTTCAGAATTTTCTCAGCCTTTTCTCCTGCGGCCTTCCTCCAAATTTCTTTGGACTTTTTGTCTGAAGGAATTCCTTCAGACAAAAAGTCTAAAAGAATTCATTTCTTTCCTTAGTTCTTTTTTGGGATTTTTGTGATTGACCCTTCTGAAGGGTGATTTTGTAGACTAAGTGCCCTCCGCAAAGGCACTTGTCGATAGGAGGCTCCCTTGAACTCTTTGGTTGAACTGAAAGCATTGAACTAACCATTGAACTGGTTTAATGGTTCAAACAGTTGTTGAACCAAGGCATCAAACCATTTGATTGAACTTTGCCAGTGAACTTTGCCAATTGAACCGAGTGATTAAACCAGGTGATTGAACCATCCATTGAACTTTGTTGATTGACTAAGGTGTTGAACCGAAGAGTTGAACCAAACCATTAAACTGAAGCATTAAACCGGTTTAATGGTTCAACGGTTCAAAGATGCTAACTCTTGGAAAGATTATGTCATTGAACCACATTCCAACCTTAAGAAAAAGTGTTTTTGAACCATTTTAGCTCTCTTTTCTTATGAATTTATTTAGACAAGAGTCTGAAGAAGCTTTGCAAAACCTTGCACTCTCTGAACTAGTTCTTCATCTGCCAAAAGACTACACCTGAAGAGTTTTTAGAAGTCCCTACGAAGTTTGTAGAAAACCTGCAGAGTCCATACAAATGGCCCTGTAGAGTTCGTAGAAAACCTGCAGTATCTGTAGAAATTTGCAAGACTCGTGTAAAATCAAAAGTACTGGCTCAGAACAACATAAGAAAAAAAGGGGGACCGATTTTTGGCCTATCATGCCAAAATTGGTCAACAGCTTGCATACACTATTTCTCTATGCCTAATTATTTAGCTCTTAGTCCAACCAATGTTATTCTAATGACTCAGACCTTCTATCTCATCTAGAATGTTATAAACATGTTTATCTTCCAGTTTTGCATGTTCTAGACCTGCACCTATTTTTTAACTGCTAGGACACTTGTGTCCCAATCAGACACCTATGTCGATGCAATTGTGTTATTCCAATGTAAGTGTCTAGTGCCATAAAGCCATCCAATTTTCAAATGAAACATATTCCTATGGTCGACCTAAGTGCTTTAATGTGGGATATTTTCAAAAGGGATTGATATAAATTCAAGATCAACCTTCTTCATTCTTCACCTAGGAAATACCTACAAAATCACAAGGTAGCTTACCAAAGGCATTAAATCAAGCACTTAGTGAGCAAAACTTTCTTATTTTCTCATGTTTACATACCAATCATAGGTATAACATATCTACAAGTCTGAATTACTGAAAGAGCACTCCATGAACCACACTTTCCAAGTTAAAATCTAGGTCATTGTTGAACTTACTTATCATACATTGCATGATTCACACACATAATCCAACATGTAGGGGATAATTACATAAGTCTAAGGCCCTCTTCAGAGTATTTAATATGTAGACAAGACTCATTAATAGAGGGGTCTTTGGGATAGATTGACACTATGTACACTCTAACATATTTTTCTCACAACCAATATGAAGATGAAAAAATAAGATTTTGCTATTTGACAAAGAGAGACAATCCATGACCCAGATCTAAATTCACCAGAGCAAAGGTGACATAGAACCCATAAGCATCCAAGTGGTCACATTTAGTTTCAACAAGTATTTCATACTAGATACTTGCATCTAAGTCAAACTATAGAGTCGACACAACCATCCTAGGTCAACACAAGTGTTCGTAACTATAGAGGTATAATTTATAGAGGCAGACGACTATTATAGAATCTAGATTCAGTCCACTTTATGTCTATTCTAAATTTGGATCTATGTTAGCATCATAACTAAGTATTGTATGTTCATTACCATTACAATATCTAGCATAACTATACTTTCTATCTTTAGCATATCTCAACATAATAAATTCAATATATGTTTTATTTGAGTTTCACAAATAATTGATCTACTTTAGATATCATCTACTATCCTTATGCCCTGGGTTATCCTTTCCCCTTTAAACCTAGATTCCCCATATCTATATTTTAAGGTTAAATATTTGGTGAACCCGATTTGTATGAATGTAATTTTTTTTTATTCCTATGGTTTCTAGTCAACTATGGTTTTAGATTATTATATTTTTTTAGTTATTACTTATATTATTTTGCATACAACCTAGGCATAGCCCTAGATTAGGAGGTGTGCCTGTTAAACACATTGAGCTTCCCCTCATACCACCTAATACAACTAGAACCAATGAGGACTTAATCATATGGATCATGACGATACCAATATTGAGAATGAAACAAACACTGATGAGGTTATAATAGAAGAAGATTATGATAATGAAAACCATGAGTCTAATGAAACCAATGAACATGAGCAGATAGATCATGAGTAAGTGCAACTAATTACATTATTTTGTGATCATATTCGTCAAAACTCTAAAGATATTAATGAAATCCTAATAACCATATTAGAAACTAAAAAAGAAAAAACATAGATGAACAAACAAATCCATCTATCGATCATGTTATTCAAACTATGGGTCATCCCCATGTATAAATAACCTTCCCCTTGAGCACATTACTGCTTCATATTTTTAATGGGGCACATGTAATGTATTTTAACCCTTGTTTCCTGAAACTAGTATTTCTATATCTGCCTTAGAAAACCTAAATCCTTCAACTCAAATACTGGTTTCAATGCATATATCTACCCAACCTATGAGTACAACTCATTTGGTGACTTCTCAAATGTCCAACCTAAAATATCAAGAGGTATAATCCATTATCTAAACTATAAACCTTTTAAAAATTAAGGTTATAGAAATTAAACAAAATTCTATGAAATCTCCTTGTGTTATTGATTTATAAGAGTTGTTGCATAATCCTATTGCACTAGAGATTCTTTACACCTCTTGCTAATTGGTTTTGTTCCACCTAAGTTCACATTTTATAATTGAAAGGGTGATCCTAAGCATCTTTGATCTTTCTATGCGGCATGCCTTGATTATACCTCCAACAATAAACTTTTGACCAAATTATTTTCAAGGAGTTTAAAAGATTATGCTTTAAAGTGGTTTTATGATTTATTAATTCAATCAGTAAATGCCTTCAAACCCCTTGTAGATAATTTTTTAGCATACTTCTCTATTAACATTACTGAAAAGTTTTCATATGCCCTAATTGTAAAAATCAAACAAGGAACCAGTAAACCTATTAATGAATATATCTTAAGATACAAAATAATGTTAGTTAAAATGACCAATCGTATGGTAGCTAAATAGATTCAAGATATTTTCAAGTAAAGTTTGCTTCCTCCTTTACATGTGTCCATTATGTTTAAAAAGTTCAAATCTTTTGATGACTTATGTTATATTGTTTATGATCACAAAATGAAACTTATCTCATTAAATAAAGTACACAGAAAATAGACCAACTACATCTACATCTAATACTAAGTTTATTGTCAAGCCAAGTTATAAGGTAAAACCTCGTGTCTCTAAAAAATAAACAACCACCATTGTTAATGTGGTGTCATAACAACTTAATTGTCTTGTCTTATCCAATGCACTATGAAGACAATTTACATGCTTACTTGAGTCTCCTATTTCATTATTCCCATGCCTTTTAGAGTGTCATATTATATCTTTCCCTAATCCTATAGAGGTTGATATGAGTAGACCTCTACCCAAAGGGTATGATGTGCATGATTATTATAGTTATCACCAAGTCCCTAGGCATTATACGAATAAATGTTTTACCTTGAAGCATAAGATCCAAGCCCTAATCGATGACCAAAAGATTACATTTGATGATCCCCCAGAGGAATCATATTCACAATGTAGTGACCACCACAAGTAGAAAATATTTAATAATCCTTTATAATATCATTGAAATAAGGATCCAATAATGTAAATGGCATATAATAAGTACCCTCTTCCATCTCATCATGAGCACCCATTGGATGATATTATTGGTACCTATACATGGCAGACACCTCCTATGGTTTAGAGACCCTCCATTACTTTCGATGACAATGAAACTATGGAAGATGAATTAGATCTTCATTCCTTATTCATTCAAACATACCTTGACCACCGACCTATACACAATTTTGTGATCAATGATGGTGCAAGTGATAATGTTTGTACCATGACATTACTTAAGAATTTGGGTTATATAAATCATGATTTACATCCTTCGACCAAATCAATTAGAGCATTTGATGGGACATCATAACAGGTTTTTAGTGAGATTGACTTACCTTTACAGGTGGGTCTTGCATATTTTATTACTAACTTCTTAGTTATAACTTCTATGGATGTATTTAATATGTTATTTGGATGACCTTGAATACATACACTTTGAACAATACCTTATAAAATGCATGGGTGTGTTAAATACATTCATGTCAATCATGTAATTTTAGTTTTTAGAATTCCATATGAACATCCTCTTAAACAAGAGAAATTAATGTGTATATATATATATATATATATATATATATATATATAGTTAATTATCAAACCTCCTATGGTTATTCCTCTAAAAAAAGGTAAGTAATAGGTAATTCCCTTTACTAGGTAGCCAATACTTGAGATACCTTTGCATTAGAGATCCATAGTGGGTTTCACAAAATCCTCACATATTTTGCACCATATTTAGATATCTAGAGCATCTACACATGTTCTTATTACTGTTTTTTAAAATAAAATGTAGACCATTCAGCAATGGGTTCTATGAATCCCTGATCCTACTATTTCTATTTCATGACTACAGTCATATTTTACATACACAGAGCATAAAAAATGCTAGAGTGATAGATAGTGCTCCTTGGTAGCATCACTAGTTTATTACACCAAGTTCATGTTGGGGAGACATTTAATTTTTTATTTTTTTTAACTTTAAAAATTAAAAAAAAAATCAACATTTACATATTATATTAGTTCCTTGGCATATATGTTTTCAGTTCCATGTTGGTAGATGGCATATCAATTTTATTATATACACGTGTTTCACACATATTTTGATTGTGATTTAAGCAAACATAGATACATGATCCATGTACTTTTGGATGTTGGGTTTTCCATCTACTTGTGTCATCAAGACATTGGTAGCATCCACCTCTATGATCATGATACATCCAAGCTATATCATTCTATGGTCACTTTATATTATCATGTTTGAGCCCATATATGTATTTATACATGCCTTTATCTATGCTTATATATTTTGCAGTGTACTTGATATGTCATGTACTTAATATTTTCTATTAACACACATATCTAGGGACTAGTATGATATGATTATGTTAGTTGCTTATGCTTTCATTTATGCACTTATTTGAATGTTTTGCCTTAATATTGTCTTGCGTGTTTGAACATTTGAATATGTTATATTGCCTACGACCCCCTACCTTTTTTTACCTCTTTGATATTTGAATATGTCATTATTTGTTGTATGTTGACTTTAGAATATGCAATTATTGATTTGTGTACATTTAACTAAGTCATGTCCCTTAGATTGTGCGGTATTTGAACATGCCCCTTATTTGAGATCTATTTGGACCATATTCTACATTACTTCATAGATTCAAATTGTAGTGGGGACATATTTTGAAAATATGTTCTCCATATTTGTCACAATTTTAGATTCAGTAGGGGCAAATTTTGAAAACATGTTCTTCACACCTATTCAGTATTCAACATACCCATATTTAATTGGGGACATGTTTTGAAAACATGTTTTCTATATTGACACTTATATCAGTTTTCATATTATATTGAGGGCATGTTTTGAAAACATATTCTCTATACATACAAAATTTCAAATTGGCCAAACTCCATAATTATATGATCCATATACATATTTTTTGTCAAATTCTATACATTGGTACCAATATTGTACACAATTTCAGCATGAGATGTATCTAAGATGCATATGCTATGAAATGTGTTCTTAATATTTTAAAATCAAATCAGTTTCAAATTTTAAACACTTCTAAGAACTATCACCACCCACCAAGTTGGACTATTATGAGTTGTATTGAGTCAATTTATTGTAGTAGTCAGTTCACTTTTTGGTATGGTTGAGATGATTAAATCACTCAATATTTCCAAGTTTATAGGTTGGACTTGATTTCATCTAGCCTCACCAATTTTATAATATGAGTTGACTTGGTTCATGCACACTCACCAAGTTATAAGTATGACTGGGTTGCACGATTGAGCTCATCTCAATTGTCAGGTGACAACTCACCTTTTCTTCAAGGTTGGGGGCATGTGTCCTCTAATCTCTCTTTATATCTTTAGATATACACACATTTCAAATTTTATATTTTGTCTTAATCTCATTTTTAGTGATTTATAATGATACATCTTTCAAATAAAATTACCAAAAGACAAGATAGTTGCATCAATACAGAGATGTACTCCTAAACCTTACTCTCTTTCAATTTTAATCATTTCAATCTTTATTAATTTTAGATTATATGCACTAATTATATACTATAACATGCTCTTGATTGCATGTCAATCACTAACAAAACATTCAAGTTGGACTTAAGCAAAGATATAGTGCCCTATACACACTTAGGTACACATTTCTTCTCTTTTAAACCAATAATTTCATTACTACATTAAAGGAGGGGAAATGTAGACATTATTTCTGAATTATATATCACCTTAGTCTTGCACACTTAGTAAATACATATCATAGATATACCTTCAGCTTCTAGACCTTTCCTACTGCCAAAAGGCTCACACACTATCTTTTTGTACCTAATTGCTTATCTCTTAGTCTGACAAATGTTATTCTGATGACTCGGACCTTCTATCTCACATAGAATGTTATAAACCTATTTATCTTCCATCTTTGCAAGTTCTAGACTCACACCTATTTTCTAACTACTAGAACACTTGCATCCTAGTCAAATGCCTATGTCGACATAAGTGTCATATCCCAATGTAAGTGTCTAATGCCATAAAAACATCCAATTTACAAATGAAATATATTCCTATGGTTGAACTTAGTGCTTTAATGCAAGATATTCTCCAAAGGGATTGGTATAAATACTAGATCAACCCTCATTCATTCTTCACTTGGGAAATACGTAGAAACCCACACGAAAACTTATCAAAGACATTCAATTAAGCACTTGCATGAGTAAAGCTTCCCTATTTTTTTCTATTTACATATCAATCATAGGGGTAACATATCTACAGGTCTAAGGTCCTGAAGGAGCACTCCATGAGCCACATTTTCTAAGATGTAAGCTAGGCCATTATTGTACATGTTTATCACACATTATATGATTCAAACATAATCCAAAATACAGGGGAGAACTACACATGTCTGAGGCCCTCTTTGGAGTATTGAATATGTAGGCAACATCATTTGCAGAGGGGTCTTTAGGGCAACTCGACACTATGTACCCACTAACCCATTTTTCTCATAACCACTATGAAGATAAAGAACTACGTTTGTTATTTAACAAGGAGTGATAGTTTATGACCCAGCATTGAAAGCACCAGAAAAAAGGCAACACAGAATCCAGAAGCATCTAGGTGGTCACATCTAGTTTTACCAGGTATTTCCTACTAGACACCTACATCAAAGTTAGATAATAGTGTCGATGTAACCATCCCAGATCAATCCAAGTGTCTGCAACTATAGATGTATAATTTATAGAATTAGAGGATTGTTCCAAAATCTAGATTTAGTCAAATTTCTATTTGTTCCAAACTAAGTATATTGTGTTCATTATCATTATAATATTTAATATAGCTATACTTTCTATTGTTAACACATATCAATAGAATAAATTTAATTTTTTTAGAGGAAAATTAGGAAACGTTTTGACTGCAAAAATGAGGGAGTAAATGAAAAAATGGGAAAAAGTGTGAAAATTCTTCCATTGATTGCACAAGCATTCCATATCTAGAATTATATTTGAATTTTTTTATTGTAGCTCTTGAAATTGGGGTTTTATAAAAAAACTAGATCTGAAATCACCTCTCAATCAAGATGAGTTAGGTCACATCATTAGAACCCTATCTTTATGGAAACGCCCCTTATAATAACCTCCATATATGAAAATTTCCTCACCAAGATCCCAAATCTAAAAAAGGTTACAAAATCTATGCTATTGTCTTTTATCATTGTTGACCTTACAAAAACAACTCAAATTTCTAGGGGCTAACCCAAATATTTTGATACCATGTTAGAATATAATTATGGATTTAGTTAGCCCTAAAAAAACATCATTGAGGGATGAATGTAATAACTAATTTATTCTATCATGTAAAAGGTAATCAACAATTACCCTGTAAATAAAATTAAGAGCGCAACAATTATCCAATATTTCCTAGTGTTGATAGACAAAGCAATTATGTAAAGATAATGGTGATACAAATGAAGGCACTCATTCCTTCTATTTAGTACACATTTTAGTCAAATGCACAATGAAATTAAAGTGTCTGACCCACACCTCACAAAGAAATGGTTAAGTGGTTGACCATCACTTAGGAAAGGGTTACAAGTGTCACATTAAACCCACTTACTAAGCACAAGCGTGGGCCCCAACTTTTATGGATATGTCATTGAACTAAAAAAAACCATTAGCTAATCCTATGACTTACTATAATGTTCCTTAAAAGGTCGAGTTAGAATAGCCAAATGATCAAAGACTCTAGATTGTTTTGTTTTTTTTGAGCTTGTTGTTTACGTTGATGTTATTAGAGTTAGTGTTTCTCATAGGCTCTTTATTTCCAAGATTTTTTAGGTGCATCGTTGTATTCATCAAGAGCTGGGAATTGGAGAATAAGGAGGTTAGTTTAAAAGGTGGATCAAAGGAATTTTAGTTTGAGGATGCAAGGAGGGGTTGCATAGCAAATGAGACATGCCTATATTTGATATGTTGATCATGACTGGATACAGTCATAAAATGACCAAGAAATAAGAGAATGGAGAAGATATAAGAAGAAAGGAGATAATCTAAGCAAATCCTACCAAAAAATAGGTTCAAAAAAATAGGCTAGAAGATGTAGGATAATGGGAAGAGTAGTTTGTGCTTAGAATAACTTTGTGCCTCCAAATATTAAACTTAATATGTGAATAAAGACTAACCTAAAAAAGCAACAATCAATCACACACAAACACTCCACAAAAAACCTAAAAAAACTACAGTAAGAGTAAACAAACAACAAACAACCTATCTAGCTACTAATTAAAACAATGAAATAAAAGAAACAAATAAAATGTGTGATTAAGCTATGCCTCAAATTCATTCAAGAAACAAATATTCCTATATCTACTTATTGAAATGACAAAGGAGGGTACCAAGATGTGCATGGAAGTTTTGGTTCCTATATTTATAAGAATCCAAGTAATCCATTATTGATATGCTAATTACTTGAGTTTGCTCAATGTCTCCAAGAACAACTATAATACCTCTAAAGTACTAAAAGAATAGCTCAAAATAATAATAGAATTATACTATAGATAATAGAGCTATGATGAATGCCAATAGAGACTAAACCATCAAGATATATGATGTACACCTTGATGTATGAAATTGAAAGTGATGGTAAGATTCTATGAAAATATATTATGTGCAAGATTGTGAGTGAAGCTCACAAGCATACAATCAATGAACATGACCAATTTATGTGTAGATGATGCAATTAAGAATACATGAAAATCACCAAGCAAGATATATGCAGATACACCTAGAATGATGGTATTATTAACATATATATGCAATGCAAGAGTTATGCAAACATCACTAAAATGATGAAAGTACAGACAATTATGCATAAAATCAAAATCAAGCTTGTGACTAAAATCAATGTAAAAATTACCAAAATTATCACAATCAAGAATTCAATGTTTTACTATGAAAATGTGGACTTTGTATGCAATATAAGGGATCAAATATGATCTCAATTCAATTGAAACTCACAAGATATAAACTCAAGGAATCAAGGATAAAATGAGAATCTAGAAGAAGCAAAATGTGCAATAATAGAATCAAGAGAAGACAAAGATAAATTTTATCCTTAGGTTGATATGAATGTAAGAACAACAAAGAAGATGTGAAATCAAATATATAAATTAGGGAAGACCACCTTGAGAGGTCATAACCTATGTATTAAAAATGTGGGTACCCAATGGGTACCCATGGAAAACCTGTAAACATTTCCCAAATGGTTATATTACCCATTAACCGTGAGCCTGTTAACAGGCCAAAAAATGTGGTTAACGGCGAGTGGTTACTTGTTGTTAACCACAATTTTTGATATATTAATTGGCCACTAACCACCAAATGTAAAAACCTATCAAAACTAAAAAAATGTCAGATTATATCTCATTTCCATCATTTTTCTCCTGCCTCTACTCTACTTGTGTGTTGTGAACCTATGCATGTGTGAGTTGAAGCTTGAGGGTTTCAAAAAGTTAAATACTGCTACTGGTCACCGTGGCCCATAATACCCATCATGATCGTATCTCAAGCCTCGTTGTGGCCTTGGCCCTTAGAGTTAGGCATAATTATCAACAAAGCAGCCACCACTAGCAGGTTTGAGGCAGTTGACTGTCTAGCCATTTGAGAGTTTTTTGCATTCCACTATTATGCCCTTCGAGATATATATGTTTTAAAATTTATATTATAATTTTTATCCCCATATAAACTGTTTAATAATTTTATAATTTCTTTAATACAATAACCACTAATCAATCTGAGTCTTGGATAATTCTATAACTGAAATTCTATATCAAATGCCAAAATGGCAAATAATAAATAATAAACACTAATACAAGGATTGTAATAACCGTTGATTGTCAAAATAGAAAGGAAGTAAATAAATCAATAATAATTCAATAATGTATTTTTCAAAACACATTAAATATAGAGTCATCACATTTTATCATATTATTATCTTATTCTCTTGAGTTTCAAAAGTTGAGTATTTAATTAAATATTTTATCATATTGTAACTTCGTAATCACTAATTCGAATCGTATACTATTATAACTTGCTAGATTTGAGATCCAACTTCTAAGACTATTTGAAATTTCATATTAACATATTTTAACTTCAAAATCGCATCTGATTCTCGTGGCAGTAGTCATCTTAAGAAGTTTGATGATTCAGCCTAGAAACATTGTGTTGATGGCCCAGAACTCAACTCTATGATAGGTAATTACCATGGGTTTAATATGAGTGCAGGGGTGAATCACCTCAAGTACCATATAGCACATATTCCAAGGAATGATGTGTGGCTATGTGATAAAGCATCACATGAGGTTCAAATGGAGATGGTTGTTGTCATAATAATGAATGAGAAAAAAAAAACATTGCTAATGCACTTGTAACCATATCAAATAGGGGGCCACAAGAGTGAAATATGATGAGTTGACAATCTATGGGTCTTCTATTAGCTCAAGGGTGATTCAAAGATGGTTCTCACCTAGTGGAGACAGTGTAAGTTCACATTTACATGGTTTTCTGGTTCCTCGAAATACTCTTGGAACACAACCTTCACTCAAAGGTATAGTTTAGAACAAGGAACTATATAATGAATCAAGGGTGGTAGTGAAATTTTTTTGGTACTATAATAACATCTTATTCAATGTGGTGAGAAGCCCATACTAGGAGAATCTGGTAACTGCTTTGACTATTACTGGGAAGGGGTTCAAATCTCTATTCCTCGTGACTTGAGAGGCTCATTGTTAGAGGATGTTATGAAAGATACAGAGTTCATTGTAAATGAGCGAAAAAAAGTATGGCACAACAAAGGTTGTAACATTTTGTTTGATATAAGTAGATGAATAGAAGGAACCACACCTTGATTAATTTTTTAGTGGCTTCAAGTGGATAATTAGTGTTATTGAAGTCCATTGATGCCTTTGACAAAGTAAAAAATGCATAAACTTTGTGTGATATGTTATACGAGGTGGTCATGAAGGTGGGTGTGAAAAACGTCATCCAAGTTATGATCGATACTGTAAAAACATATATAACAGTGAGGAGACTTCTTAAGGAGAGACACCCATCATTTTTTTGGAGCCTATGCTCAACACATTGCATTGATCTCATAATTGAAGACATAGGAAAGACGTCATAGGTAAACAATATGGTCAAAGAGGTGAAATATATCACAAAGTACATCTATTGTAACAACATTGTTGGGTTAGACATAGAAATGCATGATTTTTTTAAAAAAATAAAGCACATATATACAAGTAGACTACATTTTGAAAGTCTAACAGAAATCACATATATACTCGAGTGATAATAATAAGTGCACATTACATTTTATATCATAAAACTCTAATGTCATGACAATGCTTCATAAAATGGATATAGAAAGTCATGCAACAACTCAATAATTGATACAACTCTGCAATCACCACTGTCAATATATAATAACAAGTAATTAGAATTCTTCATGACAATATTTGATAGTCATTTTCAATTTAATACAATATACATAATTCAGATGCCTGGCTCTCCGGAGCACGAGTTCCCCAAACTTTCAATATTTATGACAATCTTAAGTGTTTGTCTCGATAAGTAGTATTGTTGTGGAGAGGAAGAGCATCATCTGAACATTTTTCTACACCAACCACAGACCAACGATCCCCCACACTAGTCCCATCAATATATGGCCCTCCCTAGATGAGTAGATAGTGATGGCATGAGAATCCAAAAAGAATCTAGTACTCATGTGTTGTATGATTTTTAACTAACTAAACATGCAGTGTATCATAGAAAACTCGATCTACTACAAGATATCACACATACATATAAACCATATTCATGAAATGATTTTGTCTCAACAAACATACTTTGTTCTAAAGTTTTACAAATAATATATAATGATCTAAATCAATCAAGTTCATACACACCATTTGAGAGGACCAACTTCATTTAACATTGCAATGCCAGTAAGCTAGTGAAGTCCGTCTCACTCCTTACTCTACTTAGCCATGCAAATTGGTGAAATATAAATTCAACCACAAAATTCATCAACTTACATCCTACTACGACATGCTTATACATAGGAGTAATAACATCATACACTAAGTCCGTTTAACATATGCATGAATCTTTCATTATATTCTATCCCACACTAAAAACAACAATTACAAATGTATCCCCCCAAGTAAACATATAATTTAATTGTTCAATTTAAATAATGTAATTAGTTTTTAGTTATCAACACCCTATGGCAACCCATATTACCACAATCTGATGTTCTAAAATTTAACTACTAGTTTTTCAAAATCAATCATATGTAGTCTCAAATACACAGTATCACAAGCATTATATCAATAACTATATATAATAAAACAAGTCATTGTTCCCACTTAACACAATAACATTTCAACACGACTTTTGATAAATTCTCAGAGTTTGCATGCATGCATACATAGGTCTACCTGCTACAACACATGTTATCCACAACAATAACTAGTATGTATGCAGTATACAAACAAATATAGATATGAGTTAGATATAATAACCATAGTGTCATTCAGGTACAACATACATTTATTCTATAGTATCTTATGATATTCCATACTATCATAGGTTCCTAACTACATAACACAAACCAAACTTTCAAATTTTAAGACTCAATCGACCTATACAAATAATAAACAAACAATAAAGTATTATACCACACAGGTATATTCTGCATACAAACATATAAAGATATCTCAACATAAAAACATGAATCATGATACACCATTATTTACTAAGTATAACTATATATTTAACACACTCATAGTATGAAATTCTCATAAGTATCCCATACCGAATGTATATGACTACTAGTCTTTCACAATACTAATAGTGAGTTAGATAAACTTGTTATCATATTAACTTGTTTGCTTCTAGGAGATTGTTCACAACACAATGCTAATTATATGTTTAATCCCTTTATGTCAGTACTTGCACATCCTAACGTGCACTATATATAAATATTCTATTACCATGCAATTTCTAAACTACGGTTTAGCTTTTTAGTTGTAACTACTAAGCATAGAAATCAACAAATGAAATAGTTATAAATACATAAAACGTACTTTGCATACCACATCTAGAAGAATTAGAACTTCATTTTTATGAAACACAAGTAATATAGTTTCACAATCAATTTATATTGGGGATTTACGAGCAATCATTTTTTTAAACTAACTTTAATCGATCCTTTAAATTTTTAGTTAATATTTCATCTGGAAATATTAATTAAAGGAATCTACCCATGTTTTGATTGTACTATAAGTCATAAACACATAACTTGATATATTGTCAAACTTTATGTAACGATTTTTTAATAAATAACATATTTAAAAACTCTTCAAGGTTTAACTCTCAATAGATGGTAATTATGTTCAACCATTCAACTCTAAGGTTTATCCACTCTACGTTTGACAAAACTAATTTATGAAATCAACTTTTATGGATCGGAATGTTCTAATATTCTTTTATATTCTAAGTGATAAGTAATCCAGTGAAATACGTCAAATTAGATATCATTAAAATACATATATATTTTAACATAAATATATTTAAACATACGTGCCTTGTTATGTACCAAATTTATGACCAACTCTGGTGGTAGAATAATTCTCAAAAAGATGAGTCCAATAAGATTCTTGACATATATATATATATATATATACCAAATTTATGACCAACTATGGTGGTAGAATAATTCTCAAAAAGATGAGTCCAATAAGATATATATATATATATATATATATAGTGAGACATTAATAACATATTAATACAATATACATATTAATAACTTTATTAATATATATACAAAACTTATATCCTTCCGTAATTCTATATATGTTAAAATATATAGATTAGTATATATTTACCCATTGTTTAAAATAGGTTAGTTACCTATATAAAATCTATATTGGATATTGGTATGCTATATTATTATATAGTATACATGGATTCATAATTTAGCAATCATCTATTAGCTATCAGTTAATTTATTATATATATAAACATTTCAATATTAAAAGAGGAGATTGCACTTTAATGTATATATAGTTTATATATAATTAGACGTTTTGATCAGAAACTCAATGATAAAGTAAACTTGATTTATTTATTCCAAAAATTCCAACTATGTAACTAAATCCAATTGACTCTTAGCACTAATAAAGAGGATTAAGAACGGTCTATTTATTCTAAAAGTCCAAGCATTAAGGTAAAGGGTGATGCCTTCTAGCAAACAAGAGCATTAATATTAATAAGTAGATATATTAATAATTATCTAAAATTCTTAGCTTGATAGAAAATAAAACATCAGATAATAGAATGGCACCTTAGATATAATAGATAGACCATTTTAAGTGTGATGCCATCTATATGACAGGAAAAGGTAAAGTTAGGCGACGCCATGTAGGGAACTTCCAACTTTTAGCAAAAAACAACGAGATCATGTATATGGGTTGACGCTTCAATTACAAATTCACTCATTGAATAAATATAAATATATTGAGATATGCCTACAGATATATAATGACCCTATAAAAATAATGGTAGTTTATTAATTTCTCAGACCATGTCTCAAAAGAATGGTGCTATAGTTGTTTCGGGCAAACTAATATTATTAGTAGGCTTTAATATAATTAAGGCATGTTCAATAATAGTTCAAAAATTCTTTTAATCCTTAGAATCTAATTTAAGAATCCACCTTCTTCATGGTGGCGTCGATTTTCTACAAATGAATTCTCACCAAAAGTTTAATCTATGAGCCAGTAGTTCGATGCCTGGGAACAAAGGAAAATATATGTTGCAGACTTTATGGAGTTTAAGTATTTATTTTTATTTTCTACTCAAACATGCAATGAGCAAACATTAAATCATTATGCTAAGCACAAAATTAATGGACTAAGTGATTAATTGAAAATCAATTTACAACACCTACTTCGTAATCCTATCTTCTTACGGAAACCTTGTCACTAGCTTCCTTTCTAGTCTCCTCTCCAAAGTTGCATCCCTCTTCTCTCACCTCTTCCTCCTTTCTCATTTTCAATACTTGTTATTATTTTTCCTTCTATATCATTTTTGTCCCCTTGACTCTCCACCTATATATGACAGGGGCATGCCTTCCTTTTTGCTTTTAAAAGAATTTTATTTATTTTTATACTTTTCCTTTTCCTTTTTAAAAAAACAATTCTTTTATTTATTTGTTTGTTTGTTTTGTCTTTTTATTTTAATCATTTAAATGTATTTATTTCTTTTATCTTTTCTTTTTATATTTAATCTTTAGTTTTGATTTTTATTTTATTTCATGAAAAATAATTATTTATCTATTTATTTAATTTTTAAAATAATATGAGATTTTAGATAAACATATTTGGTAACCTAAATTCAAATAATACTTACCCACTATGCCCTAATTAAACATTTAAATATCTCTAAATAATTAAATGGCATATTTGAAGTATAAATACTTCATATTTTAAACTTTTAACTTTATGTGTATTAATGGCACAAAATTTACCCATACTATAAAACCATAGAAAACAATATTCTAAGCAAAAATTAAACACATGATAATTAATTAAATGCATTTATATCATAACTAATTATTGTGTGTGTGCAAGGTTCCATTAGCGTTCTATCGACTTGAGATGTCTCCATTTACAATACCCTTTTCGATGATGCTCTCCCTCCAATACGCTCAAGGGAAGAATTCTCTGCATCCACCTCATAATACGTAAATAGGTAGATCTTCTCACATGATAATCATAACCAACAATATATATAACTGAATCACCACATTAGTGTGCTTAAAATATAAGCGTAACCATAAATTAGCTCACAATAAGTAATCATGTATTAACATCTAAGTAACATTCTATTATCCTAAAATAGCATAAATTTCAAGATTAGTCAGAAATATATCCAAATCTAAATTTATTAATTACGATTATTCATGGCTAATCTAGCAAGTTTATTTGGCGAGGAATCAGGATGTAACATCTACAATCATCTTTGGGTACTAAGTTTGATGAGAGAGCATATCAACTAAAAAGAGTTAGTATGATCAGGAGTCACGAGATTTACTACGCACTTCATCACATAACAAAGCATTTCAGCCTCCCTAACATCTCTTAGGCAAATCTCTATGAGCACACACTGGATGAAATCTCCATATAGCAAGAATGCCGATGGATAAAAAGTCAAGAAGACCAAATTTTGTGATGGATTTGAAAAAACCATGGATGAGGTCATAAAGGTAACTTTGGTATTAACTTTTTTTCATTAAGATTTATTTATTTTTATTTAAACAACTCAAATTTATCTTAATATAAATTTTAAAATTATGCATTAGTTGTTTTTAGGTGTTAGAGCCTCTGGTTAAAGTTATCTATTTAGTGGATAGAGAAAGAATTTGATGGAGTATTTGTATGAGGTCATAAACATGGCCAATGAGAGCATAGCAAATTTTTATGGATAAAATAAAAAAATACATGAGCCCATTTGGCTCTTGATTGATTGTAAATGGAACAAGTAGCTCTATTGGCATATACATACAACGACCTCCTATTTGAACCCCAAGTTTTTCTTTACAGATTTATTTAGGGTGGATAAGGAGGTCATGGATGGTCTAAATACATACATAGAGAGGATGGTGTTGACGAAACCACTAGAAACATAATTTTGGACGAGTTACATATTTACAAGAGTGCATAAAGGAGTTTTTTTTCTTCACCTCTATGCATTCGAAGGAGAACGATTCATCAACCAAAAAAAAAACAAATTTAAATTTAATCATTTATGCTTATCATTGTATCCTTGTAATTGATTGTCATTATATCATTGTAAAGTCTTTATTTATTTATAAATGCACACTTGGTTGACTAACAAAGTTATAAATCTCTCGTTGTAAATTTGTGGTGGGAAGATTATGGTGCAAGGACACCAAATCTTTAAAAATTAGCCATCTACATTTTGTCCCAACTACGAAGCACTTCTAAGTGTGAAATAAATTGGAGCATGTTTGAGGCCATTCACATAAAATAGTGCAATAGGCTGACGACACAATGCCTCAATGACCTTGTGTTTGTGTGATACAATCTTTGCCTCTATGTGAAACAAGTGGAAGGGACAGATAGTTAGAGGCAATGGATTTAGATGATATTAATCCATATTTAGATGAGATCATTGAGTCTAATGATGTGCCTCATGATCCCATGTTTATTGAGGTCATAGATTTATAGAGGGAAGCAAAATAAGCTATAGCAATAAGGGAAGCAGAAGCATTTGAAGGGGTTGGTGAGGATTTAGAGTTACATGATATGTTTATGGATGATGTTCTAATGGAGAAATATTTACCTTCTAGTTTTAGGGACAGCAAAGGAGGAGTTGGAGAAAAGAACTTCCATGAGCCATTTATCTTTTTTTGTTTAAAATAAAGCATTCGACATTCACATTCTATTCTTATTTGCTTAAAAACTAATATAAAACATGTTTATGACTCTGAGTTATGTGTTCTCACTTCTCTGAATCTCTACAATCATTTATCTAAATACATTTCATTTTTTAAAATATATTTCACTATATTTTATGAATTTATATATTTTTTTAAAGTGTCTATAAAAGTGTCGAGTAATTGTTGAGTCCCAAGTATGGGTCACAATTTTTCGCTGTCGAGTAACTGCAGTTTCCATATTTTTCTACTATGATCCTCACAACCACCAATGAATCCAATATAGGCCAAGGGAGGAGAAATAAATCAAATTAAAAACTAAAATAAGCAAAAATAGGTTGTATGGAAGTCTCAAGAGGCAAGGAGGATGGAAACAAAGATCTATCATAGCAAATGCTAAGAGAAATTACTAGAGTGAAAGAAAGAGGATAAAAACAACAAAAAATGTAGTTTAGATGTTAAATACAAATAAGATTGAGATAAAGACACCTTAGAAATGAAAAAACAACTGAGAAACAAGGTTATGGAGACGATGTAGAACCCTTGGGATGCTTCTAGAATGTGAAAAGAGAGAGGGCTTATACATGGTTTCAAAACAAGCAAATAAATCTTGCAAAGCTCAAGGAAAACCCATGAAAATAGAAAGGTTGAAGATGCTAGAGGGAGATGCAAGTGGCTTTTCATCAACACTTTGTGTACTACCTAGAAGCAATCTATGAATACAAACATAACAATCTAAATTAGATATGTTGATTAAGTGATTGATATGAGTTCTAATGAAGTAGGGTGTGTGCATTTAATCATAATATTCTTCAAAAGGATTAAGTAGATCTCAAGGATGGAAGGGAACAGTCACGTCACCTTGTAAGGTGGTAGTAGGTGTGCATCTGATCATAATATTCTTCAAATGGATTAAGTCGATCTCGAGGACAGAAGTGAAATATGTCATGTCACTTTGTAAGGTGGTACATACAAGAGGGTAATTTTTATTTTAAATCCTATAAACATATTTTCAACATTAGGTATGAAGTCCATATTTAGGAAGCTTCTTCATCACTCATTAGACATAATGAACCCTGAACAACATGTCATGGAAATAGAATATTTCCTCAATCAATATGAAATGGATCATTAGAACAACATATGTATATGCCAACAAACTTTCTTTTTCAACCATACTTCTTTGCCCTATTCACTTAATTGAGAGCATTTTAAGTAGGTTGAAGTATCAATTTTTTTCTTCTTTCTCAACTTATATCTCTATATATTTGAAGACTTTGTTCTAATATAATATTCTATTTTCTAACTTGCAAAAGCACTTTTATGTTCATCGAGTTGCTGGTATATTCTAAAAAATAATATATTGTTAGTTGTGACCTCTTTTAGAAAAAAAGTAATAGCATAGTTTTCATCTTCTTAGATCAGTGTTATACCCAAAAACACTGGCGATTGTTGCAAACTTATAACCTCTTTTTAAAACAAACTTAAAATGTAGCATTTTTTTCCTTTAAAAGAACCTTTCCTTTTTTAACCCATCCTTCAAGATATATACTTTAATATTTGGTTATGATTCTAAGTTGGGAGACCAAGGTTATAGGAATAATGTATGGCCGTTGTACAGCCAGCTATTCTATCTATAATTACTGAATATAATGAAAGCAATTTCAATATAAAAATTTGGGTGTCATTTATTTTTATTATTTTCCACTAATGACATAAACAATGAGGTGAAGAAATTGTTTGTAGAAACTTAAAGATGAGAGAACATGTGGAAGATGTGAATTTAACACATACTTTCTATCCCATACGAAGAAGTGTTGTTATTGCTATATTAGATGATCATCTCTGCAATCCATAAATTGTTACAAGAGGAATTCTTTATACAAACGGGACTGCATAAAATATCAAGTTTAGAGTCAATCTTTGTGACCCATCATTAGGATGAACCATAATGATTAATAAAACCAACAATACATTCTACTACAAACTCATGTTCCCTGCCCCTAAGGTAAGGGCTATATACAACAATTGGGCTTCTCACATTATATTAGTCATAGTTCCAAGTTAATGCACCTGCTAGTATAGTTTCCTCAGGTAGACCTCCACCTTGAACTTTCACGATATAAGACAATTTTTAGTTCAAGGATGTGAAAGACAGAGTATCTGGTGTTACCTCCACATCCACTCCAAAGGGTGCAATTATCATAGACTCATATGCAGATTCTATCGGTCCAACATTAGTCACGGTTCTAGGAAATACAACAAAAATGGCTTTTGTACTTTAGAAAGAACCATCATGGAAGGATAATTGAGTTGCCTAAGCTTGTTCTTAGTCATATTGGAGGAGCAGGCGCTATTGTCCCCTATCAATAATCGCAAAGCTGTAGTGTTGTAACCTTGGCTGCACATCATATTGATGTAAGAATTTACATCTAGAGCCATATCCGAATTTTGCTTCTTCATTTCCATTGATCTTATCATTTAAAGGATGACCTGCAAAACATATTGATGATGATTTAACTTACATCATAACATATTGATGATAATTTTACTTTCATCGAGATCTACAAGAGTGGGTTACTCTAGAGTGTTGTGGTCCATGGCATAAATCTCTAATGTAATTACAAATATAAGGTATACTATGATTCTTAAGAACCATACTTGTATAGCTTTTGTTCAAGCTCAAGCCCACTTAGCTAGACCCGAGTTTTCTTACAGTCAGGTTTTCTTAACTTGTTAATCTATTTGCAAAACCTTAGTAAGAAATACATGAACCATTCATTTTAGAGATCTTTTAAAAGGTTTTATTTAATTATTCAATTCTTTTTAAGGAATTATAATCCTCAATTACATAACCTCTATCTACTCATAGGGCCCATACCTTAAATGTCCTCTTGGCTAATGCAAGGTGCCTAGGAGCCTTTGAGGAAGAGACCTGACTTATGGTGTTAAAATCAATATTCTCTTTGGCTAGAGATCTCTAATAATTAGACTCAAGAAAACTCTAACTACAGTTCTGGAACAATATGAGTTTTCTGAAGCCCCTCTTTTATCAGACCAATTAGGTGGAGTACTTAATCCTTTGATTCTTTGAAAACTCAAAAAATTAAACTTGAGAAATAGTCAAAAGAGTTTTCTGGAACCCCCATTCATCATACCAACTAGGTTGAGTTCTAATCCTTTTGACTCTTTGAAAAATCTAACAATTAAGACTTGAGAAAAGTTTAACTACAGCTCTGGAATTGTTGATTTTTGCAAACCCCATTTATCAGACTAACTAGGTGGAGTATCTAATCCTTTGATTCTTTGAAAATACTTTACATAGAAAATAATTGATGATTTAACTCTAGAAAAGGGATGCATTGCTATGATCCCTGTGGTCATGAGAGTAGACTTAATAGTAGCTAGAGACCAGTGGGGATGAAAGGACTTTACATACACTGCAGTGCCAGTGGCATGAGGACATGCCATGGATGTTCTAGATATTATATTATAATCTACAAGCCTTGTATCCTCTGAGTCCCTTAAGGGTGGTACAACCTTTGACTAGGCAACCAGGGTACTCCAAGGGCAGTGATGTGAGGCTTGAAAAAGTAAATATGAGATCAATTAGTTAATGTAATCACAACAGATAGAAAACATAGATTATCAAGTTTTAGAAGTGTTACCTTGAGAAGGCTTGGTGTAACTAGACTTGGACCTCGAGAGGAGAAATAAGCTACTATAAGTGCAAGTGCACTATTGGGAGTAACATTTCATAATATTTTTTCAAGAGGCGTGCTGCAATGGAACACAAAGACAATTCAGAATTCAAGAAAAAGAAAGCCCATCAATTTATAAAATATTTAATTTCTATAAAAATACCTTGATTAGATCCATGTCTACAAACTAGAAAATTAGAAAGTAGATAGTGACTATGGAAGTTGACATTCTTGGGGGAGGGAATGGCCAAGGATCTGATTATACTATTTTCCCATTTAACTTATGAAATAGTTTTAGTGGCCATTATATTCTAAGTTAAAACACTCACATGTGCGCACATGTACACACTCCATTTGAACAATGAAAACACGAGGCTTGAGCCAACAAGGGCTTATATTTTTTAAAAACAACCTGGGTGTTTACCACAAATAGGCTAATTACAGAGGGTTCTTAATCTTTCCCATGCTTAGTCATTATTATGCATTATTTGATTATATTTTGTTAACACCACATTATGCCTTACATCCTTAAGATTGATTATGGCAAATTTAACAGAGATACATAATCTTAGTACTTCACTAGCACTTATAACTGTGATAAACATACCATCCCTTAAAATAGTTAAGATTTAGTGGTTTTACATTTATTTTATAGTGACCACAAGTTTGGGGAGTCCTAATTTCCATAGTTTCTGAGGCTTTATGGCATAATAGGTTAAAACATGAAACTTGCTAAAAGTATGTGACAGACATCAAATTTCTAGTTGGTGAGAATTTTATTTAGAATACTTAATTTTTGGCTTTACTATGAAATCGTTGACCTTTTTAAACCCCTGGTTTAGTCTTTTAGTAAAATTCTAAGCAAATAGTACACAAATTCATATGCCTCAAGATTGGGTTACACCAACATTTATTACTATTTTATCACATGCAAGAAGTTACTTCAGTTATGACGTGGCATTTTACTTCTTAGTAGTTAGTTAAGGGGTGCATTAAGTTCATTAAAGTTTTATCCTGGTTCAAAACTATTTAGAGTGAGATTGGATAATGTAATTACCTCGTAGAGCTGATGCAGGACTTGATCGTGTTTGCTTCTGCAGATGGAAAAACTATTGCAAGGAACATTTCAGCCTTCTGAGTGTAAAACCAACTGAATATGACACCAGCACCTCCAGCTGAGAGCACTACTGAATCATCATCTGTCTCATCACCAAGTACTATCTTTCATTTAACTTTGATGGATCCAAAGAATCTAGTAAACATTGACTGAGAAATACACACAACAAAATCCAGAGTTTTGGTTTCAGGGAAAATACATCCCAACTACTTGAAAAGTATTTCAGTCTTTCAGACAACTATAAAGGCAGGTAGTTTATCAACTGTGTTTTATTTTTATTTTTTGGAGTTAATGTGTCTTGTGATTTTATTACCATTGATTCCAGAAATGACAAACTAATTCTAAAAAAAAATCATGAAGACTAAAAATATTGACATACAAAAATTGAAAAAACTCGTGTCACCTCGCCTCCTTTGAAGAATAATCTCCAGAGGTATTGGGGGCATTGCCAACATATATTGAAGGATATAGTTGTCACATATAACAAGTATTTATAGCCATTCCCTATAATAAAACCAGATTTAATTTGTCAGCTCAGGGTAAACACCTATCAAGTATGTTCATCAGCATATAGATCAAACAAAATGGAATGTCTCTGTCACTAGCTAGTCATGTCTTTATATGCTATGAAACAAAGGAGAAGACAATAATGAAAAAGATAATACTTTACTCTAATAGGTATGAGAAAGGAAGGCTCTTTATCACAATGAGAACAATCTTCTAATTTACTAAGCTTTGCTGCTATGCCATTAGCCAATTAAATTAAACATGTTTTAAAACTTAAAAATATGATTCAAGTCACTTGAAAGTGAATATAGTTGAAATATGCTTTTACAAAAAAAAATTATTTAACTTGTAAATCTGTTGCAAAGCTTTTTATATTTAGCAAGGGTGGAAATCAATGTTTTATACACCCAATTTGTCAAGTAGCAGACAAGACATGAACACTTATAATAATGACTTTCTTAATTATTATCAATGGACTATCACAATTTGGTCCACCATTTTATTACTTTTATCTTGAGCATCTCTATGACTAGTTATAATTGAATGCCATATAAATTATTTATTAACTATAGTTAGGAATTGGTAGAGATAGATGCGATGCAAGTACCATCTTTGTGAGGCATCTACTAATCATTTTTTGGATTCAAGGAAAGTTTCAACAACGCTTCTTACTAAGTGTCAATTCTGTAATGTTTTCTTACCACACTACAAGTAAGGGTGTTTTGAGACAATATTAAAGACAATACTTAAATAAATTGTCTTAAATTGAGACAAAAACAATTATGTATTGTCTCTAATATCATCTCAAAGTGGGTGTCTCTAATTATTGTCTCACCAGAGACAATATAGAATAATGTTTATTGTCTCTCAAAAGACAATCATTTTTGTCTCTTCAGAGACTATTATTTTTGTCTCTCTAGAGATGATATCTTTTTAATCTAAACTATTGTCTCTCAAAAGACAAAATGAATTTAATGAAAAAATAATAATAATAATAATAATAATAATAATAATAATAAATTTCTTTTAGTGCAACCAATCAATAAATATCATCATTGACACCAAAACATCTAGTGATTAGTATTATAAAAAAAATTAGAAAATAATTTGGATGGAATAATCTTGTGCCCACAATTTGTAGGTCTACAAGCATTTAATTATGCAAAAAAAAAATCAAATACAAAAAGGGTGCCTAAATATTGTTAACCCTTTAGAATGGTAGAAGGATGAGCTTCAATATATTTCAGCAAAACCCATTCCTAAATCTATGTGATTTATCTCAACACTCCATGATCTTCAGGATTTTTTAATCTTGTTGTCACAATTTTTTGTGTCATCACTTCATAAAGTTTACTCTTCTTCCTTTGTTGATCCTTGTTCATACTTGATTCCATTAAATATGACATATAACATGGACTTGGCAACATTAATAGGAGCCACACCTTAATATTACTCTCGAAGGGGGCCAATGATTACATTAATAAATGATTCATTCAAATGGTTTTTTCAATGAAAAAAAAGGCAAGCAAAACCAATGGTGCAAAACCATTTCTTTGACCTTTTGTTGTAACTTGTAAAGCAGCAACAGTCATACCAAATACTTCCCAAACATTGCTTTTAGCCCTTTAAGTGCTGGAACCTTGATGCTTTTTTGGAAGAATCTCCTTCTCCGCTATATGTATGGTTTCCTTCAAATGGTCGGTAAACTTTTCAAAGATTTCTATGTAATCCTCTCTTGAAATGTGGTACTCTTAAGCCATGAAATGCCCACATACACTCTAAAGTTGCATTGTTCTGATATAGAGACTGTTTTCAACATCTTTCCTTGGCACTACAAAGACATAAAAAATGGATGTCACATTTCTTTCAAACCAAAATTTCCATACCATGTGATAGTAACAAATCAAATGAAATAGTAAGTCTGTTAGCCCTCTCATAATATCTAAGTCAAGGGTTATTAGGTGGAACTTGAGAGTTTATGAAAATCTATATGAAGCACCTAAAAATGGTCACCAAATAGGACACCATGAAGGGTTAGAACTCCCTCAATAACCCATCCATTTCTATTATCAATGATTGACTTTTGTTGAGTACTTGTGACCCCCACACCAAACCCTGAAATATTTATTCAACTTGTAGGTCAGCACTATCTCTGATATCCATTTGGCTTGTAAGTTTCCCAAGGTGTAGTTCTGTAGTCAAAGCGATCGTATTTCTCAATTATCTTCTTGTCTAAGAGAGTCCCCTCAAACAAATCCATGAGTGAATCAACCTCTCAAAGTAGCAATTGTAAAACCATGCAAATAAGGCATCTGACCAAGAAAATCAAACCAAATAAATAATTGTTGCTTCCCACTGACTATAACAAGCATTAAGTTTCATGGTCCATTAAATCACTAATGTAGCATGCTATTAGGAAATAAATAATAACAATTTGTTATAAATAGCCAAAAAACCACCATATGTTGGAAATAATGTACGGTAGAGGAACACCTCATGAATTTAGATACTCACAATAAAAGGCAAAGTCCCTGAATGAACCTTAGTCATGTTGGCCTCTTCCACTCCCAGAAAATATCCAAAATCTTCATTTCAGTGGTCTCCTGAGTCTGTTGGTTCCTCCTCATCTACTATTTGCATCTTCAGCTCAAGGCTCAGAGCCCTATTCCTCCATAGTGCCATGATTGTCCTGATTGATATGTAAAATATTATTATTTCATGGAAAAAGGCAAAGCTAAAGTTGCTTTTCTAATAATATGCACATATAACCCTTATGTAATTTTTTCAATCCATGTAAAATATTGAATACACACTTGCAAGTGACATTGTACGAAACAAATGACTGGAAATAGAACTTGGTCCTCCCTTTGTCATCTATGTACTTTGCACCATGGATAGCATCAAGGCCCCTGCCTTTGCGAAGGAAGATGACTAGAGATAGACTGCGCATTCATTCCAAGGAAGGAGTCAACCCATTTATCTCCTACATATCTTCCCATAGGAAGGAGAATTTGGTTTTATGCCCAAAGAGGTTTACATAGAAGCCCAACATTGTTGCAAACAATAATAACCCACCCTGTAAGACATAAAAGTTACGTAAGGCCACTATTTTGTCTATTACTATGCAACAGATAATGCAAACAATTGAAAGAGATTTAATAGAAACCTAACATCCTCACAAATAAAATGAACATTCCTGCAAGATGCAAAATTCACTTGGGACCATCTTTGTTTGCTACAATTCAACAAATATTGGAAATCTAAGTGTGGTATGCATACTTGAAGAGGCATTTTGCATTTCAAGTAGTAAGAGAAAGATGGTTATAAGGGGGAAAAAATGCCATTACCTATAGAAATTCTAAGTTCCCCTTCGAATGACTTCAAGAGAAGCGCAACTTGTAATCCTCTAATCCACACTTTCAAAACTCGAGTGTAATACAGTTTGCAACCATGCAAATTTAAGGATTAAGTTCAATATCTGCAATATGGTAGGCGTTTCATCATTTTAAAAAATCAACAATTTTAAAGATGAGATAATAGGATTTAAGCTTCTTCAAAGTTACAAATATAAATTGAGATAATGGTATACCATAGATATGAAGTAAATGAATTTTCAATTTATGCTTAAGGATATCCATCATAAATACACAAATTAGAGACAATTTTTATTGTGACAAGATATTCATAAATACACCATAGAAATGTCTTTTATAATTACCTCCTATTATATGTCTTCCAAGATCCTTACTCATTGTGAAGACTACGGAACAAATTATGCACCGATATTCCTCAGCGATGGCATTACAATTGTTGAAACTACGCTCGAATTTGAATCAAGTCAAGACAGATTGATTTAAATCACATAATGCATTACGATTATTTGACGACCAGGTACAAAAGCGAAGATTTAGGTCAAGTAGACTTCAAGTGGGGGCATTTAGTTATGTAATTAACAGTGTGGTGACATACCTACAACCCTATAGGAAGGTGTGCTTTAACACTCTTCTCCAATAGAAATCTTTATCCAAACTCCTAGATATCAAGAGAAAGATCTTCTATACAATGTAGGAAAGACCGTTATTGATCATCTAGTATGGAAGAGGAAATAAAATTTAAAAATAAAAATCATATAAGGATCCGAATTCAATCTAAAAGTATTCTTATCTGCTTATTCCATAGTTATATATGCTACATATCAAAGAGACTACAATTTCTTAGTTTTACCTTGAGAACTTTATTTGCAACCTTAACTTGTTCTAACAATAAAATTATCTTTAACACTTTGTTAATCATATCTTTTTTTGGACTTAGCTTGTGACTCTCAACATCTCTTACAGTTGGACGTGAATATGTTGAATCCCAGCTTTTCATATTTCCAAATCCACTTTTCATTTTCCTATGAATGGGTGTCTCCATACAATATCAAGTGGACTAGGAGGTAAACAATAAAAATAGATTGTAAATTTGCTTTTATTTACCCTATTCTAACAATGTTGAATGTATACAATATTCTAAGCCCTAAGTATTTCTATGATTCCTATTGTATTCTTTCAAGAACAACATAAATATGCCAATGACCACTTTTATTTTACTATCTGTTTGTGGGTGAAATGAGATAGATCTATTACTAATTGGAATATATGTATCCTCTTCATCCCGTATTGGGCAACACACACAATGGCAATATACTCTTATAACTTATATTATATTTTTTTTGTTTGTGTGAAGCAGAGCTTTTTTTGTTTTTAAAGGAGCAGTGACGACTACCTGAGTCTCAAATGGCTTGGTGTATAACATGTCCACTTCTGCGACTTTCATCTGGTAGTTCACGATGCTGAAGAATACTTCACCATTAAGCATCAAATGGGGATCAAGCTATTGCTGAAATTTTTGTGAATCAACCCTGGAGACATCATGAAAATTCACAAGATACTGCAAACTAACATTGTGTTGATGTTGATTTTGAAGTTGTTGTGTATGCCATCAAAGATATTCAAACTATTGACAGGAGGCAATCCTATTGATGAAATTTATGTGAATAACTCTAAATGCTGAAATGAGCACGAGACGGTATACAGACAAATTGTTGTTGTGAGTGAAATAGTATTTGTTGTGGATCGGCGCTGAAATTAATATTTTGAAAGCTAACAGGAGATGGTAAATTGATAACGTGTTGAGATTGATACTAAAATAGTTCTAGCTAAAATGTCAAATCATTCAAGGTGTTAACAACAGGGGGAAAATGCAGGGAGTTTCATTATGGAAATTGCTATGAATGACCTTTGAAACCATCTTAAAAGGCTATCTATAAAAATTGTTCTTGAGATGAAATTATTGTGGCTATGGATCAATGAGAGAAAACAGGGCAACCTTGTTGCATTTGAAAGCAAATTTGGTACCCATGCCTCGGTGTCTTTAAGGACTAATTAAATTGTCATTAGTTTGACTGCCAAAAGCAAGATTTATATTCCAGTAGAATTGGTCAAGCTGACCACGCAGACGCTAATGCAATCCGATAAATAGAGTTGATTTTAAGTAAGCGTGCATTTTCATAGTAAAAAAAATATCAGCCTTTAATGAGTACATTCATCTATGGGGATAAATATTGCCAAAATTTTCTTTAACTATTGCATATTGTAGAAAAATTCACAATAATGAGAAATAAAATATTCTTTTTACAAAACTTGAGGAGAATTGTTTCTTCCCAACATTTAATATTTTCCTATAATATCAAACATGTCAAATTTTTGAAATTATCCTAGGCACTAAAATTATCCCCATTTGTCAATAGAGTCGAATCCCGTATGGTGTTTCCATGACCACACTGAGAAGGGAAAGGAATATTCTGCCCCGAAGCTGTTTGTACGCTGGAATTTGATGAAGAAACAACATGGCCGCTTCAAAAGAAAAATAAATAAGGAAAATGAGGTTGCAATGGAGTCGGAACCCCTATGGTGTTTCCATGACCATATTGAGAAGGCAAGGGAATACTTTGCCCAAACAGAGTTTACAGGTCAGAATTAAATGTAGAAATAACAAGGTCGCTTCTTCTTTTACCCTAAATGACATTGTTCGGCTCCTCAATTCTTGCAAATTTAAAAGAAGAAATAAGGAAGATGAGGTTGCATGTTAAAAAATAAAGAACAAACTTTAGCATGTCGTACTGTATTACTCACTAAAATGGTAAACTACCTCCATGCAGCATTCACATAGAATCCAGTTCTTTTACAACTTAAGAGGCATATGTAGACCCAATGGTCTGCATAGCCTGTATGCTTGGATCTCTTGTAAATTTTGCTAAAATTTTGGACAGAGTAGTAACCAATGAACAAACCTTATTCCCCACTAGTGTCCTACAAATTTTACACATTCCAAAATATTACATGTACAACGCATTTTGATTGACACTCCCATCCTCACTGATTTTTTTGGGCCACTATAAAGCTCCACCCATTTAGATAATGTCATGTCAAGCTGGCCATAGTCCCTAGAAGTTTCTTTGATTTTGTGTCTTGTTTGAATATTTCTAAGGGAAAATAGTTAAAGCTCAAGAAACCCCATGGGCCAGAAGTTCTTAAAATGCTTCTATTTATTCATTTGCATTATCCTCCACTTGCTAGCAATATGTCTAGGGGGAGCAACAACCAGATTCTAGCAGTTTAAGGTCTGTAAAACACCCAAAAACTTAAGTTTATATGCATTTTGCATTTAGAAATGCATTATTTAGAGAGAGAGAAAATTTAATGTCCATAATATTAGGGTTGAAGACTTTTGGAAATAATCGTGTAAATAGATTTTATATCAACATTTTGGATCACACTCTATGATCCATCATCAAGATTAAGAAGTCAAAATACTCCAGATAGATTAATGCTTATTAAGATGTATGCAGTCAAAACACTCTAGATAGAGTATTAAGCTAATCAAGATGTATGCAATCAAAATACCCCAAATAGATTAATGCTTAAATAGCATTCCAAACACTTATATAGCGTTCAATGCCCTTCCCCGACTTATCACCTTCCAATCAGTGATTACTAATACTCATAAAAATGTCCTCTATAAAATCTTTTTTTTTCCTTGTAACCATGCACGCTGCACACAACCACCAATGAGAATGTCTGTTATCAGAGATGTTAATTGCCCTACAAGAACTAGTGGCTAGACTCCAGATTCATCTATAAAAAAGTGGAGAGGGCCTTCCAAACACCTATATAGTGTTCCATGCCCTTCCCCAACTTATCACCTTCCAATCAGTGATTACTAATACTCACAAAAATGTCCTCTATAAAATCTTGTTTTTTCTTGTAACCATACACGCTACACACAACCACCAGTGAGAATGTCTATTATCAGAGATGTTAATTGCCCTACAAGAACCATTGGCTAGACTCCAAATTCATCTATTTATCTAATGGATTTCATAGTGCCCAAAGTTTCAGCTGATAAAATGAGGCCAAGTAAAGATACTGGTATTTCATCAGGCACTAGACCTACCTGTGATTTGAAATCAAGAGTAGTCTTCAAATAACGAATTATTTTTGAACTTTTCAAAACCAATTATTTTAATATTTGAAAGGAACTATGATAACAGATAAGCAATTTTAATTTGAAAAAATATAAGTTAGTTGTGTCCTAATCACTTGCATTTGCAATGAATTGTCACATAAGTAGAGTGAATACTCACAATTTGGTTAACCATTGATTTAGTTACATTTATCCCAAGAAGGCTCAATTCAACCAGTGTGATCTCAACATGCCTTAAGGATCTATCTGCCTTTGCAGTGATCATGTGCAAATCATCCTCTTCAATGTCAACACTCTCTGCAGCTGCAATCATCTCAAGTTTGGCATATATATCTACATCTCTTAGCTTTAGAAAATGAAACTTTTGAAATCTAGATAATGCAATCCTTGGTAACTCTGATGCATCTATTGTGATCATAATAAATGCTGTAGAACTAGACATTTCTTTTAAGCAATTCAACATTACAATCCAAGCTTTTGGTGTCAATTGAAACTAAGTTGCCCCAAAAACAACATAACATTATGCCATGGAGAGATGAGAGAAGGCAAGGAGAAGTGGACATAACTCCACAAAAGGTATCCAAAGATGTTGAGAGAAAAAGATTTGACCAGTAGCTAACAAAAATGCAACATTATTTGCACACAACTTGAAGGAACTACCATGACAGGTTAGTCAAAATCACTACAAAGTTTATAAGGGCAGTACAATTTTCATTATGCATAAGAAAAAAGAGTTATTAATGATTAGGAGCAAGGTAAGAGACCAACAACCTGAAACTGACCAAGAACAACAACTAAAGGGAATAAATGAAGGACAAGGGTAACATAAGAACTAGACATATACACCTTATAAGAAACACATGGAAGAATAGCATGCAAGTATACCTACATGTCATAGGTGACATAAGAGAGTGCACATAATAGAGGATAAGTGAAAGGCTCACAGAAGGAAGGAAAAGAAAGCTATGAAGATGTTTTGGAGGAGATGGATGATCAAGAATGGGTCTAAACCCATGAGAGACAAAAGTGGGTGCAAACCCATAGGAGACAGAGGTGGGCATAGGCCGATAAAATTAAATAGAGGTGTGCATAAAACCACAAGAGGAAGAAAGGGAAGGAAGATGAAGCATATCAGATCTAGCTAAAGAAGGATAGTTTATGGCCCAAGGAGAGTCTCGAAAAGAAGGAAGCACCGATCAAGCCTACTCAGGGTCCACATCGGGTGGATGGGAACACTCCCTTCAAGGAAGCTGACTAGAAAGATAGTTCTACCACTGCAACACTATTTTTAAGTAGGAGCTCATATTTTAATTAACTAGGGAGTTTGATGGAAGAGCATCACAGGTGAATTTGCAGTCTTGCATCCAATAAAAATTTAGCTAGTCAAGCGTGAAATAAACCAACTCCAATTGTGCACAGTTACATGGACCATGCAAGAATCCACTTGCGTGGAAGGAAAGTGGTTAAGAGTTACGTAGGGAGTTAGAGAATAAAAAGGGGGTACAAGTTTTGGTTAAGCCAAGTAGCACGCTCATAAAGATATAAAGTGCATAAAGATGCATTAGGGACAAAAAGCAACGTTCTTAAGTAAAGGGTCAGTCAATAGTGTATGAAGGAACTGAGGCCTAAAAAGTTCCAAGAACCGTGTCGTGGAAAGAGTTGTTCATTGAAGGTGTGCCTGACAAGAACAAGGAAAGTTACAACCAAATCTAAGTTCAAACGTTCAAACTTGAGGAAAGTCGTATTTTCTTGAGGGAAAGCAAATTTGGAAGGGCGAACTGTAGTGTCCCCATCTCTAAAAATAAAGTAATATTATTATTAAAATAAAAAGTATTTTTAAATACTTTAAATAAAAGTAATAGTATACTTTAGTTGCCAAAAGTGAATATTTCGGCTACTCCTTTTCTAATTTAATATTTCATAAACAAGAGGTCTTTCTATTGTGATGTAGGTCAGCCCTTAGTTAGGAACTATTTTGGGTTTTGAATGGGAAAGGATATAAAAATAAATAGGAGGTTCATTTGAAGAGGGTTATGTTATTTTTTATAATAGAAATTCTAGAGTTTTGGCATAATTTCTTGAACCTCATGCAAGTGAAGACAAAAACCTTCATTGGTTTAGTCGTAGTAAGGATGAAAAACCTTATCTAATAGTTGAGGAAAGTTGTTTTTACTTGAGGGAAAGCAAATTTGGGAAGGGCAAACTATAGCGTCCCCTTTTCTAAAAATAATGTAATATTATTATTTAAAAAAAAGTATTTTTAAATACTTTAAATAAAATTAATAGTCTGCTTTAGTCGCCAAATGTGAATATGTCAGCAACTCCTTTTCTAATTTGATATTTCATAAAGAAGGGGGCTTTCTATTGTGATGTAGGTCAGCCCTTAGGAGCTATTTTGGGGCATGAGTGGGAAAGGATATAAAAATAAAGAGGAGGTTCATTTGAAGAGGGTTATGTTATTTTTTATAATTGAAATTCTAGAGTTTTAGAATCCTTTGTTGAACCTTATGTAATTGAGGACAAAAACTTTCATTTGTTTGGTCATAGTAAGGATGAAAACCCTTATCTAACAACTGGCAGCATTATTTCAAAGGTTGTATTGAGCATCATTCGACAATGTGACATGTTTTGAACACTATTATAGATTTGGCATGAAAAAGAAAGAGAATTTGAAGGAGGATGCAGCTGATCTGAAAGGCAGTGAGATGGTTTGAAACCCTAGAAGGGCAAAGAAGTGGTTGAAGAAGGTAAAAGACTCATTGTTAGGGCAACAAACCCCCATTAGGGTTTGGGACTATAATTTGTAAGGCTAAACAAAGCCTAATGTACAAGGCATGCATATTTAGCTTGTATTTTTACTATATTGTCTAGCTATTGAATTGATAATAAAAATCATATTTGAAGGTATTTCAGTAGGCTGTATTATTTCTGAATTATTTGGTGAATATATGAGTGGAAAATATTACAAATTGTGCCATAAATGTGTATTTCCAAAATTCTGATTTTTTTAATGGTTAGGGCTTGAAATAAAGAAAATCAAAAAATTGCACCCAAATCTTTCTAATTCTATGCCAAATGGGGCATTACAGGGTCCGAGGCATGTTAAGAATAACCCTGAAGCTGCAACGCAAAGGTTCTCCATAAAAAAGTCCCTGAGTAAATGGAGTGGGTCTTAGATCTCAAATGTTATTACACATTGAAGGATGTACAACAATACATAAAGGTGGGGTATTCACAAAAAATGTTGTGATAAAGCAATAAATGGTTGCATAGATCTCTAAGAGAGGAGATAAAAATACAATAAGAGACTAAAAAGTTGGCAACAGATAGCTTCCAAACAATAAAACTATGTAGTGCATCTAGAAATCCATTTCAAATGGAGGAGAAAACTCAAAAGCCACAGAAGGTGACCTTCAAATCCTCACCCTCAAAGTAAAGAAGAGAGTGTTGCTATGAACCGGCATGGGCATAGTGTCGAGGTCAAAAAGAGACCTTTGAGAAGATAAAAGTGTAGGAGGATGGGTCAAAGGAAGGTTTGAGAACCCTAGGTCACCATAAAGTAATGGATTGTAGGACAACAATGATGATAGAGAGGGATGTTTAATCAATTTTTGATATATAGCAATGCACGATGCATGAAAGACAGCCTTTAGCCTTGGAGATACAGGAAAAGGAACCTAAGAAAGGAAAGGCTCTAGGGGACCTTTGACTAGGAGAAACTTCCCTAAAGGAAGAACTAAAGGAATAAGCAACGCGAGATTCTAGAAAAGGAGAACAAGAATTGCATAGAAAATAAATGGGAGTTGTTGAGTGTAGTTGAAATGAGAGTGAAGCACATGGGTCTAAATTTACACTAGTGGAAATAGAGGCACTAGAGCAGGGACTAACTGAAGAAAGCATGAGCGTTAATGCAAATAACATTGCGCCAAGGAAGGAGGAAGGCAAAAGAGAAGTTACACAGGATAAATTCAAGCATATCAGTCAAGAAGAAGAGATGTGTCCTTCAAAAGCCACAAATTAAAACTATCTAAGAACAACGCTTGAGGGGGATATCAATCCAAGCACACAGAATGAAGTGTGTGATAAAAGAGGAAGAAAAACAAATGGTAAGAGTATGAAAATTTGGCAACAAATAATTGCCAAATTATAGAGCCAAGGGGTGCACCTAGAAGGCCATCTCAAATAGAGGAGAAGACTCGAAAGCCACATAAGGTAACCTTCAAAGCCTCACTCCGAAACTAAAGAAGAAAGTGTTGCTATAAAAGGCGATGTGCAGGAGGAGCCAACATGGGAGTAATGCAGAGGTTAGAAAGAGCTCTTTGAGAAGATGAAAGAGTGGGAGTTAATGCTGATCTCAAAAGGCATTGAGGAGAAGGCTGCATAAAGATGCATAAGAAGTAGAGGAAAAGAAGGTTATTTGATGGAAGCAATAATATAGGAGCAAAACCAAGAATAAACTAGTTGTAGTGGAGTGAAATGAGTCAAGGAAATGTGGATATTATTCCACATGAGCCAGCAAGAGTGCATGAAGGTGTGGAAGGTATAACACCAGTCTGCACAAAGACAAGGGCACATAAGAGCCCTAAAGAGAGCATAGGTGTTCTTGTGCTCACAGTGGAGGATGTGCCAGAGCAAGGTTTGAGAACCCTATATCCCCATATAATAATAGATTGTAACAAAACAACGATAGAGAGGGATGTTAGAGCAATTATGGATATCATTCCACAAGAGCCAACAAGAGCACAAGAAGGTGCACAAGGTGTAGGAGCAGCCTACATAGAGATAAGGGTGCATAAGAAGAACCCTTAAGAGAGCACAAGTGGTATTGTGCTCTAAGTGGAGGATGCACCAGAGGAAGGGTTGAGAACACTAGATCCCCATAAAGCAAAGGATTGGTTTAAAACAACAACATAGAGTAATGTTGGATAGAAGATAACCTTTATCTCCAGATGCAAAGGAAAACAAGCCTAAGGAAGGAGAGGCTCTAAAGGCCCTGTTATAGCTTAGAATTGCATGCTTGTGTGAGAGTTCTTCAAGCTCTCTCACCTTCTAGCTACAAGCATGGGGACAACCTCAGGATGTGGGTATCTTATGGTGAGGTTGAACCTCTAGGCTTTTTTATGAGGCTAGTTCCTTAGGTGCTTCATTTCAACTCTAGATTCCTACACTAGAATTTGATATTAGCTAAGGAAAAGGGGTAGGAGGATGATTGAAATAAATCTAAGCTAAGGGAGGTGATGCACCAAAAATAAATTATACACTTGGTCTAGGAAAAGAGCCAACTACTGATGAACCCAAACAGGACATAAGGTATTCTAGTTCTATCTTAAGGCCATAGGCATAGAGCTTTTGTGTGGAAGTTGAGGGGAAGCCTTGCACTTTTAAAGATAACAAAAATAGGTCTACGAGAGATACTATGAACTGGTAACACTTCAGAGAGAGCTCAACACATAGACACTTCACGCAACCTTGCACAAAATTGAAAGGATCAAAAGTAAGGTGCTGGGAAAAATTGTAGGTGATGAATGACAATCATACATTTTGTAAATGTAAATAAATGTGCACACTAGTTTTAACTAGAAACAAAAAGGTCTTCCTTGTATTGCTTTAAAAGAGTCTTTTACAAAGCGATTTTTGCAAAGTAATTCTATCGCCAATATGGGGATCCATTCTTGGCTCCAAGGCCTCTTATTTATATCAAAAATGGGGGGAAAGAGAAAGGGAAAAAAGAAGAGGTCACTGATAGCTAAGACTCTAATGTCATCTTCCCTTGTGCTATTAAATACACCATTCAAGATCGTCATAAATCTTCTTGAGCCCTTCCTATGCATTCAAGTCTCTCTTTGGCATATTTCAAGAGCCATGTTATAAGTAGCTAGAACATCGCTTCCCTTGTGGCTGAAAAGAATTTTGCATTTAAAATGACGTGGTCACTTTCATTTTCACGTGTCCTGCAAGAGAAAATGAGGCCTCCATGTGTTTTAACCTGCTAGAGCCATGTTGCATTTATGTTTGAATGACCATTTATCGGGAGAGGGAGCCATGTTGAAGGATGAAAGCCTTCATTAAATTCCATCTACCAACCACTTAGATTGTTTGCCTAACCACCAGGCTTTCCATAATTTACAACTTACTTGTTGGTACTTGGGTTTATCCCTAATTTCTACTTGCCTCCTTATGAAGTCATGTTCCCTGGGAAACCTGAATTGCATTACTATGAGTAATTAGAAATTTTATTGGTCTATTACTTCAGACTTTTTGTAATTGTTTACTCATAAAGATCTTTTCAAGTTATGTGCCTCAAAAAGTTAGAAGTCTTCACGAAGACAAAACTTGATTAACACTGAAGAAAACAAATCGGAGTCTTGGGGCAAGAAGACTTACACCCTGCCAAACCCGATTAACACTGAAGAGAACAAATCGAGTTTTCAAACCCGCACTACTTCTTATGAAAATTTTATAAGTCAAGCTCTACCGAAAACCTGACTAGCAAAGGAAAGAGTAAATCGGGTTTGCGAGGGGTAATAACTTATTACTCATTAAACTTTATAAGACAAGCAACTCGAAAAACCTGATTTGTTCTAGAGAGGAGCAATGAGTAACTTAGGGTTCTTGAGCAAGAAGACTTAACACATGGAAAATCTGATTTTACATTGGAAGTAGGCCCAAAACACTTTGACCCTTTGAGACTTGCAACTTATAAGGTAATTTAAGCAAAGTAGCTCCACTAATGGAGTCTATAGTTCTGATGGAGTCATGCTTGAAATGCTTGAACTACTTGGTACGCCATGAAAACTGCTCAAGAACCTTTTCTTGGCTCTGCAAACCTATCCCTTAGAATTTGACAAAATACACTTTAAGCAATCTTAAAGCATTTCAAAGGCTTTGTTAGCACTATAAAACTCTTTGGTCTATTTGTTTCACTTGGAACATCTGCTCATCCATTAGCAACTGGATCCATCTGGGCAAAATTCGATATGTGGACCAAAAAAATGGCTAATAGAACCTTCGACTAGGAGCAACTTCCTAGAAGGAAGCACCTAAAGAAGAAACAACAAGAGATGTTAAAGGAGAAGAATTGCTTAGAGTTCAACTAAGAGTTACTGAATGAAGCATAAATAAGAGTGAGGTGCATGGGTCCAAAAGTGCACCAAAGGAAATAGACGCGGTGGTGCAAGCACCAACTGAAGAGAGATTGAGCGCTAATGCAAACAACATTATGTCAATAGATGAGGATGACAAAAGAGAAGTTGCAAGGGTGAAATTCAAGCATAACAGCCATGCAAAAGAGATGTCCTTCGAAAGGCACAAACATAAAGAGGCAAAAGAGCGTAAGTCTATTTATGGCAGAAATTTTTCCAAAGCATTAGGGGAAGAAGAGAAAGAGGTAGCAACTTGTAGTGGAACATAATTTGTTATAAAGACAATAGAGCATTGTTCCATGCAGAGACACAAAGGGAAGGAAAAGTGGGCATAACTCCACAAAAGGCATCTGAAGATGCATGAGTTCAGGGGAAGAGTCGACGCGTAGCTAACAAAAACAAGACATTGTTTGCACATGGCATGGACGAACTACCATGAGGAATTAGCCAAAATAATCATGATGCTAATCAAAGGAGTGCAATTTTCATTGCACATAAGTAAAAAGAGTCCCTACCGACTGTGAGTAAGGCAAGAGGCCATCAACATAAAACTAACTAGGAATCAAGGTTGAAGGTGATATTAGTCCAAGCACATAGAGCGAAGTGTGCGAAAAAAAATAAAAAAGAAAAGCAATAAGAGGGTGAAAATTTGGCAACAGATAATTTTTGAACTACAGAACCAAGTAGTACACCTAGAAGGCTGTCTCAAATGGAGGAGAATACTCGAAAGCCATTGAGTTTAACTTTGAAAGCCTCGCTACCAAAGTAAAGAAGAAAGTGTTGCCATGAAAGGATATGCACAGGAGGATCCAACATGGGAGCAATGCAGAGGTCAAAAAGAGCCCTTTGAGAAGATAAAGAGTGGGAGTTAATGTTGATCTTGGAAGGCACTAAGGAGAAGACTACATAAAGAAGATGCATAAGAAGTAGAGGAAAAAAAGGTTATTTCATGGAAGCAACAATAGAGGAGCGAAACCAAGAATAAACCCAAATGTAGTGGAGTGAAATGGGTGAAGGAAAAGTGGATATAATTCCACATGATCCAGCAAATGTGCATGAAGGTGTGTAAGGTATAACACCAGTCTCCACAAAGACAGGGGCACATAAGAATAACCCTAAAGAGAGAACATGTGTTCCTGTGCTCAAAGTAGAAGATGCACCAAAGGAAAGGTTTAGAACCCTATATCCCCATAAAATAATGGATTATAGCTTAACAACAATGATAGAGAGGGATGTTAGAGAAATTGTGGATATCATTCCACAAGAGCTAGTGAGAGCGCAAGAAGGTGCACAAGGTGTAGGAGTAGCTTGCACAAAGATAAGGGTGGACAAAAAACCTTAAGAGAGCACAAGTGATATTGTGCTCAAAGTGGAGGATGCACCGAAGGAAGCATTGAGAACACTAGTTCTCTATAAAGCAAAGGATTGGTTCACAACAACAACATAGAGTAATGTTGGAGTAATTGTCCCTATGCAGTGGTGTGTGATAGATAGAAGATAACCGTTAGCCACAAATGCAAAGCAAAATGAACTCGAGGAAGGAGAGGCTCTAAAGGACATTTAAACAAGTGAAACTTCCCTAAAGGAAGCACCCAAAGAAGAAACAGTGAGAGCTGTTGCAAAAGGAAAAGAGTTTCCTAGAAATCAACTAAGAGTTGTTGAATGCAGCATAAATAATAGTGAGGCGCATGGGTCCAAAAGTATGCCAAAGAAAATAGAGGAATTAGTACAAGCACCGATTGAATAGAGATTGAGCACCAATGCAAATAACATTGTGTCAATGGATGAAGAAGGTAAAAGAGAAGTTGTACAGGTGCAATTCAAGCATTCTGATAAAAATTTACCTAAAGCATTAGGGAAAGAAGAGAAAGAGGTAGCAACCTACAATGGAACCTAAGTTGTCCTAAAGATAATAGAGCATTACACCATGCAGAGACACACAAAGTGATGGAAAAGTGGGCATAACTCCATAAAAGGCATTTGAAGATGCATGAGGAAAGAAAAAGAGTCGACATGTAGCTAACAAAAATAAGACATTGTTTGCACACAACATGGATGAGCTTTCGAGAGGAATTAGCCAAAATCAACCCGATGCCAATCAAAGGAGTGAAATTTTCATTACACGAAAGGAAAAGGAGTCACTACCTATTAGGATTAAGGTAGGAGGACATAAGTTTAAAACTAACTAGGAACAACACATGAAGTAGATATCAGTCCAAGCACACAGAGTGAAGTGTGCAAAGAAATAATGAGAGATGTTACAGAAGGAGAAGAGTTACCTAGAGATTAATTGGGAGTTCTTGAGTGAAACATCAATAAGAGTGAGGTGCATGGGTCTGAAAGTGTGCCAAAGGAGATACAGGCATTGGTGCAAGCACCAGCTGAAGAGAGCCAATGTAAACACCATTGTGTCAATAGATGAGGAAGGTAAAAGAGAAGTTACATGGATGAAATTCAAGCACAACAACCATGCAAAAGAGATGTGTCCTTCAAAAGGCACAGACATAGAAGAGGCAAAAGAGCACAAGTCTATTTGTGGTAGACTTTTGCCTAAAGCATTAGGGGAAGAAGAGAAAAAGATAGCAACTTACAGTGAAGCCTAAGTTATCATAAAGAGAATAGAGTATTGTGCCATGGAGAGACATGTAAAGGGAAGGAAAAGTGGGCATAACTCCATAAAAGGTATCTAAAGATATATTAGGAGAGGAGAATACATGTAGCTAACAAAAATAAGACATTGTTTGCACACAACATGGATGAGCTATCGAGAGGAATTAGCCAAAATCAACCCGATGCCAATCAAAGGTATGCCATTTTAATTGCGTGAAAGGAAAAGGAGTCACTACTGATTGGGAGCAAGGCAAGAGGTCATCACTTTAAAACTAACTAGGAATAATGCTTAAAGGGGATATCAGTCCAAGCAAACAGAGCAAAGTGTGCGACAAAAGAGGAAGAAAAAAAGCAATAAGACAATGAAATTTTGGCAATATATAATTTCAAAACTACAGAACCAAGTAGTGCACCCAAAAGGCCATCTCAAATGGAGGAGAATACTCAAAAGCCATTGAAAGTAACATTCAAAGGGTCACTCCCAAAGAAAAGAAGAAAGTGTTTCCATGAAAGGTGATGCACAAGAGGAACCAACATGGGAACAATGTGGATGTCCAAAAGAGCCCTTTGAGAAGATGAAAGAGTGGGAGCTAATGCTGATCTCGAAAGGCATTGAGAAGAATGCATAAAGAAGATACATAAGAAGCAGAGAAAAAGAAGGTTATTTCATGGAAATAATGATAGAAGAGCGAAACCAAGAATAAACCCAGTTATAGTGGAGTGAAAAGAGTGAAAGAATTGTGGATATCATTCCACATGAGCCATCAAGAGTACATGAAGGTGCGGAAGGTATACCACCAGTCTACACAAAGATAGGGGCATAAAAGAAAAACCCTAAAGAGAGCATAGTGGTTCTTGTGCTCACATTAGAGGATGCACCAAAGGAAGGGTTGAGAACCCTATATCCCCATAAAGTAATGGATTGTAGCACAATAACAATGATAGAGAGGGATGTTAGAACAATTATGGATATCATTCCACAAGAGCCAGCAAAAGTGAAAAAAGGTACACAAGGTGTAAGAGTAGCCTCCAAAGAGATAAGGGCGCACAAGAGGAACCCTTAAGCGAGCTCAAGTGTTATTATGCTTGAAGTGGAGGATGTACCGAAGGAAGTGTTGAAAACACTAGATCCCAATAAAGTAAAGGGTTGGTTCACAATAACAACATAGAGTAATGCTAGAGTAATTGTTCGTATGCAATGGTGTTGATGGATAGAAGATAACCTTTAGCCCTGAAAATAAAGCAAAATGAACCTGAGGAAAGAGATGCTCTAAAGGACCTTCGACTAGGAGAAATTTCCCTAAAGGAAGCACCTAAAAAAGAAATAGTAAGAGATGTTACAGAAGGAAAAGAGTTACCTAGAGATCAATTGGGAGTTGTTGAGTGAAGCACAAATAAGAGTGAGGTGCATAGATCCAAAAGTGTGCCAAAGGAAATAAAGGCATTGGTACAAGCACCAGCTGAAGTGAGATTGAACACCAATACAAACAACATTATGTCAATAGATGAGGAAGGTGAAAGAGAAGTTGCACAGGTGAAATTCAAGCACAATAACCATGTAAAAGATATGTTTCCTTCCAAAGGCATAAATATAGAGAGGCTAAAGAGTGCAAGTCTATTTGTGGTAGAAATTTGCCTAAAGCATTAGGGGAAGAAGAGAAAGAGGAAAAATATTGCAATGAAACTTAAGTTGTCATTAAGACAATAGAGCATTACACCATGGAGAGACACCCAAAGGGAAAGAAAAGTGGGCATAACTCCACAAAAGACATATGAAGATGCATGAGGAGAGGATATCAGTCTAAGCACACAGAGCAAAGTGTGCGACAAGAGAGGAAGAAGAAAATCAATAAGAGAGTGAAAATTTGGCAACAAATAATTTCCAAACTATAGAACCAAGAGGTCCATCGAAAAAGCCATCTTAAATGCAAGAGAAGACTCGAAAGCCATTGAAGGTAACCTTTGAAGCCTAGCTTCCAAAAGAAGAAAGTGTTGCCATAAAAGGTGATGCACATGGGAGCAATGCGAAGGTCAGAAAGAGCTCTTTGAGAAGATGAAAGAGTGGGAGCTAAACCTGATCTCAAAAGGCATTGAGGAGAAGGCTGCATAAAGAAGATGCATAAGAAGTAAAGGAAAAGAAGGTTATTTCATGGAAGCAATAATAAAGGAGCGAAACCAAGAATAATCCCAGTTGTAGTGTAGTGAAATGAGTGAAGGAAAAGTGGATATCATTCCACATGAACTAGCAAGAATGTATGAAGGTGTGAAAGGTATAGCACCAGTCTGCACAAAGACAGGGGCACATAAGAAGAACCCTAAAGAGAGCACATGTGTTCTTGTACTCACAATGAAGAATGCACCAAAGGAAGGGTTGATAACCCTATATTCCCATAAAGTAATGGATTGTCTCACAACAACAACGATAGAGAGGGATGTTAGAGAAATTGTGGATATCATCCCACAAGAGCTAATGAGAGCGCAAGAAGGTACATAAGGTGTAGTAATAGCATGCACAAAGATAAGGGTGTAAGAGAAGAAAAATTAAGAGAGCACAAGTGTTATTGTACTTGAAGTGGAGGATGCACCGAAGTAAGGGTTGAGAACACTAGATCCCCATAAATCAAAAGATTGGTTCACAACAACAACAACATAGAGTAATTCTAGAGCAATTGTCCATATGCAGCAGTGTGTGATGGATAAAAGATAACCTTTAGCCACGGATGTAAAGCAAAATTACCCTCAGGAAGGAGAGGCTGTAAAGGACCTTCAACCAGGAGAAACTTCCATAAAAGAAGCACCCAAAGAGGAAATAACAAGAGATGTTGCAAAAGGGGAAGAGTTACCTTGAGATCAATTGAGAGTTGTTGAGTGAAGTATAAATAAGAGTGAAGTGCATGGGTCCAAAAGTGCACCGAAGGAAATAGAGGCGTTGGTGCAAGCACCAGCTAAAGAGAGATTGAGCACCAATTCAAACAACATTGTGTCAATGGATTTGGAAGGCAAAAGAGAAGTTGCACAGGTGAAATTCAAGCACAATAGCCATGCAAAAGAGATTTGTCCTTCTAAAGGCACAAACATAGAGAGATAAAATAGTGCAAGTCTATTTGTGGTAGAAATTTGCCTAAAGCATTGGTGGAAGAAGAGAAAGAGGTAGCAACTTATAGTGGAACCTAAGTTGTCATCAAGCTAATAGAGCATTATACCATGTAGACACATGCAAAGGGAAGGAAAAGTGGGCATAAGTCCACAAAAGGCATCTGAAAATGCATGAGGAGATGAAAAGAGTCTAAATGTATCTAGCAAAAACAAGACATTGTTTGCACACGAATTGCATGAGCTACCAAGAGAAATTAGCCAAAATCAGCACAATGCCAATCAAAAGAGTGCAATTTTCATTGCATGAAAGGAAAAGAAGTTGCTACGGATTGGGAGCAAGGTAGGAGGCCATCAACTTAAAACTAGTTAGGAACAACGCTTGAAGCAGATATCAATCCAAGCTCATAAAGTGAAGTATGTGACAAAAAAGGAAAAAGTAAAGCAATAAGATGGTAAAAATTTGGCAATAGATAATTTTCAAACTACAGAACCAAGAAGTGCACTTAAAAGGCCATCTCAAATGAAGGAGAAGACTCAAAAGCCATTGAAGGTAACCTTCAAAGCCTCGCTCCCAAAGTAAAGAAGAAAGTGTTGTCATGAAATGTGATGCACCGAAGGAGCCAACATGGAAGCAATGTGGAGGTTAGAAAGAGCCCTTTGAAAAGATGAAAGAGTGGGAGCTAATGTTGATCTTGGAAGGCATTGAAGAGAAGGTTGTATAAAGAAGATGCATAAGAAGTAGAGGAAAAGAAGTTTATTTCATGGAAACAACAATAGAGGAGTGAAACCAGGAATAAACTCAATTGTAACGGAGTAAAATGAGTAAAAGCAAACTAGATATCATTCCACATGAGCTAGCAAGAGTACATGAAGGTGTGGAAGGTATAGCCCCACTTTACACAAAGATAGGGGCACTTAAGAAGAACCCTAAAGAGAGCACAGGGGTACTTGTTCTCACAGTGGAGGATGTGCCAAAGGAAGGGTTGAGAACCCTATATCCCCATAAAGAAATGGATTGTAGCACAACAATAACGATAGAGAGGGATGTTAGAGAAGTTATGGATATCATTTCACAAGAGCCAAAGAGAGTGCAAGAAGGTACACAAGATGTAGGGGCAGCTTGCATAGAGATAAAGACACACAAAAGGAACCCTTAAGAGAGCACAAGTGTTATTATGCTCCAGTGGGGGATGCACCAAAGGATGGGTTGAGAACACTAGATCCCCATCAAGTAAAGGATTGGTTCACAACAACAACATAGAGTAATGTTGGATTAATTATCCATATGCAGCAGTGTGTGAGAGATAGAAGACAACCTTTGGCAATGGGTGCAAAGCAAAATGAGCTTGAGGAAGGAGAGGCTCTAAAATACCTTCGACTAGGAGAAACTTCCCTGAAGGAAGCACCCAAAGAAGAAATAGTAAGAGATGTTGTAGAAGAAGAGTTGCCTAAAGATCAATTGAGAGTTGTTGAGTGAAGCATAAATAAGAGTGAGGCACATGGGTCCAAAAGTGTGCCAAAGGAAATAGAGGCATTGGTGCAAGCACCAACTGAAGGGAGATTATGTGCCAATACAAACAACATTATGTCAATGAATGAGGAAGGCGAAAGAGAAGTTGCACGAGTGAAATTCAAGCACAATAGCCATACACAGAGAGGCAAAAGAGCGCAAGTTTATTTGTGGCAAAAATTTGCCTAAAGTATTAGGGGAAGAAGAGAAACAGGTAGCAACTTACAGTATAACCTAAGTTGTCATAAAGATAATAGAGCATTATGCCATGGAGAGACATGCAAAGGGAAGGAAAAGTGGGCATAACTCTAGAAAAGGTATCTAAAGATGCATGAGGAGACAAAAAGAGTCAACATGTAGCTAACAAAAAAATGACATTATTTACACATGCCATGGATGAGCTACCGAGAGAAATTAGACAAAATCATCTCGATGCCAGTCAAAGGAGTGTAATTTTCATTACATGGAAGGAAAAAGATCCACTATCGATTGGGAGCAAGGTAGAAGGCCATCATCTTAAAACTAACTAGGAACAATGCTTGAAGGGGATATAATTCCAAGCACATAGAGCGAAGTGTACGATAAAAGAGGAAGAAGAAAAGAAATACCGTGATGAAAATTTGGCAACAGATAATTTCCAAACTACATAACCAAGTAGTGCACCTAGAAGGCCATCTCAAATGGAGAAGACTCGAAAGCCATTGAAGGTAACCTTCAGAGCCTTGATCCCAAAGTAAAGAAGAAAGTGTTGCCATGAAAGGCGATCCGCAGGAGGAGCCAACATGGGAGCAATGTGGAGGTCAGAAAGAGCCCTTTGAGAAGATGAAAGAGTGGGAACTAATACTGATCTCGAAAAGCATTGAGGAGAAGATTGCATAAAAAGCAGAGGAAAAGAAAGATATTTCTTAGAAGTAACAATAGAGGAGCAAAACCAAGAATAAACCTAATTGTGGTGTAGTGAAATTAGTTAAGGAAAAGTGGATATCATTCCTCATGAGCAACCAAGAGTGCATGAAGTGAAAGGTATAGCACCAGTGTGCACAAAGACAGGGGCACATAAGAACCCTAAAGAGATCATAGGTGTTCTTGTGTTCATAGTGGAGGATGTGCTAAAGGAAGAGTTGAGAAAGCACAACAACAATAAATAGGAATGTTAGAACAATTGTGGATATTATTCCACAAGAGCCAGCAAGAGCACAAGAAGGTACACAAGGTGTAGGAGCAGCCTACACAAAGATAAGAACCCACAAGAAAAACCCTTAAGAGAGCATAATTATTATGGTGTTCTAAGTGGAGGATACATTGAAGGAAGGGTTGAGAACATTAGATCCCCATAAAGTAAAGGATTGATTCACAACAATAACATAGAGTAATGTTGGATCAATTATCCATCTGCAGTGATGTGTGATGGATAGAAGATAACCTTTAGCCCTAGATGCAGATCAAAATGAGCCTGATGGAGGAGAGGCTCTAAAGGACCTTCGACTAGGAGAAACTTCCCTGAAAGAAGTACCAAAGGAAGAAACACCAAGAGATGTTGTTGAAGGAGAAGAGTTTCCTAGAGATCAAATGGGAGTTGTTGAGGGAAGCATAGATAGGAGTGAGGCACATGGGTCCAAAAGTGCACCAAAGGAAATAGAGGCATTGGTGCAAGCACCAACTAAAGAGAGATTGAGAACCAATGCAAATACCATTATGTCAATGGATGAGGATGGTGAAAGAGAAGTTGCATGGGTGAAAATCAAGTACAATAGCCATGCAAAAGAGACGTGTCCTTCAAAAGGCATAGACATAGAGAGGCAAAAGAGCACAACTCTATTTGTGGTAGAAATTTTCCTAAAGAATTATGGGAAGAATAGAAAGGGGTAGCAACTTATAGTAAAACCTAGGTTGTCATAAAGATAATAGAGCATTTTGCCATAGAGAGACACACAAGGGAAAGGAAATGTGGGCATAACTCCATAAATGGCATCTGAAGATGCATGAAGAGAAGAGAAGAGTCTACATATAGTTAACAAGAACAAGACATTATTTGCACATGACATGGATAAGCTACCGACAGGAATTAGCCAAAATCAGCCCAATGCCAATCAAAGGTGTGCCATTTTCATTGCAAGGAAGGAAAAGGATTCACTAATGATCAAGCGCAAGGCAGGAGGCCGTCACCTTAAAACTAACTAGGAACAACGTTTGAAGGGGATATCAGTCCAAGCACATAGAGTGAAGTACATGATAAAAGAGGAAAAAGAAAAGCAATAAGAGGGTGAAAATTTGGCAACATATAATTTCGAAACTACAAAACCAAGTAATGCACCTAAAAGACCATCTCAAATAGAGGAAAAGACTTGAAAGCCGTTGAAGGTAACCTTCAAAACCTCATTCCCAAAGAGAAGACAAAAGTGTTGCCATGAAAGGTGATGCACAGGAATAGCCAACATGGGAACAATGTGGAGGTCAGAAAGAGCCCTTTGAGAAGATGAAAGAGTGGTAGCTAATGTTGATCTCGGAAGGCACTGAGGAGAAGGCTACATAAAGAAGATGCATAAGAAGCAGAGTAAAAGAAGGTTATTTCATGAAAACAACAATAGAGGAGCGAAACCAAGAATAAAAATAGTTCTAGTGGAGTGAAAAGAGTGAAAGAAAAGTGGATGATATTCTACATGAGTCATCAAGAGTACATGAAGGTGTCAAAGGTATAGCACCAGTCTGCACAAAGATAGGGTCATATAAGAACCCTAAAGAGAGCACAAGTGTTCTTGTGCTCACAGTGGAAGATGTGCCAAAGGAAGGGTTGAGAACCCTATATCCCCATAAAGTAATGAATTGATGCACAATAACAACAATGGAGAGGGATGTTAGAGTAATTGTGGATGTCATTCCAAAAGACCCAGCTAGAGTGCATGAAGGTGCATAAGGTGTAGGAGCAACCTGCATAGAGATAAGGGCACATAAGAAGAACCCTTAAGAGAGCACAAGTGTTATTGGGCTCAAAGTGGAGGATGCATTGAACAAAGTGTCGAGAACACAAGATCCCCATAAAGCAAAGGATTGGTTCACAATAATAACAACGTAGACTAATGTTGGAGCAATTGTCCATATGCAATGATGTGTGATGGATAGAAGATAACCTTTAACCCCATATGCAAATAAAAATGAGCCTGAGGAAGGAGAGGCTCTAAAGGACCATTAACCAGGAGAAACTTCCTTGTAAGGAAGCACCCAAAGAAAAAACAATGAAATATGTTACAGAAGGAGAAGAATTACCTAGAGATCAACTAGAAGTTATTGAGTGAAGCATAAATAAGAGTGAGATGCATGCGTCCAAAGGTGTGCAAACGGAAATAGATGCATTGGTGCAAGCATCAACTAAAAAGAGATTGAGCGCCAATGCAAAAAACATTGTGTCAATGGATGAGGAAGACGAAAGAGAAGTTGTGGGAGTGAAATCCAAGCATAACAACCATGCAAATGAGATGTGTCCTTTGAAAGGCAAAGACAAAGAGAGGCAAAAAAGTGCAAGTCTATTTGTGGCGCAAAGACAAGGGCATATAAAAAGAACCCTGAAGAGAGCACAGATGTTCTTGTGCTCATAGTGGAGGATGCACCAAATTAAGGGCTGAGAACCCTATATCCCCATAAAGTAATGGATTGTAACACAATAACAATGATAGAGAGGGATGTTAGAGCAATTATGCATATCATTCTTCAAGAGTTAGTGAGAGCATAAAAAGGTGTACAAAGATAAGGGCACACAAGAAGAACCCTTAAGCAAGCATAAGTGTTACTCTGTTTGAAGTGGAGGATAAACTGAAGGAGGTGTTGCGAATACTAGATCCCCATAAAGCAAAGGATTGGTTCACAATAACAACATAGAGTAATCTTGGAGCAATTATCCATATACAATGGTGTGTGATAGATAGATGATAACCTTTAGCCCCATATATAAAGCAAAACAAGCCAGAGGAAGGAGAGGCTCTAAAGGACCTTCGACTATGAGAAACTTCCCTAAAAGAAGCACCTAAAGAAGAAATAGTGAGAGATGTTACAGAAGGAAAAGAGTTGCCTAGAAATCAACTGGGAGTTGTTGAGTGAAGCACAAAAAAGAGTGAGGTGCATGGGTTCAAAAGTGCGCCAACAGAAATAGAGGCATTGGTGTAAGCACCATCTGAAGAGAGATTGAGCGCCAATGCAAACAACATTGTGTCAATAGATGAGGAAGGTGAAAGAGAAGTTGTACAGGTGAAATTCAAGCACAACAACGATGTAAAAGAGATGGTTCTTTCCAAAGGCACATATATTGAGAGGCAAAAGTGCACAAGTCTATCTGTGGCAGAAATTTGCCTTAAGCATTAGGAGAAGAAGAGAAAAAGGTAGCAACGTGTAGTGGAACCTATTGACCATTTTTGGTCCAACAGGGCAAAAATTGGTCCCCTTCTTCCCCTGCTATTCTGGGCCATTTCATTTTTTGATTTTGCACAAGTCAGGTCTATTTCTATGGACTCTACAGGTGAAGTTTCTACGGATTCTGCAAAGAAGATTTTTCTATGAACTCTGCAGGCGAGTCCTTCGACACATGAAGAACCAGTTCAAAGAGTGCAAAGTTTTTGCAAAGCTTCTTCAGACTCTTGTCAAAAATTTCACAAGGTTAACATCTTTGAACGTTGAATCAATTAACCGGTTCAATGCCTTGGTTAAACGCCTTGGTTCAATCAACAAGTTCGTCGCTTTGGTTCAATCAAAAGGTTCATTGGCTTGGTTCAATGCGTTGGTTCAATGCTTTGGTTCAATCGGATGGTTCAATCACTCGGTTCACTCAGTCAGTTCATCGGCTTGGTTCAATGTGTTGGTTCAACATTTTTTGGTTCAATGTTAAAGTTCATCGACAGGTTCAATTAAACGGTTTGATGCCTTGGTTCAATAACTATTTGAACTGTTGAACCGGTTCAATCAATTGGTTAAATGGTTGGTTCAAAGGAGCGGTTCAAATGAAAGTTCAAGCCTCCCAAAGGACAAGTGCCCTTGCGAAGGGCAATTCTGGGTTTAAGAGCCCTTGCGGAGGGCAGGAAGCACTTCAAAGAAGCCAAAGAAAGCTGCATGGGTAAGTTCCTTCAAATTTTTGTTAAGGCAAAGGCAGAATTCCTTTCGGACTTTTTGTCCGAAGAAATTCCTTTGAACAAAAAGTCTGAAGGAATTCAGAAGGTCGCGAGCTCAAAAGGACCCGGGGAAAATTTTGAAGAAATCAAAGTGGCTGAGACAATTCTCGTAGACTCTTTGTCCACGAGAAAATTGTCTACGCAAAAAGCCCGCAGAAAAGGCCCGGGGGTAAAAAGGCCGAAGCAGAAAGCCAAAGGAAGGTCCAAGGGTGACAGGCCCAAGGACGTCAAAGTTAAACATGACAAACTAATCATTGGGTATTCAAACGTAGTGACGGGTTCACGGATGTCAAATTTAAGATGGTAAAATAATCATTTGTTTTTAAAATACCTGAGCGCCAACCAGAAAAGAGCCAAGGAGCCAGCGACCCGCCAAGAAGATAGCTCAAGGGCTGAAGGAGCTAGAAAGTGACAAAACCAGGGAAAGCTAGAGCGCAAAAAGTGCCAAGTGGCAACCACAGAGCTTTGACATGTTTTCTCTAAAAGAATTGAAACATGCCACGTATTCCCTACAAGGCTCGGTGGAAGCTGACAAGTGTCAACACCTGCCATCTCTCCCTTTTTTGTTCTGCGAGCACTGTGGTGGGCCCCAATGAACTGCTAAAGAGAGCAAAAACTGCCACGCATCCTTTTCCGTAGAACTCTCCAAAGGTGTTTGAAGCTTCTATAAATTTAGTGGACGATGCCACATGTCTTGCCTATTTCAGTGGCAAAACACGCCACATGTCACTTATTGGAATCAGCAAAAAATAGCCAAGGCAAGCAGGAAAGACACAAATGAATTGTCAAGAAGAACGATGGACCCGAGGACATAAAATTTGTAGAAGTGAGGTAGTTGTTGATCTTCACAAACTTAAGCACGAACCTAAAGGAATTCAAAGGCTTAAATGCAGAAGGACCAAGTGCAAAAATAGACAAAGCAGTCCAAGTGGCGAAAGAAGGCGTCGACTCAAACAGTTACTCCAGTAGGTGATACAGTGTCTGTGAATTGATCATCAAGATGCGCAAACAGCTAACGGTGTGACCTGATTTCTTCATTTTGCATTAATGAGCAGACAAACCATGTAATCGTCTTGAAGGAGCGGTCTTGTTTGAAGACGAATGATGCAGCCCATAATTTCTCATATGATGTTTAAGCAGCTTGCTCTTCCCAATGATCAAAATGCACATGGGTCATTTGTAAAAAGGGTGCCAAAAGGCCTCCTTTCTTCCTCTATATATTGTAGACTTGTCATTTGGAAAATCTTTCACATTTATAAGGCGAAGCCCTGACAAATTTTCACCTAAAATCAATAAACGCATTTTTTACCTCTATTCTGGTTAGATATCTCTGTGTGTCTAAGTGTTAGTTTTGTGTTTAGTCATTGTTTTATAATGTTTTCACGGGGTTAACACCAACGCACCTAGTGTCTATAAGGTGCCATTCCTGCAAGTGACAAGGAGAGCTGCACCTAGAAGCACAAAGACAAAAAGAAGCTACTATACAGTGTGCCCTTTCCACAACACCTATGGTGAGTCCCTATTTTTTGTGTGTTCTATTAAAGCCTCCTTGTTAAGCTTCCTACACCCTAGTCCTTTTGCCAGTTTAAAGTGTATGTATGTTTTTGTATGGTTTCAAGTGTGAGTGTGAGTAGGTCAAATCATTTGGTGCATCACCCCTTTTAGAGTAGGTTCTATTTTCCTGTAATCCTTCTCCCTTCCCCCCCCACCCCCCAATTATATATATATATATATTAGTACTTTTTGGAACAACTCAGATGCATCAAAGGGAGCTAGCCCTTACCTAGAGACTCTCCCCTCCAGCTTCGTCAATCCCACAGGTGAGAAGGGAGTTTCCATTTTGACGTGTGGAAGGCAGGATCTAGGCATCCTACCCCGAGTGCAATCCACTATGTCAACAGTTTTTGGCACGCCCGGTGGAATCAAAGTTTTTTACACTCAGTAAAGTTTCAGGATTGATGCTGGTCCTATTACAGCAAACCAATCATTTTCAGCATCTGGCGACTCCACTGATAAGAACCTCATTTTCTAATCAAAGACCAGTCTGACTTCCTATGCCTAAAGTCACCACACGGTCTACTTCTAAGGATGTCCATTTTGAATTTATTGAATTGCCTTTGAACTCAGCAAAGCGACTAAGATTTGAGAAGACCCATCCTTATTTAGCAAACCACTTTCCCAAACCTGCTATAAAGAACACCTATGCAAAAAGATCGTGATTACATCCTGTCATAGCTATGGCATTACCCTTTGTGGCTATGGCATTACCCTTTGTGGCTTTTCGTGGTCAGAGTCCTTTGAATTTCCAACATTATGACCCAATTCCAAGAGCAGTCTTCAAAAGTGTGCCTTCCTTTGATGGAGAGGGGCCCATTACAGTTATCGAACACATCAAAAACGTTGCTAACCTTTGCAATATTCACAATATTACTAAGGATAATATTGTAACTAGACTGTTGGCTTTGTCTCTCAAGGGCAAAAATCTGGACTGGTATGGGACTCTAGCCATAAATTCAATCGGTTCCTGGAATGAACTGGGTACTCACTTGACAAACTATTTTGGGGAAAAGAGCGACCACCTCTCACTTGCTGAGTAGCTGACTACTATAAAAAGAGCCCCACATGAATACATGCAATATTTTAACACTCAGTTTCAGAAGACATGGGATAGAATCCCCATTCTGGTAAGACCTACTCCTAGCTATGCTTTCCTATATTACTTAAGAGCATTGAACAATGATATCACTGTTATGATACAGTCCATGGGAGGACATGTGTTATCTACCGCCTATGACGTAGCTATAACAGCTGAAAATTGCTTAGTGCATGCTGGTAACATAGCTCCTAGACCCCATATGCCACTTTTCCCTGAAATGTTGCCTCTAATTCAGACTGTTGCTCCCACATTAGCTCTTCTGCCTAGCATAGAAAAACTAGCTACTACTCCATCTAATGAGCTTCATGAAGTCAAGAGTCTTGCAAAATATGTTAAATGAACTTGTGGCTATTAAAAGGCAGCAAGCTCAAAGCAACCGACCAAACCAAGGATACTAGCAGTATGGTCAAGCTCCTAGACCCCCTTTCCAAAATTACAATCAAGGACATGGTCTGCTTACTCAGACTAGACCCTTTCAAGGCTACAATTCAGGTGCCCCTTCATTATCTAAGGTTATGGTGCCCGTTCAAAACAATCTGGTGTAAGAATAGCCAAGTTGTTCAACCATGGGATATGGTCAAGAGTAGGTTGTTTATACAAATGAAATGACGGGTTATTATCCAAATATACAAGACAATCAGGCAGCTGCCCATTCTCAAGTCTTTGAGGCTCCAATGCAACCCAACACGAGCAGCAGTCAGACCCAGCCTGATTCTACTCTCATGAATCATTTGGAAGGAGAATTCTATTCAGTCAATTATGCGGGTGCTACAGACAATCAGGTTGATCGTGTTGCATCGAACACAAGATTTAAAAGGAGAGCAATGGAAAATGCTCAAGTTACTGTCTAAATGTCAGCAATACCTTCTTCATCACCTATAAACCAAAAGGTCCCAAGCTTCAGACTGCCAATTGTACCTTCAACTCTTCGACCCGCACCTCAGGCCGTAAATATTTTCAAAAAAAATTTAAAGGAAGGCAATCCTCGAGTCAATGTGGTTGACCAGATGAAAAAGCTGCACATGAACATCCCCTTATGGGATTCACTATCAATATCAGGGCAAAAGGACATGTTACAAAAGGAATTGCATGAGCTAAATGAACAAGTTGTCCCAGCAAAAGCTGATAATGTCTTGATGGTGAACGGACAGCGTTCCACCTCTAGTTAGGTCAAGAAATAAGAAAAAGTTTCTCCTTTTTATGTGTCCTTGGTCATAGGAGATTTCTTGGTGCACAATTGCATCATTGACAGTGAGGCAAGCACCTCGGTGATGCCCAAATGTATAGCCGACAAGCTAGGCTTGAAATATGAAGAAATGACCAAGGGAGTCTTGTAGCTGGATGGAACCTCAGCAAAGATAGTTGGAGTGGTAAGAGGTTTGAGCTTGACACTATACGCTTGCCTGACCTTCTCAGTTCTTCATGATGTGGTAGTGGCGGATGTCCCTCCTTACTTTGCCATCTGTTTATCCAGGGATTTTACATCCAAGATAGGCGGCTACTTAGCAGCGAATTGGTCTTATCTGGTTTTTAAAACCAAGTATGGGACTAAAGTCAAGATTGAATCCAAGCCACTCCATAGAGATCATCTAAAACCTTACTCACTCAAGGCAGCAAATGTCAGCTACACCATCATTAACCTAGAAGAGTCCCAAGTAGACCAATCTCCATCCTTTGCCCTTGAAGGAGTTGCAAACCTGCTCTTAGATGAATGGGGAAGTGACAACTTTGAGCATGATCCTTACAAATTCATAGAGGAGATGGGCCTCAAAATTTATTACATGCATGAAGAAGGTACTTTTGTACCAAATCTGATGAAAACCAGCCAAAAAAGTTCAGGTCTATGGCAGCTATTCTTCGATGGTTCAAGAAGTAAGTTGTGAGCTGGTGGTGGAGCGGTGTTGGTTTCTCCTTCAAAAGAGAGGTATTTTTCAACTTTTTGGTTCCAATTTTCCTGCACATGCAATGTTGCAGAATATGAATCCCTCATCCATAGTTTGGAGTGGGCGAGGAAAAGAGGAATCAAAGAGCTACAAGTTTTTGGTGACAGTGAGCTAATTGTCAATTAGGAAAGAGGCCAAAATTTGATAAAGAATTCTTTACTGAAGTCCTACAAACATAAGGTATGAGATTTAGTGGAAAATTTCTTTGCTTTCAATATTTTCTCCATTCTTAGAGACCAGAACAAGCAAGCAAATAGGCCGATAGTAATTGGTGCCCAGTTCGATATCCCTCAGGAGATAGGTCAAGACCACAGTTCACCTCACTTAAAGGTAGTGATCCGGCCCTCTGTACCTGACAACATCACCAACTAGCAAGTTTTTAATAGCTATCAGCAAATAGCACTCTTCTTGCAAGAAGAAGCTGAGTTTGCTACAAAAAACCAGGTTAAGCTGCAGCAGCAATATGGCAGCCAAATTGTTCAACTGGAGAACAATAAGCTTTCCAAAGGTTTGGTCACTCTAGAGAGTATCTTCAATGAAGATGACCAATTGAGAAGCGACAAGGCATGCATTGCAACAAAGGAGGAGCACCATGAGAAGGTGGAAATATTCAAGGATTAGCTGCTTGCACTTGAGAAAGTGTGCACGGACCATGAAAGGCAGGTCTTCATCTTATTGTGCCAAGAATTTGCCGATATCTTCACTTGGGAGTATAGTGATTTGAAGGGTTTTGACTCAAGTTTGGCCTAGCATACCATTGAGCTAGAAGAAGGTGCCAAACCAATCAAGCAGAAGCAGAGGCCTATCAACCAAATGATTGAGCCTCTCATGCGGAAGGAGCTCACCAAGTTGATTGAGTCTAGGATAATATTTCCAATCAAACACTCTTCTTGGCTGGCCAATCTTGTTCTTGTCTAGAAAAAAATGGAGAGATCAGACTGTGCATCGATTTTAGAGACCTCAACAGAGTCTCTTTGAAAGACCATTATCCTCTCCCAAGCATGGATCAGATCCTTCAAATGGTGACAGGCAGTGAGCATTTCTCCCTCTTGGATGGGTATGCGGGATACAACCAGATTTTGGTGTAAGACTGTGACCATCACAAGACAGCTTTCACAACCAAGTGGGAAACGTTTGCTTATAGAAAAATGTCTTTCGGACTATCTAATGTTGGTGCCACCTTCCAACGAGCTATGGCCATGGCCTTTCAAGGCATGATAAATAATATTGTGCTGGTATATCTTGATGATGTGATAGTTTTCTCTAAGGAAGCGAGCTAACACATGAAACACCTCAGGAAAATCTGTGAGAGGTGTAGAGAGTTCAGCATCTCTCTCAATCCAGAAAAATGTATGTTTGATTTCCACGAGGGGAAGCTCCTTGGTCACATTGTTTCTTCGAAAGGCCTGGCTATTGATCCAGAGAGAGTTCACTCCATCCTGAAGCTGTCCTTGCCTAAACACAAGAAAGCCCTGCAAAGCTTCTTCGGCAGGATAAATTTTATCTAGAGATTTATTTCAAATTTTGCAGAAGTGGTCAAGCCATTGACCTCTATGCTAAGGAAATGTGAGGAGTTCATAGAGATAGCGCAAAGAAAAGATAGTTTTGAAGAAATCAAGCAAGCCATAGCCCGGGCTCCCACTTTGATCAGCGCTGACTTAACCAAAGATTTCAACCTCTACACCTTCGGCAATGAAGAGGTAATCTCCGTCATGCTTACCCAAGCAAATGATGATAACCTTGAGCAACCAATTGCATTTTTTAGCCAAGGCCTAGAGGGTTTTGACGTCAGATATACATATGTGAAAAAGCAAGTCCTGGCGGTCATGCGGAGTTTGAAGAAATTCAAGCATATGCTGTCTAAAAGCAAATTCCACCTCATGGTCCTACATTCTGGCATTAAAGATTTCTTGATCAACCGAGACCTGAATGAAAAGAGAGCGGGGTGGATCACTAAGGTGATGGAATATGATGTGGATATCAAGATCACCAAACTGGTAAGAGGAAGAGGCCTGTGTGAACACCTTGATGTAGACTTTAAGCAGTGAAAAGAGGACAATCTGCTAATTCATGATGTAGCTACAGTAGAGGAACCAGCTGTCATGAAAAATTGGACATCAGACGTGAGGCGATTTCTTCTCACTGGTGAGTGCCCACAGGGCCTTGATAAGACCAAGAGGAGATATTTTAGACTCCAGTGTCTCTCTTATGTCCTGATTGATGGAGTGCTATTCCGAAAGGATTTCTCAAGAATCCTTTTAAGATGTTTAGACGCAGGTCAAACCGACAGGGTGCTGTCTGAGTTCCATGATGGGCCAACCAGTGGTCATTTTGCTCTTAGGGATACTGCAGCAAGAATAATGAGAGCTGGCTATTTTTAGCCTACTCTTTTCAAGGACACCCATGCTTGGGTACGAAAGTGCCATAAGTGTGTGCTTTTTTGTGAAAAGCAATGGTAGGTTGCCATGCCTTTATAGCCTATTCAGGTGGAGTAGCCATTCACGTAATGGGGCCTAGACTTCATAGGGATGATTAATCCTCCCTCCAGTGCTAGACACAAGTGGGTCCTGACTGCCATGGATTATTTCACAAGATGGGTAGAGGCTGTTGCTCTGAAGGAGGCCAATGAAAGTACAGTCCTAGATTTTTATGAGAACCTGGTGGCAAGGTTCGAGGTTCCAGCAACCATAATCTCAGATAATGCATTAGCTTTTCTGGGAACCAAAACAAGTGAATGGACACTATGATATGGTATATATCTCAGCACTTAATCCAATTACTACCCACAGGGGAATGGGCTATCTAAGTCTACAAATAAGAACTTGATCAGGATCATCAAGCGAACCATGGAGGAGAATCAGAGGACTTGGCATGCCAAGTTGAAAATAGCCCCGTGGGCAGCTTGGGTCACCCCGAAGAGGGCAATTAGCAACTCGCCATACACGCTCGTCTATGGAGGGGAAGCTAGGCTCCCCATTTCACTTAAATCGCCAACCTTGGACCTCACTCGTCAGCTGCAATTAGAAGAAGGAAATAGCATGGAGGTTAGGCTATGCAAGCTGATGGCGCTCCAAGAGACAAGGGACCAGGTTATGGCTTCTATGACCAGCCACCAACAACAAATGAAGAGACACTTCGACAAAAAATCTTCATCAAAAGGTTTCTCTGAAGGAGACATTGTCTTGAAATGGGATGAGGACCGAGCTAAGCCTGGAAAGCATGCGAAGTTCAATGCCCTATGGAGTGGCCCATATGTAATCACTCAGTGAAAGCAACATAATGCATTCTAACTCTCCAAGTTGGATGGTGAAGAACTATATATCCTAGTTAATGGGATACATCTTAAGCATTACCACTGACCCCCTTTTCCATCATGTATATATTTCCCTTGCTTTTCTCCTGCTTTCCCTAAGTGCCTTTTGCACATGTTAATAGTCTTCTTAGCTTTGTGTGTGTTTTTGTTTCCTTTTGAGGTAAATCTTCGTGATTGGTTCTAGTATTTATCGAGGCTATTGCTGATCATTAAGTTACATCCTGACTCCGTGCCCAATGGATTTTGAGGCAACTAGCTTCTAAGCATAGCAGGCATTCTTCCCTTGGGAGTCGCCAATTTGTTGACCATTTTTTGTTTAACAGGCCAAAAATCGATCCCCTTCTTCCCCTGTTGTTCTGGGCCATTTCATTTTTTGATTTTACACAAGTCAGGTCTATTTCTACGGACTCTGCAAGTGAAGTTTCTATGGATTTTGCAAAGAAGATTTTTCTATGAACTCTGTAGGTGAATCCTTTGGCACATGAAGAACCAGTTCAAAGAGTGCAAAGTTTTTGCAAATCTTCTTCAGACTCTTGTCAAAAAATTCACAAGGAAGGTTAACATCTTTGAACTATTGAATCAATCAACTGGTTCAATGCCTTGGTTCAACGCCTTGGTTTAATCCACAAGTTCGTCGCTTTGGTTCAATCAAACGGTTCATTAGTTTGGTTCAACGTGTTGGTTCAACACCTTGGTTCAATGTTTTGATTCAATCAGATGGTTCAATCACTCGATTCACTCAGTCAGTTCATCAGCATGATTCAATGCGTTGGTTCAACAATTTTTGGTTTAATGTAAAAGTTCATCGGCAGGTTCAATCAAACGGTTCGATGCCTTAGTTCAACAACTGTTTGAACCATTGAACCGGTTCAATCAATTGGTTCAAAGGAGCGGTTCAAACAAAAGTTCAAGCCTCCCAAAGGACAAGTGCCCTTGCAGAGGGTAGGAAGCACTTCAAATAAGCCAAAGAAAGCCGCAAGGGTGAGTTCCTTTGAATTTTTGTTAAGGCAAAGGCAGAATTCCTTTAGACTTTTTGTCCAAAGAAATTCCTTCGGACAAAAAGTCTGAAGGAATTCAAAAGGCCGCGAGCTCAAAAGGACCCGAGGAAAATTTTGAAGAAATCAAAGCAGCCGAGATAATTCTCACGGACTTTTTGTTCATGAAAAAATTGTCCGCACAAAAAGCCCGCGGGCAAAAACGCCGAAGCAGAAAGCCGAAAGAAGGCCCAAGGGTGACGACCCTGAGGACGTCAAAGTTAAACACAACAAACTAGCCATTGGGTATTCAAACACAGTGACAGGTGCGCAGATGTCAAATTTAAGATGGTAAAATAGCCGTTTGTTTTTAAAATGCCTGAGCGCCAACCAAAAAAGAGCCAAGGAGCCAACGACCCGCCAAGAAGATAGGCCGAGGGCCGAAGGAGCTAGAAAGCGACAAAACTAGGGAAAGCTAGAGCATGGAAAGTGCCAAGTGGCAAATGCAAAAGCTTTGACATGTTTTCTCTAAAAGAAGTGAAACGCACCACGTATTCCCTGCAAGGCTCAGCGGAAGCCGACAAGTGTCAACACCCACCATCTCTCTCTTTTTTGTCCCGTGAGCACTGTGGTGGACCCTGACGAACTGCTAAAGAGAGCAGAAGCCACCACACATCTTTTTTTGTAGAACTCTCCAAAGGTGTTTGAAGCTTCTATAAATTTAGTGGACGCTGCCACGTGCCCTGCTTGTTTCAACAGCGGAACACGCCATGTGTCACTTATTGGAATCAATAGAAAATAGCCAAGGCAAGCGAGAAAGACATGAATGAATTGTCAAGAAGAATGATGGACTCGAGGATGTAAAATTTGTGGAAGTGAGGTAGCTATTGATCTTCGCAAACTTAAGCATGAACTTGAAGGAATTCAAAGGCTTAAAGGTAGAAGAAGGACCAAGTGCAACAATGGACAAAGCAGTCCAAGTGGTGAAAGAAGGTGTCGACTCAAGTAGTTACTCTAGTAGGTGATACAGTGTCTATGAATTGATCATCAAGAGGTGCAAACAGATAACAACGCAACTTGATTTCTTCATTTTGCATTAATAAGCAGACAAGTCATGTAATCGTCTTGAAGGAGCGGTCTTATTTGCAGACAAACGACGTGGCCCATAATTTCTCATATGATGTTTAAGCGGCTTACTCTTTTCAATGATCAGAATGCACATGGGTCATTTGTAAAAAGGGTGCCAAAAGGCCTCCTTTTTTCCTCTATATATTGTAGACTTTTCATTTGGAAAATCTATCTTTCACATTTGTAAGGCGAAGCCCTGGCAAATTTTCACCTAAAATCAATAAATGCATTTTTTACCTCTATTTTGGTTAGATATCTATGTGTGTGTCTGAGTGTTAGTTTTGTGTTTAGTCATTGCTTTCTAATGCTTTCACGGGGTTAACACCAACGCACCTAGTGTCTATAAGGTGTCATTCCTGCAAGCGACAAGGAGAGCTACACCTGGAAGCACAAAGAAAGAAAGAAGCTACTATACAGTGTGCCCTTTCCATAGCACTTATGGTGAGTCCCTATTTTCTATGTGTTCCATTAAAGCCTCTCTGTTAAGCTTCCTACACCCTGGTTCCTTTGCTAGTTTAAAGTGTACGTATGTGTTTGTATGGTTTCAAGTGTGAGTGTGAGTAAGTCGAATCATTTGGTGCATCACCCCTTTTAGAGTAGGTTATATTTTCTTGTAATCCTTCTCCCTTTTCACCCTCCCCATTATATATATATATATATATATATATATATATATATATATATATATATATGCATTAGTACTTTTTGGAACAACTCAGATGCATCAAAGGGAGCTAGCCCTTACCTAGAGACTCTCCCCTCCAGCTTCGCCAGTCCCACAGATGAGAGGGGAGTTTCCATTTTGACGTGTGGAAGGCAGGAGCTAGGCGTCCTGCCCTGAGTGCAATCCACTACGTCAACAGAACTTAAGTTGTGATAAGATAATAGAGCATTGTGCCATAGAGAGATATGCAAAAGGAAGGAAAAGTGGGCATAACTCCATAAAAGGCATCTGAAGATGCATGAGGAGAGGAGAAGAGTCGACATGTAGCTAACAAAAATAAGACATTGTTTGTACATATCATGGATGAGCTATTAAGAGGAATTAGCCAAAATCAGCCCGATGCCAATAAAAAAAGTGCAATTTTTATTGCACATAAGGAAAAGGAGTCACTAACGATTCAAAGTAAGGCAGAAGGCCATCGACTTAAAACTAACTAGGAAGAATGCTTGAAAAGGATATCAGTCCAATCACACAGAGTGAAGTGCACGACAAAAGAGGAAGAAGAAAATCAATAAGAGTGAAAATTTGGCAACAGATAATTTCCAAAGTATAGAACCAAGAGGTACACCAAGAAGGCCAACTCAAATGGAGGAGAAGACTCGAAAGCCATTGAAGGTAACCTTCAAAGCCTAGCTCCCAAAAGAAGAAAGTGTTGCCATGAAAGGCGATGCGTAGGAGGAGCTAAAATGGGAGCAATGCGGAGGTCACAAAGTGCTCTTTGAGAAGATGAAAGAGTGGGAGCTAATCCTAATCTCAGAAGGCATTGAGGAGAAGGCTGCATAAAGAAGATGCATAAGAAGCAAAGGAAAAGAAGGTTATTTCATGGAAGCAACACTAAAGGAGCGAAACCAAAAATAAACCCAGTTGTAGTGGAGTGAAATGAGTGAAGGAAAAGTGTATATCATTCCATTTGCGCTGGCAAGACTGCATGAAGGTGTGAAAGGTATAACATCAATCTACACAAAGATAGGGGCACATAAAAAGAACCCTAAAGAGAGCACAGGTGTTCTTGTACTCACAGTGAAGGATGCACCAAAGGGTTGATAACCCTATATCCCCATAAAGTAATGGATTGTAACACAACAACAACGATAGAGATGGATGTTAGAGCAATTGTGGATATCATCCCATAAGATCCAATGATAGTGCAAGAAGGTGCACAAGGTGTAGGAGAAGCCTGCACAAAGATAAGGGTGCATAAGAAGAGAAATTAAGAGAGCACAAGTGTTATTATGCTCGAAGTGGAGGATGCACCGAAGGTGTAAGAACACTAGATCCACATATAGTAAAGGATTGGTTCACAACAACAACATAGAGTAATTTTGGAGCAATTATTCATATGCAGCAATGGGTGATGGATAGAAGATAACTTTTAGCCATGGATGCAAAACAATATGTGCTTGAAGAAGGAGAGGCTCTAAAGGACTTTCGACTAGAAAAAACTTCCCTAAAGGAAACACCCAAAGAAGAAACAATGAGAGATGTTGCAGAATGAAAAGAGTTGCCTGGAGATCAACTAGGAGTTGTTGAGTGAAGTATAACTAAGAGTGAGGCACATGAATCCAAAATTGTGCCAAAGGAAATAGAGGTGTTGGTGCAAGCACCAGCTGAAGAGAGATTGAGCGCCAATGCAAACAACATTGTGTCAATGGATGAGGAAGGTGAAAGAGAAGTTGCACAGGTGAAATTCAAGCACAACAGCCATGCAAAAGAGATGTGTCCTTCAAAAGGCAAAGACACAAAGAGGCAAAAGAGTGCAAGTTTATTTATGGAAGAAATTTACCTAAAGCATCAAGGAAAGAAGACAAATAGGTAGCAACTTGCAGTGGAACCTAAGTAGTCATAGAGATAATAGAGCATTGCACCATGGAGAGACACGCAAAAGGAAGGAAAAGTGGGCATAACTCCACAAAAGGCCTCTGAAGATGCATGAAAAGAGGAGCAGAGGCAACATGTACCTAACAAAAATAAGACATTGTTTGCACACAACATGGATGACCTACCGAAAGGAATTAGCCAAAATCAGCCCAATGCCAATCAAAGGCATGCAATTTTCATTCTACAAAAAGAAAAGGAGTCACTACTGATCACAAGCAAGACAGGAGGTCATCAACGTAAAACTTACTGGGAATAAAGCTTGAAGGGGATATCAATCCACACACAGAGTGAAGTACACGATAAAAGAGGAAGAAAAAAAGCAATAAAAGGGTGAAAATTTAGAAACAGATAATTTCTAAACTAAAAAACCAAGAAGTACACCTAGAAGGCCATCTCAAATATAGGAGAAGACTTAAAATCCATTGAAGGTAACCTTCAAAGCCTCGCTTCCAAAGTAAAGAAGAAGGTGTTATCATGAAATGCGATGTACAAGAGGAACCAACATGGGAGCAATGCGGAGGTTAGAAAGAGCCCTTTGAGAATATGAAAGAGTTGGAGTTAATGCTGATCTTGGAAGGCATTGAGGAGAACGTTGTATCAAGAAGATGCATAAGAAGTAGAGGAAAAGAAGGTCATTTCATGGAAGCAACAATAGAGGAGCCAAACCAGGAATAAACCTAGTTGTAGTGGAGTGAAATGAGTGAAGGAATATTGGATATCATTCCACATGAGTCAGGAAGAGTGCATGAAGGTGTGGAAGTTATAGCCCCAGTCTACACAAAAGACAAGGGCACGTAAGAAGAACCCTAAAGAGAGCACATGTGTTCATATGCTCACAGTGGAGGATATGCCACAGGAAGGGTTGAGAACCCTATATCCCCATAAAGTAATGGATTTTCGCACAACAATAACGATAGAGAGGGATGATAGAGCAGTTGTGGATATCATTCCACAAGAGCCAATGAGAGCACAAGAAGATGCACAAAGATGTAAGATTAACTTGCCCAGAGATAAGGACACATAAAAAGAACCCTTAAGAGAGCACAAGTGTTATTGTGCTCAAGTGGAATGCACTAAAGGATGGGTTGAGAACACTAGATCCCCATCAAGCAAAGGATTCGGTCACAACAATAATAACATAGAGTAATGCTGGAGTAATTATCCATATGCAATGGTGTGTGAGATAAAAGATAACTTTTAGCATCGGATGCAAAGAAAAATGAGCCTGAGGAAGGAGAGGCTCTAAAAGACCTTCGACAAGGAGAAACTTCCCTAAAGGAAACACCAAAAGAAGAAACAGTAAGAGATGTTGTAGAAGGAGGAGTTACCTAGAGATCAATTGGGAGTTATTAAGTGAAGCATAAATAAGAGTGAGACGCATGGGTCCAAAAGTGTGCCAAAGGAAATAGAGGCATTGGTGTAAGCACCAACTAAAGAGAGATTAAGAGTCACTGCAAACAACATTGTGTCAATGGATGAGGAAGGCAAAAGAGAAGTTACATGAGTGAAATTCAAGCACAATAGCCATGCAAAAGAGATGTGTCCTTCAAAAGGCAAAGACACAGAGAGGCAAAAGAGTGAAAGTTTAATTGTTGCAGAAATTTGCCTAAAGCATGAGGGGAAGAAGAGAAATAGGTAACAACTTGCAGTGGAACCTAAGTTGTCATAAAGATAATAGAGCATTGTGCCATGGAGAGACATGCAAATGGAATGACAAGTGGGTATAACTCCATAAAAGACATCTGAAAATGCATGAAGAGAGGAGAAGAGTCAACATGTAGCTAACAAAAATAAGACATTGTTTGCACACAACATGGATGAGCTACCAAAAGGAATTAGCCAAAATCAGCCCAATGCCAATAAAAAGAGTGCAATTTTCATTCTACAAAAGAAAAAAGAGTCACTACCAATTAGGAGAAGGGCAAGAGGCCATCAACTTAAAACTAACTAGGAACAATGCTTGAAGGGAATATCAATCTAGGCACACAGAGTGAAGTGCCTAACAAAAGAGAAAGAAGAAAAGCAATGAGAGGGTGAAAATTTGGCAATATATAATTTCCAAACTATAGAACCAAGTAGTGCACCCAATTTGCCAACCCAAATGGAGAAGACTTGAAATCCATTGAAGGTAACCTTCAAAGCCTCGTTTCCAAAGTAAAGAAGTATGTGTTACCATGAAAAGCGATGCACAAGAGATGCCAACATGGGAGCAATGTGGAAGTCAAAACAAGCCCTTTGAAAAGATGAAAGAGTGGGAGCTAATGTTGATCTTGAAAGGCATTGAGGAGAAGACTATGTAAATAAGATGCATAAGAAGTAGAGAAAAAGAATTTTTTTTATTTAATTAATATTTGTCTATGAATATAACTTAGGTATACTTTATCCTATCGGATATCTTTTGCCAAATAAGCAAGCATCTAACCATACGGGTTAGGCATTCATTTGCCAATGGCAAGCATCTAACCATATGGGTCAGGTATTCCTTTGTTAAATGGGCAAGCATCTAACTATATGGGTTAGGCATCTATACATGAGTAAGTTATGCTCTGGCCAAATACTTGACTCATCGAGATCCACCAGATCTTGAGTCATTCAATGTTCACTGCTCATCTCTATTGGATAAGCACCGAGGTCACCGTAACAAGAGTATAAAACATATAATAAATAGTCACATTCTACCTCAAATTTGGGCTAAAACCTCAAAAATGCGATGATCTAACCGAGATCCTTCTGAGTATGTCGTAGAGTTATTATCTTTGTTTTGTTTATCTAAACTAGGATCTTATTATACTGGTCTTACCTTTTCATTTAACTTTAATCTTGTTTAGTGCACAACCCCAACCCCATCATAATCACCTACATACTGGAAGCATTTTTCACTTCTCAAACTGCCTATATACCTACTTCCAAACAGGATCAAGGTGTAGTGTGCATGTAATTATATTTAATATTTTATGTTTCATGTAAACTGTAGGTCTAAGTATGCAGCTTTTTCTAAGGCCCAGTTCCCCAGACAGTTCCTCTATGATAGCTACCCAAATGGGAGCGTAAAAAGTATCAATTTAAGTAACTAGATACTTGTTTAACTAGACTAACCCTAAATCTAAACAAGAAATAAAAATTAATATTTGTAAGCTACATCCTTTTTCCACTTTTGTTTATATCAACAATGTTTTTGATCTTTGGTTTAGACAACCTAATCCATATAATTGTTGTTGTCAAGGTTTCGTTATCTAAGAGTCATATAGTTGGTGGTTTCTTAATAATAATTAGTTTAGCATTCTCAATCCGGGTTTTATTTGTTCATTTTCGATGGTATTGATTTTTGAATAAAAAATATACTTTCTCCATCTCTGTTCCATAAGTTCACAAGTCAAAATCATTTAAGGTAGTTCAATTTGTTTCCTTATCTTAATTAGTGTTATTGACCAAGAGGGATTATCCCACCTCTTGGTCTTAATGACATGACATGGTCCTTATTTCTCTCCGACGGTTTATAGGGACGATGCCCAAACATCATTGTTGCAGCTATGTTAGGCTACGGATGCAGTAGCTCAAGCACGACGGCATTACCCATAAACGTGAACCAGAGGCACCGCTTATACTGAACGTTGCGTAGTTTTGTTTAACCTTAAATTCTTGGTCTAAGTTGAGATTTAAAAAGTAAAAAATGCTTAGAGTGAATTAATACATTGTATTTCAAAAACAAATTATTAAGTAGAAAGGTAGAAATTAATTATGTAACATAATCTCCTAGTTTAGTCATCATGTCAATTTTCAATAACATTATTTTTCTTTGACAATTATACCTTTAGTCTACATAGGTAAACTTTTTAAAAAAATAATTTATTTCTTTATCTTAATTAGTGTTATTGACCAAGAAGGATTATCCCACCCCTTGGTCTTAATGACATGACATGGTCCTTATTTCTCCCCGACAGTTTATAGGGACGATGCCCAGACATCATTGTTGCAGCTGTGTTAGGCTACGGATGCAGTAGCTCAAGTGCGACGGCATTACCCGTAAACGTGAACTAGAGGCACCGCTTATACCGAACGCTACGTAGTTTTATTTAACCTTAAATTCTTGGTTTAAGTTGAGATTTAAAAAGTAAATAATGCTTAGAGTGAATTAATAAATTGTATTTCAAAAACAAATTCTTGAGTAGAAAGGTAGAGATTAATACTGTAACATAATCTCCTAGTTTAGTCATCACGTCAATTTTCAATAACATTATTTTCCTTTGACAATTATACCTTTAGTCTACTTAGGTAAACTTTTTTGAAAAATAACTTGTACACAAAGAGTTTAAGAATGTGATATTGAACTTGAATTTAATGTTAAATAAATCCCTTTATATGTTTGAAACGAGGGTTTTGAAATTGAAGGATCAACCCTAGAATGAAGAATAGCTATGCTATTTTTAATGATAATAAATGAGAATTTTAATTCCAATATAGAACGAAACAAAAAAAAAAAGATTTTTCCAACTGTGCAATTGTAAATATAAAAAAATTTAATAGTTTTCTACGTATAGAAGTATAAAATCGATTATAATGAATCTATAAGAAATTTGTTGAAATTTTGAAAAAGAAATAACTTCTATTTACACCTGTATGAAATTGAGAATTGTTTCGCAACATAAGATATGTTAGAATGTCATTTAATTATAAAGATCGAATTGAAATTTATTTGTTTACATAACATATCGTAAAATTGATTGGAATATTCTTCTAATCATAAATAAGAAATTTAAACTTATTCTAAGTAACACGATAATTTTTATAAAAAAAAATAGATTACCATTCTGATTATAAATATGAATTTCATAATTTTATCATCTAATCATAGATAGCTAAAAAAAACATCAAATATATATTATTAAGATAATTACATCACATATTAATTAGTATAGAACATAATAATTAAGTTATGAAGACACAAATGTGGTCAAATATTTTATATGGACATCTATGTTTATATCCGTTAATATTATTAATTGAAGGAATGAAATAAGATATTTAAAAGCGACTGATATGTTAATAATACTACCATTACACACAGTGATAAGTAACATTATGTGCATCATATATTATTCATGTTACTTTTATATTTGATCCTTAAACTTTAAGCAATATTACGCTAACGTAATATGATTTTATTTTCCAATATTAATTACGAAATAAATAAAAAATTGACTTACAAAACATGAATTTAACAAATAATTCACAACATTCAACACATAATTTGATAACGGAGTTTGGCACGAAGGCCTAAGTCTCCAGGTCTTATATCGACCGATGTATTAGGAAAAATGTTTGAAAAGTACTTACAAATGTCTCCAAATTGAAAAATGAACAACTGAAAAATTATTCTATGGGAAAAAATAAAGTTAGTCTCTTTTCAAACTTTATGCTAAATTTGCCTCTAGCACCCTCTGTGAGCCACACACTTCTTTGTTATAGTCTTCTAGCAAACTTGCTTCTTTCAATGTTTTTAAATATAAGTCTTAGCACTTTATATAGTGCCACGTCCCACGGCTATGACAGTGGGGACATTTATCTTTTACCCAAAATTACTTGGTTTGAATCCCACTTTCAACGTATTCGGTGGTTGGAGCATATCCTTAGTCCCACATTGGTAAGTGGAGGGTGTTTGGGATGTTAATATACCACAGAGTTCGTGGTTTAACATGCCAAGTGTTTGGTATTAACATGCATTTCATAGGGTTTCATAAGTATGTGGAAGGAATGTGGTGACATGTTGGCTATTTCGTGGGTTTGTGGATGGAATGTGGGTTTGGTGAGGTTTTCAAGTGGACATGGTGGCATGAACATGGCATGTACGTGGATGTAACGTGGCATGTATTGTAAGTTATATATGGTTTGTTTGGAACATTCAGGAAATAATATGAAATTGGACCATGATAATTAATTAGCAGCAAGTCACGTGGTGGCTTAAAGACCCATCACGTGGTCCAATCTCCACTCGTCACTTGTCCTCCACTCATCAATTGTCGACCACTCACCACTCGTCGACTTCCAACTGGATGTTCCATCTAAAACCAAATTTTTTGCCCTGTTACATTACGCCTGTCAAAGATAACTATATTCACCTGTAAAAGATAAATGATTGAAACCCACTATTTTCCCACATGAACTGATTGCCACATCACATTCTTATTGGTCCTCATTTTGCCATGTCATCTTGTTGACCAAGTTTGACCACAACTTTGACCGGTCATAACTTGCACATACAGAGTATTTCACAAATAGTAAATTGTGTTGAAAAGAAATGATGAGTTCTTCATAGTGGAACTATTTTCAAATTGCTCTGTAATGGTCATTTTTTGTAGTTTGACCAATTTTGCCCTGCTTTGACCAGTTTGACTGAAACTTTGACTAGCTGCACAAAGAGCATACGAGCTCTGTTTTCCATGTTCTGCATACCATTGGAAAGGTCTTAATAGACCTGATGCAATGGTATAGGTTTTGATCTACTTCAGGGCCTTTTCTAATTTCACCTCCAGATCAATCCTTCCCACTAAGAAGGTTTTTTGTCCTTAAAAAGTTGGTACTGGACCTAGTACTTCATGTGAGGATATTTACATGGCTCTGACTACTGTGAAAATGTTGCATGTCACCTGATGTTATAATAATCACCATTTTACAATTATCCTCTTAGGGTCTTACATAGCAACACAATTTACAAACATTGCCCTTCTTGGGTCTTTACAAAAATTATAACTGTACATAACAATTAAAAACATTGCCCATACTTGGGGCATGCATTTATAAACAATGCCTATATTTAGGGCTTACAAACATGAAGGAAATATGTATGCATGTTTGCACAGTCTATACAGATTAAATTATACAACCTATTTTCTAAGCTATTCTCGATGCTTCTCATGACAACATCTTCAAGTTATCCTCTAGTGTTCCTAACATACATGGGTATAAAAACAATGAAGGCTTCATTTACCTATAATGGTTACTGTCGATATGCTCGCACGAGATATTCTATCCCATCTTTTATAATACTTTACTGATTTTACTTCTTGGAGTAAGTTGCTTTTCTTAGAGATAATATGGTTTACCTATCACAATGCCACTAAACTGAAATGGAACCACATCTAATTCAACTTTATCTACAAAGTGGGAGGTAATCACAAACCCTAATTTACAGGTTTTACTTACATGTACACCATTACCATCATTTATTCTATCTGGAGAATAGGGTTGGAAATGTAGCTTAGTTTCCAAACCTAGGGTTTCTACAACATCTTCTGAGATCAAATTCTTTTGATAATTCTTATCAAAAATAACATCTATCTTAGAATGCTTGATAATTATTCTTTTAAATAAATGTTGCTTACCTTTTTAGGGTGATGATTTCTGAACTGTCAGCTTCTCATTGACTATCGTCTCCCTTGCGGATGTTACCTCAGGTTCTAACTGACTATATTCTATCTTCTACTTGATTGAAGATGCAGTTATAACCTCTGTCTTAGGTTTTTGATAACTTTGCTTATCTTCTTTCAACATTTGCCCCTTAACATTGAAGTAAAAACCTAAATTCATGTCTTCTTTAGGCAACTTCTAGACATGTCTCTTAAGCATCTTTCTAGGGCTTTCTGAGGCATAATTATATAATACATTTGAGTATTTTTTCTTTTCATACCTCGATAAGTCGTCTAAAGATGATTCATCAGATTTAACTACTTCATCTTTTGATAATGCTTCTTTCAACACTCCAGGGTGTTCTGACTTATTGCTTGAGTAACTCTCCAGCTCAGCTTCTTGGGATATTTGTCCTTTGTCTCTATATCTTAATCCTACACGAAATGGTCTCTTTACAACTTGGATATGTTGGACAATTCCTTGACTATTAATGTCAAGGCCTTTTCCTTTGAATCCCATTTCAACTAACAGCTTAGAACATATTCCCTTTGTGTGTTTCTCAAATGTATCAATACATGAACTTGATGAATGTTTAGGGTTAGTACATTCAGTGATCCTAACATTGTCAATATAGCTAAAAGAGTTGATTTCATTTTTTTCATCTTCAGTATGTACATCGGAATATTCATTAATAATCAAAGCATTATTTGCTTTCAAACTTCCAACATCATTCTCATTAATAGGACTAGCAGGAATATATGAATTAGAAGAATCACTGCTATAACCAAAATGTAACTTTGTAGTCTGGCTTGGCAAAATCTCTTGGATGAATCCTTCATTTGCTGCTTAATACTTAGGAGAACTGGGCTTTACAACTTTTCTAACAGGCGCCTTCCTTTTTGCTTTGCATCTTTGCTCGTTTTGCTTCTTGAACCATAATGGAGCCTGATTGGGATGTAGTATCCAGCGTTACTTGGCAGTATGACCTTGACAGACATAGTGTTCGCAAATCTCTACATCTTCACGCATCTTTTTCTTTTATCAACATTCTTGTTGCAGTTCTACTCGCAATACATCAATTCTCTATTAAAGCATCTCGATTTATTGCTCCTGTCGTTGCTCTACCGCTTGGTAACTGTGCTCTTGGGATTGCAAGTATTGCATTATCATAGTGATAATGTTGTTCAGTAACAACTGAATCTAAGCTAACATTGGATCCACTGTTAAAATAACAAAGTCACAAATTCACCTGTAAATTTAGTTTTGATATCAAATTTGACATTTCAGAGCAATGCTTATACATACGTTAACCCAACACACTAACTGCTTTGATACTAAATTCATCTGTAAACTTTAAGTAATATTACACTAATGTAATTTGATTTTGCTTTACAATATTAAAAGACCTATGAGAAGATGAAAGAGTGGGACATAATGCTGATCTCATAAGGCATTGAGGAGAAGGTTGCATAAAGAAGATGCAGAAGAAGCAGAGGAAAAGAAGGTTATTTCATGGAAGCAATAATAGATGAGCGAAACCAAGAATAAACCTAGTTGTAGTGGAGTGAAATGAGTGAAGGAAAAATAGGTAGCATTCCACATGAGCTAGCAAGAGTGCATAAAGGTGTGGAAGGTATAGCACCAATCTACACAAAAATAGGGGCACATAAGAAGAACCCCAAAGAGAGCACATGTGTTTTTATACTCATAGTGGAGGATGCTCCAAAAGAAGGGTTGAGAACCCTATATCCCTATAAAGTAATAGATTGTAGCACAACGACAATGATAGAGATAAATGTTAGAGTAATTATGGATATAATTCCATAAGATCTAGTGAGAACCAAAGACGGTGCACAAGATGTATGAGTAGCTTCCAAAGAGATAAGGATGCACAAAAAGAACCCTTAAGACTACACAAGTGTTATTGTGCTCGAAGTGAAGGAAGCAATGAAGGATGGGTTGATAACACTAAATCTCCATAAAGTAAAGGATTATTTCACGACAAAATAGAGTAATGTTGGAGCAATTATCCATATGCAGCGGTGTGTGATAGACAAAAGATAACCTTTTGCCCTAGATGCAAAGCAAAATGAGCGTGAGGAAGGAGAGGATTTAAAGGACCTTTGACCAAGAGAAACTTCTATGGAGACACCCAAAGAAGAAACAACAAGAGATGTTGCAAAAGGAAAAGAGTTACCTAGAGAATAACTAGGAGTTGTTGATTGAAGCATAAATAAGAGTGAGGCGCATGGGTCCAAAAGTGCATCAAAAGAAATAGAGGCATTAGGGCAAGCACCAGCTGAAGAGAGATTGAGTGCCAATGCAAACAACATTGTGTCAATAGATGAGTAAGGTGAAAGAGAAGTTACACATGTGAAATTCAAGCACAATAGCCATACAAAAGAGATGTGTCCTTTGAAAGGCAAATACATAGATAGGCAAAAGAGCGCAAGTCAATTTATGGCAAAAATTTGCCTAAAGCATTAGTGGAAGAAGAGAAATAGGTAGAAACTTGTAGTGGAAACTAAGTTATCATAAAGACAATAGTGCATTGTGCCATGGAGAGATACAAAGGGAAGGAAAAGTTGGCATAAATCCATAATAGGCATTTAAAGATGCATGAAGAGGAGAAGAGTAGACATGTAGCTAACAAAATCAAGACATTGTTTGCACCTGACATGGATGAGTTATCGAGAGGAATTAGCCAAAATCAGCCCGATGCCAAGCAAAAGTGTGCAATTTTCATTGTGCAGAAGGAAATGGAGTCACTACTGATTGGGAGCAAGGCAGGAGGCCATCAACTTAAAACTAACTAGGAATAATGTTGGAAGGGGATATCAGTCCAAGCACATAAATAGAAGTGTGCAATGAAAGAGGAAGAATAAAAGCAATAAGCAGGTGAAAATTTGGCAACAGATAATTTCATAATAATAGAACTAAGTAGTGCACCTAAAAGGCCATCTCAAATGGAGGAAAAGACTCGAAAGCCATTGAAGGTAACCTTTAAAGCCTTGCTCCCAAAGTAAAGAAGAAAGTGTTACCATAAAAGGCGATGCGTAGGAAGAGCCAACATGGGAGCAATGCGGAGGTTAGAAAAAACACTTTGAGAAAATGAAAGTGTGGGAGCTAATGTTGATCTTGGATGGCATTGAAGAGAAGGCTGCATAAAGAAGATGCATAAAAAGTAAAGAAAAAGAAGGTTATTTCATAGCAACAATAATAGAGGAGCAAAACCAACAATAAACCCAGTTGTAGTGGATTGAAAAGAGTGAAGGAAAAGTTGATATCAATCCACATGAGCTGACAAGAGTGCATGAAGGTGTGGAAGGTATAACACTAGTCTGCACAAAGACAGGGACTCATAGGAAGAACCCTAAAGAAAGCACAGGTGTTCTTGTGTTCATAGTGGAGGATGTGCTAAAGAAAGGGTTGAAAACACCATATCCCCATAAAATAATGGATTGTAGCACAATAACAATGATAGAGATGGATATTAGAATAATTATGGATATCATTCCAAAAGAGCCAACGAGAGCGCAAGATAAGGTATAAGAGTAGCCTGCACAGAGATAAGGGTGCACAAGAAGAACCCTTAAAAGAACACAAGTTTTATTGTGCTTGAAGTGGAGGATGCAATAAAGGAAGGGTTGAGAACACTAGATCCCCATTGTCCATATGCAACATAGAGTAATGCTAGAGCAATTGTCCATATATAACATTGTATGATGGATAGAAGATAACCTTTAGCCCCAAATGCAAAGCAAAATGAGTCTGAGGAAGAAGAGGCTCTAAAGGACCTTTGACCAGGGGAAACTTCCCTGAAGGAAGCACCCAATGAAGAAACAACAAGAGATGTTGAAGAAGAAGAGTTTCCTGGAGATCACCTAGGAGTTGTTGAGTGAAGCATAAATAATAGTGAGGCGCATGGGTCTAAAAGTGCACCAAAGGAAATAGAGACGTTGGTGCAATCACCAACTGAAAAGAGATTGAGCACCAATGCAAACAACATTGTGCTAATGGATGAGGAAGTTCAAAGAGAAATTACAAGGGTGAAATTCAAGCACAATAGCCATGCAAAAGATATGTTTCCTTTGAAAGGCACAAACATAGAGAGGCAATAGAGTGCAAGTCTATTTGTGGTAGAAATTTGCATAAAACATTAGGGGAAGAAGAGAAAGATGTAGTAATTTAAGGTGTAACCTAAGTTATCATAAAGACAATAGAGCATTGTGCCATGGAGAGACACATAAAGGGTAGGAAAAATGGGCACAACTCCATAAAAGGCATATGAAGATGCATGGGGAGAGGAGAAGAGTCGACATGTAGCTAACAAAAACAAGACATTCTTTGCACATGATATGGATGAGCTACTGAGAGGAAGTATCCAAAATCAGCCTCGATGCCAATCAAAGGAGTGCAATTTTCATTGCACAGTAGGAAAAGGAGTCACTACCGATTAGGAGCAAGGCAGGAGGCCATCAACTTAAAACTAACTACGAACAATGCTTGAAGAGGATATTATTCTAAACACACATAGTGAAGTGCACCATAAAAGAGGAAGAAGAAAATCAATAAGAGTGTGAAAATTTAGCAATAGATAATTGCCAAACTAGAGAACCAAGTAGTACACCAAGAAGGCCATCTCAAATGAAGTAGAAGACTTAAAAGTCATTGAAGATAACATTCAAAGCCTCGCTTCCAAAGTAAAGAAGAAAGTGTTTTCATGAAAGGCAATGCGCAAGTGGTGCCAACATGGGAGCAATACAGAGGTCAAAAAGAGCTCTTTGAGAAGATGAAAGAGTGGGAGCTAATGTTGATCTCAGAAGGCATTGAGAAGGCTGCATAAGAAGCAGATGAAAAGAGGGTTATTTCATGGAAGCAATAATAGAGGAATGAAACCAAGAATAAACCCAATTGTAGTGGAGTGAAATGAGTGAAATAAAAGTGGATATCGTTCCACATGAGCCAACAAATGTGCATGAAGGTGTGGAAGGTATAGCATCAGTCTGCACAAAGTCAAGGGTACATAAGAAGAATCCTAAAGAAAGCATAGGTGTTCTTGTGCGCACTGTGGAACATACACCAAAGGAAGGGTTGAGAACCCTATATCCCCATAAATTAATGGATTGTAGCACAACAATGATGATAGAGAGGGTTGTTAGAGCAATTGTGAATATCATTCTACAAGAGCCAATGATAGTGCAAGAAAGTGCATAAGGTGTAGGAGCATCCTGCATAGAGATAAGGGCTCACAAGAAGAACCCTTAAGAGATCACAAGTGTTATTATGCTCAAAGTGGAGGATGCATTAAAGGGTTGATAACACTAGATCCCCATAAAGCAAAGGATTGATTCAAAATAAAAACAACATAGAGTAATGTTGGAACAATTGTCCATATGCAGCAGCATGTGATGGATAGAAGATAACCTTTAGCCCCAGATGCAAAGCAAAATGTGCCTAAGGAAGGAGAGGCTCTAAAGGACCTTTGACTATGGAAAACTCTCCTAAAAAAACACCCAAAGAAGAAACAACAAGAGATGTTGCAGAAGGAGAAGAGTTGCCTAGAGATCAATTGGACTTATTGAGTGAAGCATAAATAAGAGTGAGACGCATGGGTCCAAAAGTGTACTGAAGGAAATAGTGGCATTGGTGCAAGCACCAACTGAAAAGAGATTGACCGCCAATGCAAACAACATTGTGTCAATAGATGAGGAAGATGAAGAAGTTATACAAGTGAAATTCAAGCACAAGAGTCATGCAAAAGAAATGTTTCTTTCGAAAGGCATAGACATAGAGAGGCAAAAGAGCGCAAGTCTATTTGTCATATAAATTTGCCTAGAGCATTAGGGGAAGGAGAGAAAGAGGGAGCAAATTTTAGTAGAACCTAAGTTATCATAAAGATAATAGAGCATTACGCCATGGAGAGACACACAAAGGGAAGGAAAAGTGGGCATAACTCCACAAAAGGCATCTGAAGATGCATGAGGAGAGGAGAAGAGTTCACATGTAGCTAACAAAAATTAGAGATTTTTTGCACACGACATGGATGAGATACCGAAAGGAATTAGCCCAAATCATCCTGATGCCAATTAAAATAGTGCAATTTTCATTGCATGAAAGGAAAAATAGTCATTACCGATTGGGAGCATGGGAAGAGGTTGTCAACTTAAAACTAACTAGGAAGAACACTTGAAGGGGATATCAATCAAACCACATAGAGAAAAGGGCACAACAAAAGAGGAAGACGAAAAGTAATAAGAGGGTGAAAATTTGGCAACAGATATTTTCCAATCAACAAAACCAAATAGTGCACCAAGAAGGCCATATCAAATAGAGGAGAAGACTTGAAAGCCGTTGAAGGTAACCTTCAAAGCCTCGCTCCCAAAGTAAAGAAGTATGTGTTGCCATGAAAGGTGATGCACAAGACGAGCCAACATGAGAGCAATGCAGAGGTCAGAAAGAGACCTATGAGAAGATGAAAGAGTGGGACCTAATGTTGATCTCGAAAGGCATTGAAGAGAAGGTTGCATAAAGAAGATGCATAAGAAGCAGAGGAAAAGAAGGTTATTCCATGGAAGCAACAATAAAAGAGTGAAACCAAGAATAAACCCAATTGTAGTGGCGCAAAATGATTGAAAGAAAAGTGGATATCATTTCACATGAGCCAGCAAGAGTGCATGAAGGTGTGAAAGGTATAACACCGGCCTACACAAAGACAGGGACACATAAGAACCCTAAGGAGAACATAGTTGTTCTTGTGATCATAGTGGAGGATGTGCCAAAGGAAGGGTTGAGAACCCAATATCCCCACAAAGTAATGGATTGTAGCATAACAATAATGATAGAGATGGATGTTAGAGAAATTGTAGATATCATTCTACAAGAGCTAGAGAGAGCGCAAGAAGGTGCACAAGGTATAGGGGCAGCCTGCAAAGAGATAAGGATGCACAAGAAGAACACTTAAGAGAGCACAAGTGTTATTGTGCTCAAAGTGGAGGATGCACCAAAGGAAGGGTTGAGAATACTAGATCCTCATAAAGCAAAGGATTGGTTCATAATAACAACATAGACTAACACTGGAGTAATTATCCATATGCAGTGGTGTGTGATGGATAAAAGATAACCTTTAGGCTCAGATCCAAAGCAAAATGAGCTTTAGAAAGGAGAGGCTCAAAAGGACCTTCGACCAGAAGAAACATGCCTGAAAGAAGCACCCAAAGAAGAAAGAGTGAGATGTTGCAGAAGGAGAAGAGTTGCCTAGAGATCAACTGGGAGTTGTTGAGTGAAGTATAAATAAGAGTGAGGTGCATGGGTCCAAAAGTGTACCAAAAGAAATAGAGGCATTGGTGCAAGCACTGGCTGAAGAGAGATTGAGCACCAATGCAAACAACATTATGTCAATGGATGAGGAAGGCAAAGGAGAAGTTACATGGTTGAAATTCAAGCACAACAGCTATGCGAAAGAGATGTGTCCTTCAAAATGCATAGACATAGAGAGGCAAAAGAGTGCAAGTCTATTTGTGGCAGAAATTTGCCTAAAGTATTAGAAGAAGAGAAATAAGAAGCAACTTGTAGTGAAACCTAAGTTGTCATAAAGATAATAAAGAATTGCACCATGGAGAGATAAGCAAAGAGAAGGAAAAGTGGGCATAACTCTAAAAAAGGCCTCTGAATATGCATGAGGAGAGGAGAAGAGTTGACATGTAGCTAACAAAAATAAGACATTGTTTGCACGACATGGATGAGCTACCAAAAGGAATTACCTAAAATCAGCCCGGTACCAATCAAAGGAGTGCAATTTTCATTGCACGAAAGGAAAAGGAGTCACTACCAATTATGAGCAAGGCAAGAATCCATCACCTTATAACTAACTAGGAACAACGCTTGAAGGATATATTGGTCCAAGAACACAAAGCGAAGTGCACAACAAAAGAGGTAGAAGAAAAGCAATAAGAGTATCAAAATTTGGCAACAAAAAATTTCCAAACTATAGAACCAAGTAGTGCACCAAGAAGGCCATCTCAAATGGAGAAGACTCAAAAGACATTGAAGGTAACCTTCAAAGCCTCGCTCCTAAAGTAAAGAAAAAAGTGTTTTCATGAAAGGCAATACATAAGAGGAGCCAAGATGGGAGCAATGCAGAGGTTAGAAAGATCCCTTTGAGAAGATGAAAGAGTGTGAGCTAATGTTGATCTCGGAAGGCATTGGGGAGAAGGTTGCATAAAAAAGAAAACATAACAAGCAAAGTAAAGAAGGTATCTCATGGAATCAACAATAGAGGAGTGAAACCAATAATAAACCTAGTTGTAGTGGAGTGAAATGAGTGAAGAAAAAGTGGATGTCATTCCACATGAGCTAGTAAGAGTGCATGAATATTTGAAAGGTATAGCACCAGTCTGCACAAAGAATGGGGCACATAAGAACCCTAAAGAGAGCACAGGGGTTCTTGTGCTCATAGTGAAGGATGCACCAAAAAAAGGGTTGAGAACCCTATATCCCCATAAAGCCATGGGTTGTAACATAACAACAATGATAGAGAGGGATGTTAGTGAAATTATGGATATCAAACCACAAGAGCCAGTGAAAGCACAAGAAGGTGCACAAGGTGTAGGAGTAGCCTACACAGAGATAAGGGCCCATAAGAAAAACCCTTAAGAGAGCATAATTATTATTGTGTTCAAAGTGGAGGATACACTGAAGGAAGGGTTGAGAACATTAGATCCCCATAAATTAAAGGATTGATTCACAACAATAACATAGAGTAATGTTGGATAAATTATCCATCTACAGTGATGTGTGATGGATAGAAGATAACCTTTAGCCCTGGATGCAGATCAAAATGAGCCTGAGGGAGGAGAGGCTCTAAAGGACCTTCGACTAGGAGAAACTTCCCTGAAAGAAGTACCAAAAGAAGAAACAACAAGAGATGTTGTTGAAGGAGAAGAGTTTCCTAGAGATCAAATGGGAGTTGTTGAGGGAAGCATAAATAGGAGCGAGGCACATGGGTCCAAAAGTGTACCAAAGGAAATAGAGGCATTGGTTCAAGCACCAACTAAAGAGATATTGAGCACCAATGCAAATAGCATTATGTCAATGGATGAGGAAGGTGAAAGAGAAGTTGCACGGGTGAAATTCAAGTACAACAGCCATGCAAAAGAGATGTGTCCTTCAAAAGGCATAGACATAGAGAGGCAAAAGAGTGCAAGTTTATTTATGGCAGAAATTTGCCTAAAGCATTGGGGGAAGAAGAGAAAGAGGTAGAAACTTGCAATGGAACCTAAATTGTCATAAAGACAATAGACCATTGCACCATGGAGAGACACGCAAAGGGAAGGAAAAGTGGGCATAAATCCACAGAAGGCATATGAAGATGCATGAGGAGAGGAGGAGAGTCGACATGTAGATAACAAAAATAAGACATTATTTGCACATGACATGGATGAGCTATCGAGAGGAATTAGCCAAAATCAGCCTGATGCCAATCAAAGGAGTGCAATTTTCATTGCATAGAAGGAAAAGGAGTCACTATCAATTGAGAGCAAGGCAGGAGGCCATCAACTTAATACTAACTAGGAACAACGCTTGTAGGGGATATCAGTCCAAGCACATAGAGCAAAGTGTATGACAAAAGAGAAAGAAGAAAAGCAATAAGAGGGTGAAAATTTGGCAACAAATAATTTCCAAACTACAGAACCAAGTAGTGCACCCAAAAGGCCATCTCAAAAGGAGAAGACTCAAAAGTTGTTGAAGGTAACCTTCAAAGCCTTACTCCTAAAGTAAAGAATAAAGTGTTGCCATGAAAGACGATGCATAGGAGGAGAGAACATGGGAGCAATGTGGAGGTCAGAAAGAACACTTTGAAAAGATGAAAGAATGGGAGCTAATGTTGATCTCGAAAGGCATTGAGGAGAAGATGCATAAGAAGCATAGGAAAAGAAGGTTATTTCATGAAAATAATAATAAAGGAGGAAAACCAAGAAAAAACCCAGTTGTAGTGGTGTGAAATGAGTGAAGGAAAAATGGATATCATTCCACTTGAGCCAACATGAGTGCATGAAGGTGTGGAAGGTATAGTACCAGTCTGCACAAAGACAGGGGCACATAAGAAGAACCCTAAAGAGAGCACATGCGTTCTTTTGATCACAATGGAAGATGCACCAAAGGAAGGGTTGAGAACCCTACATCCCCATAAAGTAATAGATTATAGCACAATAACAACGATAGAGAGGGATGTTAGAGCAATTGTGGATATCATTCCACAAGAGCCAGAGAGAGTACAATAAGGTGCACAAGGTGTAGGAGCAACATGCATAGAGATAAGGGCACATAAGAAGAACCCTTAAGAGAACACAAGTGTTATTGTGCTCGAAGTGGAGGATACACTAAAGGAAGAGTTGAGAACACTAGATCCCCATAAAGCATAAGATTGGTTCATAACAACATATAATAATACTGGAGAAATTGTCCAAAAGTAATGGTGTGTGATGGAGAGAACACAAGCTTTAGCCCTTGATGCAAAAGTAAAATGAGCTTGAGGAAGGAGAGGCTCTAAAGGACCTTCGAACAGGAGAAACTTCCCTGAAGGAAGCACCCAAAGAAGAAACAATGAGAGATGTTGTAGAAGGATAAGAGTTGCCTAGAGATTAACTGGGAATGTTTGAGTGAAGCATAAATAAGAGTGAGGTACATGGGTCCAAAACTATGCCAAAGGAATTAGAGGCATTGGTGCAAGCTCCAGCTCAAGAGAGATTGAGCACCAATGCAAACAACATTATGTCAATGGATGAGGAAGGCAAAAGATAAGTTTCATGGGTGAAATTTAAGCACAACAGCCATGCATAAGAGATGTATCTTTCAAAAGGCATAGACATAGAGGGGGAAAAGAGCGCAAGTCTATTTGTAACAGAAATTTGCCTAAAGCATTAGGGAAAGAAGAGAAAGAGGTAGCAACTTACAATGAGACCTAAGTTATCATAAAGACAATATAGCATTGCACTATGGAGAAACACACAAAGGGAAGGAAAAGTGGGCATAACTCCATAAAAGGAGTCTGAAGATGCATGGAGAGAGGAGAAGAGTCGACATGTAGCTAACAAAAACAAGACATTTGCACATGACATGGATGAGCTACCTAGAGGAATTAGCCAAAATCATCCTGATGTCAATCAAAGGAGTGCAAATTTTATTGCATGGAAGGAAAAAGAGTCACTATCGATTGGAAGCAAGGAAGGAGGCCATTAGCTTAAAACTAACTAGGAACAAAACTTGAAGGGGATATCAGTCCAAACATACAGAGCAAAGCGTGCCACAAAAAAGGAAGAAATAAAGAAATAAAAGGGTGAAAATTTGGCAACATATAATTTCCAAACTACAGAACCAAGTAATACACCCAGAAGGCCATCTTAAATGGAGGAGAAGACTCGAAAGCCATTGAAGGTAACCTTCAAAGCCTCATTCCCAAAGTAAAGAAGAAAATGTTGCCATGAAAGATGATGTGTAGGAGGAGCCAACATGGGAGTAATGCGGAGGTCAAAAAGAGTCGTTTGAGAAGATGAAAGAGTAAGAGTTAATGCTAATCTTAGAAGGCATTGAGGAGAAGGTTGCATAAAGGATATGCATAAGAAGCAAAGAAAAAGAAGGTTATTTCATAGAAGCAATAATAGATGGAGCGAAACCAAGAATAAACCTAGTTGTAGTGGAGTGAAATGAGTGAAGGAAAAGTGGATATCATTCCACATGAGCCAGTAAGAGTGCATGAAGGTGTGAAAGGTATAGCACTAGTCTACACAAATACATGGGCACATAAGAAGAACCCTAAAGAGATCACCGGTGTTTTTGTGCTCACAGTGGAGGATGCACCAAAAGAAGGGTTGAGAACCCTATATCCCCATAAAATAATGGACGATGGATAGAAGACAAACTTTAGCCCAATACAAAGGAAAAGGAGCTTGAGGAAGGAGAGGCTCTAAAGGAACTTTGACTAGGAGAAACTTCCCTCAAGGAAACACTAAAGTAAGAAGTAACAGGAGATGCTACAAAAGGAGAAGAATTACATAGAAAATAATTGGGAGTTGTTGAGTGCAATTAAAATGAGAGTAAGGCACATGGGTTAAAAGGTGCCCCAGAGGAAATAGAGGCACTGGAGCGAGCACTCGCTAAATAGATCATAAGTGTTAATGTAAACAACATTGCACCAAAGAAGGAAAAAGGCAAAAGAGAAGCTGCATAGGATAACTTCAAGTAGGGCAGCCAAGTAGAAGAGATGTGTCCTTCAAAAGGTATAAAGATGGAGAGATGAAAGAGTGCATGTTTATTTGTGGGAGGCATTTACCTTAATCCTAAGGAGATTAAGATAAAAAGGTAATACACAATCGAGCCTAAGTTATCCCAAAGATAACAAAGCATTACACCATGAAGAGATGCGAAAAGGGAAGGACAAGTGGATGTAACTCCATAGACGGCACTCAAATATGGTAAGGAGAGGAGAAGAGTCAGCTTGCATCTAACAAAGATGCAACATTATTGGCACATAACTAGTAGGAGCTAGTAGGATAAGTTAACCAAAATCAACACAAAATAGATCAAGGGAATGCAATGTTCATTATGTGCAAAGAAAAGGAGTTATTACTGATTAGGAGCAAGGCAGGACACCATCAGCCTGAGATTGACCACGAATAATGACTAAAGGGGATATTAATCCAAGCACGTAAAGGTAAGTGTGTGACAATAAAGGAATAAGAAAAGGTGGGAGTCAATGGACCCCATAGAGACCTGCATGCCATTGACAACATCAACCAAAGAGATATGAAGAACAAGGGCAGTGGAAGAACCATGTAGACATACCCCATGAGAAACATATGGAAGAATGGTACGCAAGTATACCTACTTGCCATAAGCCACATAATGAAGAGTGTGCATAACAGAGAAGAAGCGAAAGACACACAAAAACAAGGAAAGGAAAGGTATGTAGACCTTTTATAGGAGATGGATGAACAAGAATGGGCGTAACCCCATAAGAAACAAAAGTGGGTGCAAACCCACAAGAACAAAGGTGGGCATAGGCCCACAAGATATGAAGATGGGCATAGGGCCACAAGAGTAAATAGAGGTGGGTACAGAACCATAAGAACAAGGGAAGGAAGATGAAGTGTATCAGAGCTAGGCAAAGGAGAACAATTTATGACCCAAGGAGGATTTAAAAAGAAGGAAACACTGAGTGAGCCTGCTTAGGTGCCACACCAGGGGGACGGGAACACCGTAGTCAACACAGCCAACCAAAAATATAGTTCTATCACTCCAACACTATTTATAAATAGGAGTTCATATTTTAATTAGCTGGGGAGTTTCATGTAGGAGCATCACAAGTGAATTTGCAATCTTGCATCAGACAAAAATAGAGTCAGTCAAATGAGAAATAAACCAACTATAGTTGTGCATGGTAACACAGACCACACAAGATTCCACTTGCAATGAAGGAAGGTTGTGCACGGTGGTTGAGAGTTACGCAAGGAGTTAGAGAATAAAAAGGAGGTACAAGTTTTGGTTAAGCCAAACAACACACTCGCAAAGATACAAAACACATAAAGATGCACTAGGGACAAGAAGTAAGGTGCAATAGTAAAGGGTCACTCAAAAGTGCATGAAAGAACCGAGGCCTACAAAGTTCTAGGAACCATGGTTAAGGAAATGTTCATTGAAGGTGTATTTCACAAGAACAAGAAAAGTTGCAACCAAAGCTAAGTTCAAACTTTAGCAATAAATACACAAAGAGTTGGGCTTATCAAGGGAGAACATTAGAGTAGTGCATAGTCATAGTCGAGGGGTGCTCAAATATGACTAGAATGTAATCAACCAGCGATTGAGCTCTAAGGTACCCATTACATGATGATGTTGGTGCATGGAAAGGAAGAGATTTTGAGGTACAAGGGTGCACAAAAAGCCAAGCGTAGGGCATTTGATGCAACCCTGAGGAAGTAGAAGATAGTTAGATAAGTAATTAGTTATGAGAACCTATAGTTAGCCTTTCCTTAGGCTAGGTTAGTACTGTAAATGATGTGACAACAAAAGGGACTAAAAAGATCTACTTATGCAGCTTGAGGTTCATAAAAGGCTATGCTACTTCTAGAGTAGGTTTGTAGACTTGCATAAAGCCACATTAAATGAAGTTGATCAATCGTGTGGGAATTCAATGAAGCAACTAAAAAAAGGGTCTCGGACTAGAATTTGTAACGCTCAAAAGCCAAGGAAAGACTCTGTTAGAGTGATCCCATAAGGGACCAAAAAATTGTCTGAGGCTAGATAAAGAGAAAAGGAACTTTGTAGACAAGTGATGGTTCGTAATCATGGATGGATGGTATTGTAAGGACACCATAGTAGATAAAAATAAAGATACTTATATCTATGTCTGAGGACTATACTAAGTAGATCTGAGAGCTTAATATATAGCTACAAAGTTTATATTATTTTGGAACACCCGAAGTTAAGGAATAAAATGCTTTATTATCATGATCCACTATATGGAATTCTGAAGGCTACGTGGTTAATGTATCCCTTCACTAGGACCCCTGATCTCGGCCAGCACCAATATGATATCAAAGCAAGGTTGTGAACCTACAAAGATGTAAAAAGAAAAAATAAACTTGCAAGCGAGATATAAGCTAGCAGAAGCAAAGGCAGTAGATTGTTGAACATGAGGAAACTAGTAGAGCATCATTCACCACCATGAGGGAGGTAGGTATATAGCGAGTGGGTGGAACATAAACAAAGAATACATGTTGACCATTTTTGGCCCAACAGGCCAAAAAATTGGTCCCCCTTTTTTTATGTTGTTTTGAGCCAGTACTTTTGATTTTGCACGAGTCTTGCAAATTTCTACAGACTCTGCAGTTCCATTTCTACGGACTCTACAGAGCTTGGATTTCTATGAACTCAGTAGTGAAGTTTTCTATGGACTCTGTAGGTTTTTTACAGACTTCACAGGGACTTCTACGAACTCTGCAAGTGTAGTCTTTCAGTAGATGAAGAACCAGTTCAGAGAGTGCAAGGTTTTACAAAGCTTCATCGGACTCTTGTCGAAGAAATTCATAAGGAAAGAGAGCTAAAATGGTTTAAAGACACTTTTTCTAAAGGTTGGAAGAGTGGTTCAATGACATAATCTTTCCAAGAGTTAGCATTTTTGAACCGTTGAACCATTGAACCAGTTCAACGCTTTGGTTCAAAGCTTTGGTTCATCGCTTTGGATCAACGACAAAGTTCAATCGATAAAGTTTCAATTGGCAAAGTTCATCACGTTGGTTCAATGCTTCATTTCACTCAGTCGGTTCATCAAATGGTTCAACGAGCTTGGTTCAACGCTCGGTTCAAAGCTTGGTTCATGCCTTGGTTCAACAACCGTTTGAACCATTGAACCAATTCAATTAATTAGTTCAACGGTTGGTTCAAAGGAGCCGTTCAATCAAAAGTTCAAGTTTCCCAAAGGACAAGTGCCCTTGCGGAGGGCAGTTTTGGGTTCAAGAGCCCTTGCAGAGGGCAGGGAACACTTTGAAGAAGTCGAAGGAATTTGAAACGCACAGAAAGACCAAGGCAAGAAAATAATTTCTTCGGATTTTTTGTCTGAAGGAATTCCTTCAGACAAAAAGTCCTAAGAAATTTGAAAAATAAGTCGCGAGCCTAGAAAAGCCTGGGAAAGAACTCTAAAAAAGTGACAAGGCAATTCTTGCAGACTTTTTGTCCATGGGAAAAAGTCTGCGAGAAAAAGCCCGAAGGAAAAACCCACCAAGGAGCCAAAGGACCTCGAAGAGCAGGTGCCCTTGCGGAGGACTCTCAACCAAAATGAAGGATGCTTTCCAAAAGCTGAAGGGTCACCTTCCCTTTGAGAAGGTGCAAAGAAGGAAGTCCATAGAAAAGGCCAAAGCAAGAAAGCCAAAGAAAGTCCAAGGGGTGACAAGCCCAAGGACGTCAAAGTCAAGCACGGTGAACTAGCCGTTAGTTTTCAAACAATGATGGGTGCACAAACATCAAATTCAAGATGGTGAAATAGCTGTTTGTTTTTTAAAATACTTGAGCACCAATCAGAAAAGAGCACAAGGAACGCAGCGACCCATCAAAAGATAGCCCCAGGGGCCGAAGGAGCTAGAAGGAGACAAAGCAAGGAAGAAGACAAAGAGCAGGAAAAGACAAAGCAGTCCAAGTGGCAAAGTGGAGGCGAGTTATTACCAGATGGTCACCAAATGATGCAAACAGTAAATGACATGGCATGTCTTCTCCATTTGCATTTAAAAGGGGACAAAATGCGTGAATATCTAGAAAGAGTAGTCTATTTGCAGAAAAGAGGCGCAACCCATGCTTTCACATTAATGCTTGAACGCCAAAGTCAAGTTCGGTGATTATACAACATGGTTCCAGTAGGCCTCTTCTAGAAGAATGACATCAGCAACAGTGACTTCCTCTTCTCGATGCTTTCAGCGCACATGGGCCAACTTGTCAAAGAGTGCCAAAGTCTTTTCAAAAGAAGCACCAAGTTCTCTTCCCCTCTTTTTATATATTGTAAAAAATTATCATTTGAGAAGATCCATCTCTCAGCCTTAAGGCAAAAACTATGCCCAAAAATCTCTCCGACTTGTAAGGCAGAACTCTGTTATATTTTACCTTGAATCAGGACTTAGCATTTTTACCTCCATCTGGACTTGCACTCAAGCACATGTCTATGTTTTCTTTTTGTGTTAAGTCATTTCCTTTATGCTTCTCATAGATCGATTCCAACATGTCTAGTGCATTGTGAAGTTTCTTTTCTACAAGTCTGCCACAAGTGTCTATAGCAGGAATATAGGCGCATGTGAATAGGCTGTCAAAGTGCGTCTCAGAACACCTTTGATAGTTCCTTCTTCTCTGTATCTCTACAGACCCCTAGCTCACTAATGCAAAAGGGTTTCCCACATCAGATGAAGTGTATGGGTGCTTCTTCTTGGTGAAAAGTGTATGTTTGGGCTTGAGTGGATCAAAATTTTTTGGTGTATCACCTCTTTTTAAGTTTAGGTTTAGATTCTGTTTCAGCTCTTTCTCCCTTTTCATCCCCCCCTTTTTACATTTATTTGTTAGCAGTGGGAGAAACTAGGGCCTAAAGGATACATCAGAGGGAGCCCTTATCTAGAGACTCTCCCCTCTAGCTTCACCGATCCCACAGGCGAGAGGGGAGTTTCCATTTTGACATGTGGAAGGGCGGGAGCTAGGCGTCCTGCCTTGGGTGCAATCCACTACGTCAACAGTTTTTGGCACGCTCAGTGGGACCAACTAAGACAAGTTGTGTACAAAGTGTTGAAGAATTTTTTGTGCGTTCTTCAACCGACCAGCCTTTGGAAGCTTTTTATCAACATCAATGGCAACTCTGAGTTGAATCAACTGGTTAAGCAGTTCTGGTACCATCAAAAAATCACATTTTTGTATATATAATTTCTTTGTGCAAAATCATGAACCTTGTATTCCTTCATATGACTTCGATCAGACTCAAAAATTTTATGGAATCACCTCAAGCAGCGCTCCTAGTTGCCCTTCAACAAAAAGGGAAATTTCCAATTTTGAAGTCTTTCACCCTGATGGCAAGCTCCTGACTTGGGAGGAAATAGTGGAATCATGGGGCAGGAAAGAGGAGGAGAAAGGTTTTGCTCAAAACCTTAAAAAAGTTGAAGCTGCTCCTACTCATGATGATTCATATGATCTCTAAAAAAAGCTCTTCCAAGAAGATATAGCTAGGAGAATTGCAGAGTTGGAATCCAGAGAGAGATTCCTCAGCGAATGTGTGATGGACAGTTCAGACCCAATGGCACATTCCATGTCTGAACACACCCCATCTTCACAACCCCAAGGGAACTATCAACCCACACTTGATATTGATGAAGTGCTAGCCAGATGGAAGGAGGAGAATCATTCAATTCTAGCTCAAGGACTGCCTCCTCTTCCACATGGTTTTTCCACTTCATCCTTTCTCAAGGAGGAACCTATTTTGTGGGAGGTGAGTGAGGAAGAAAAGCTCCAATTTGTAGCTCTTCAGGAGGCTATCATGAGCGACAACGAAGAAGAAATCATCATCGATGCTCCTTGTGAAGACATCATTAGCAATGGAGAAGACTCAAGTCATGCATACATGTAGATGTTCCAGCAATACGAGGAGGAACTTAAGCATGGTGAGCTCTCTTTCCCTTTGTTTGATGAACTTCCTTGTTGTTTCGATGAGGAAGATGACCATGCCATGGAGCTAGAGTTGGAGGAGGATCAGGAAAATGTCTTTGAACAATTGGAGACTCTGATCTTTGAGGAGGAAAAGGAGAGGCTGGTCTCTCTTGAGGAAAATCTTGAAGAAGAAAGCTTTGAACAAGAAGGTGATGTTCTGTGGGATGAGCAATTGGTTTGTGATTCCATTTTAGACATCACAACAGTCACCCTTCTTCAAGAAGGCCAAGAGGAAGTAGAAGATGAGTTTGACATGATCTTTAATGAAGCAGAAGGGAACAAGTCAAACCATGATGCTTTGCAAAGGGATCATGCACAACAAAGGGCTTATGGTGATGAGCCAACAGCCACAGATTTCTTGGTGAAATGCACCAGCATGAAGGACCAGCATTCAACAAGCTTCCAAGAACAAGAAGAATACATGTATGTTGGAAGCATGTTTGATTTTGATCCACTCGAATGCAGGCCAATCAAGGTGACATGCAAGAGGAGTAGGTCACCAAGTCTCCACTTCATTTAGTGACTTGTCTGGCACCATAAGTTTCATTGCCAGGGAGGGGACTTAAGAAGTTTTCCCTTCGATCCAGGAGGGAGGTAGATATACCTGGTTAGCTATCTATAATAGTTTGCTTTCAATTTTCTTTACTACTTTCCCTAAGTGCAGCTTGCACAAGTAGTGTTTTTTTAGCCTTGTGTGTGTTTTCCTTTGTGTCTGGGGTAAAAAGCTTCATGTTTGATTCTTGGATCTTTTGCGGCTATTGCTAACCTTTTCTTCAAAGCTACATCTGACTCCGTGCCCAATGGACTTCAAGGCAACTGGTCTCTAAGCATAGTAGGCATGCTTCCCCTAGGAGTTGCCAATTTGTTGACCATTTTTGGCCCAACAGGCCAAAAAATCGGTCCCCCTTTTTTTTATGCTGTTTTGAGCCAGTACTTTTGATTTTGCACAAGTCTTGCAAATTTCTACGGACTCTGCAGGTTTTCTATGAACTCTGCAGGTCCATTTCTATGGACTCTGTAGAGCTTGGATTTCTACAGACTCTGCAATGAAGTTTTCTACAAACTCTACAAGTTTTCTACGAACTTCACAGGGACTTCTACGAACTCTGCAGGTGTAGTCTTTCGACAGATGAAGAACTAGTTCAAAGAGTGCAAGGTTTTACAAAGCTTCTTTAGACTCTTGTCTGAATAAATTCATAAGAAAAGAGAGCTAAAATGGTTCAAAGACACTTTTTCTTAAGGTTGGAAGAGTGGTTTAATGACATAATCTTTACAATAGTTAGCATCTTTGAACCGTTGAACCATTGAATCGGTTCAACGCTTTGGTTCATTGCTTTAGTTCAACGGTAAAGTTCAATCGGCAAAGTTCAATCGACTGAGTTCATCACGTTGGTTCAATGCTTCGGTTCACTCAGTTAGTTCATCAAATAGTTCAACAAGCTTAGTTAAACACTCAGTTCAAAGCTTGGTTCATGCCTTGGTTCAACAACCATTTGAACCATTGAACCGGTTCAATCAATTGGTTCAACAGTTGGTTCTAAGGAGCTATTCAATCAAAAGTTCAAGTCCCTCGAAGGACAAGTGCCCTTGTGGAGGGCAGTTCTAGGTTCAAAAGCCCTTGTGGAGGGCAGGGAACACTTTGAAGAAGCCAAAGGAGTTTGAAATGCGTAGAAAGACCAAGGCAAGAAAATAATATCTTCAGAATTTTTGTTTGAAGGAATTCTTTTGGATAAAAAGTCCGAAGAAATTCAGAAAAGAAGTTGCGAGCCCAGAAAAGCTCAGGAAAGAACTCTGAAAAAGTGACAAGGCAATTCTTGCGGACTTTTTGTCCACGAGAAAAATCTCGAAGGAGAAATCTGCCAATGAGCCGAAGGACCCCGAAGGGTAGGTGCCCTTGCGGGGGACTCTCAGCCAAAATGAAGGACACTTTCCAAAAGCCGAAGGGTCACCTTCCCTTCAGGAAGGTGCAAAGAAGGAAGTCTGCAGAAAAGGCTAAAGTAAGAAAGCTGAAGAAAGTCCAAGGGGTGATGGGCCCGAGGACGTCAAAGTCAAGCACAACGAACTAGCCGTTGGTTTTCAAGCAATGACGAGTGCGCGAACGTCAAATTCAAGACGGTGAAATAGCCATTTGTTTTTAAAAATACTTGAGCGCCAACATATCATCAAACGTGAGGCAATCAAGGTAAGAGAGCATCTTTCAATCAGCATATTGGTATATAGTGCCAGAAAAGGTTATTCTCCATCAAATGTAAATGAATAGAGAATGAAGAGCATAGAAGATGGCTTAGTTAGAAGCCAAAACAAGACATGACCCAGAGTTACAAAACTCTAGGAAAATGAAGATAGCCTCCATATTACAGATGCAACAGGAAAGGATGGCATGGATAGAAAGAAAAATGGTTGGGAGGAAACATACCATAGAGAAGTAGGGAGAGAACCATAGGAGGAAAGAAGCCACAGAGGGTTTGATGCGAATCAAGAACTAGCTTAAAGCTGAAACGCAAAGGTTCTCCAAAAAAGAAAGCCCTGAGGAAATGGAGTGTATTGGACGTCAAGCACTATTTCACATTGAAGGGTGTAAAGGACTCAAGGTGCTAGTCAACAGATAGAGCACTATGTCCAAGCAGACATAGCAAAGTGAATGATAATGGAGGAAAAAGAAAAGGTGGGAGTCGACAAACCCCATAAAGACTTATATGCCACTAAGGGCATCAAGCAAAGGTAAATGAAGGCAAAGGCAACAATAAAACCGCATAAATTTACCTTATGAGAAACACGAGGAAGGATAGCATGTAAGTATACCTACTTGTTGCAGGGGATAAAAGGAAAAAAGTATGCATAAAAGATGAGAACTGAAAGGTGCACAAAAGGAAGGAAATGAAAGGTATGAAAACCTTTTGGTGGAGGTGAATGGACAAGAATGGACATATACCCACAAGAGACAAAAGTGAGTGTAGAACCATGAGAGATGAAACTACGTGTAGACCCAGAGGAGATGAAAGTGGGCATAGGACCATAAAAGCAAATAGAGGTGGGCACAAACCCACAAGAGGAAGAAAAGGAAAGATGAGGAAGGGTATTGAATCTAGGTAGAGGAGGACGGTTTATGTCCCAATGATGGTGTAGAGACACCAAGTGAGCCTACTTAGGTGCCCCATCTGATGCAGGAGAACATTGTGGTCGAGGAAGCTGACTAAAAAAATGGTTCTACCATTCCAATCCTACTTGTATACAGGAGCTTACATTTTAATTATCACGAGGGTCTGATGTAGGAGCATCGTAGGGAAATTGGCAATCTTGCATCAGATAAAAACAGAGTCAATCAAGCAAGAAATAAAATAACTCTAATTGTGCATATTTACACGACGTAACATTTTAGAAGGTTGTTCTAAACTATACAAGAGGCCACTTGTGTAGAAGGAAAGTGATTGAGAGTTATGCAAGATGTTAGAGAATAAGAAAGGGGTACAAGTTTTGGCTAAAGTCAGCAATGCACATATAAAACTACAAAGTACATAAGGACACACTACGGATAAGAAGCAAGGTGCAAAAGTAAAGGCTTGCACAACAACACACAAGAACAAAGGCCCATAAAGCACCAAAGAACATGGCGTAAAAGGAGTTATTCATTGAAGGTGCCCTGAAGGAAAATAAGGAAAGTTGCAACCACCCATGAGAGACAAAAGTGGGTGCAGAACCATGAGAGATGAAACTGGACGTAGACCTAGAGGAGCCAAAAGTGGGCATATGACCATAAGAAAAAATAGAGGTGGACACAAACCCACAATAAGAAGAAAGGGAAAGAAGAGGAAGGATATTGGATATAGGCAGAGAAGGACAATTTATGTCCCAATGACGGTATAGAAGAGGAAGTGCTAAGTGAGCCTACTTAGGTGCCACATCCAATACAGGGGAACACCATAATCGAGGCAACCGACTAAAAAAATGGTTCTCCCAATCCAATCCTACTTATATGAAGGAAATTACATTTTAATTATCACAAGGGTATGATGCAAGAGCATCACAAGGGAATTGACAATCTTGCATTAGACATACACAGAGTCAATTAAGCAAGAAATAAAACAAATTTAGTTTTGCATAGTTGCACAATGCAACATTTTGGAAGGTTATTTTGAACTATGCAAGAGGCCACTTGCACTGAAAGAAGGTGGTTGAGAGTTGTGCAAGGAAGAATAAGAAAGGGGTACAAGTTTTGGCTAAAGTAAGCAATGCACATGTAAAATTGCAAAGTACATAAGGACGCACTAGGGATAACAAGCAAGGTGTAAAAGTAAAGGCTCGCACAATAGCACACGAAATAAATAAGGCCCATAGAGCACCAAGGAACATGGCACAAAAGGAGTTGTTTGTTGAAGATGTCCTCAAGGAAAACAAGAAAAGTTACAACCAAAGCTAAGTTCAAACTAGTTTGTCTACAATGTGATTATGGTTGCGTGTATAATATTAAGAGGTGGATATCTTTGAACTCCTAGAGTTGTTTGAAGAGATGATCTAAAATAGTGTCCATCTTCTAATTGGGAGCAACTTTTAGGGAGACTTGAGGACTTTGGACTCGATTATTTTCAATGCTTTGGATGTTGAATTCCATAATTATAGTATTGTGAATCACCTTTGATGAACAACTGTGAAATATGGTGTTTTGATTCTAGATAAGCTCTCTTGTACAAGGACAAGGGTTGGGAGAAATTAGTAATTTGCTTGCCCAAATCTCTGCATATTAAAAAAAGCTAATGTTTTTTCAAGATTCCACACTATTCCACTAGTAGTCCCCAAATTTTGTCTGGTAGATCCATCGAAGTTGATCTTGTGAAATATTAGAGGGGGTCCATCTAGGCATGCTTGGAAATATTGATGAATCTTTGGTATTTATAATGGAATGGCAAGCCAAAGATTTGGAAAGTTTTGAGGTCCTCCATATTGAGTGAGGAGAAGGCTACAGAGCTATTCCCCTCTCGAACCATTGTCCTGCTTCTAATTTGAAGTGAGATTTTTCAAATGTTAATTAAAGCAAATTGCTTATTGTTTAAAATACTAGCATTTATTGTAGGCCAAATATGTTAGAGGGCCAAAACTGAAGTGAGATTTTGAGCACAATTTGAATAAGATCCACTTGGAGAACAATTGAAGCATATGTTTGATCTTTAAAACTATTATGCTAAAATCCACCAAATTTGACGAGCATAGGGGCACTAGAATAATTAGTGCATTGTGTTCTCCCCTTCCCTTTAAAAATTTAATAGCTAAATGGTCCCTATCGAACCTGTACGCTGAAATTTTTCTCTATGAGAATCATATATTTTAATGGGAACCACAATGGCATGATATTTGGCCAACCTACTCAAAAATTATTTTTTTCCAATGTTTGCTTTACATGGACTAACTCAAAGTTGAGATTGACCAAGGCCACTTTGTAGTGTCCCCTAGTTAGGGAGGACTAAATATGTTTAATAAAGATATCTGATATAAATATCAAGTGATTATAGATCTCATCAATCAATATTTGGACTTGGACAAGGGATGATCCCCTATGTTTTTCAATTGTTGCTTGGTCCCCAATGGGTTCACTACTTGGGGGGTTTACATAGTAGCTTGCATGATAAAGTTTCCCCAAGATTGTAAAATGTTTTTGATAGAATAAAATATCTATGAAGAGAGAGGTGGGTAGTCATTCCAACTTGATTCTCAGTAGGGTATTATGTGCCCATTTCCAACTTGCAATGTTATCATTTATGAGAGGACCTAGCACCAAATTTAATGTGTTGGGTGGTTTTGGACTATGAAGCCTTGCACTGGTTAGGATCTAGATAATCCCCAAATAAAATTTTACTCCACCGGGAGATGTTTACAACTTTGAACCTCCAAGTTGATCTCATGGATAGAACATTGTTGAATTACAAATTGTCTTGACATTTAATCCTCCTGAACATTTAGGCCTACAAATCTCATCCCAAGAAACCAAGTAATACTTGTGTTGTTAGTTCATGCCTTGTCACAAGCATTTACATTGTAGGGTTGTGAATGTTTCCCCTATGTACCTAGGGAGTTTAAGAAGAGTGAGAGTGTAAACCAAAACCACCTAGAGTACAACCTTCAATATTTGAAGTCAATGTGCAAAGGAAATCCAACTATGGTTTCATTTGAAAAGTTTTTTTTTATCAAACTATGACTTGAGAATATGCCAAGAGGTCAAATGAGGTTTATGATCCAAAGGGGATCTCAAATAAGTTAAGGGAAGGTATCCTTTAGAGAATTCATAAGCCTAAACAATATCTCTTTTTTTTGGTAATGCAGACGTTAACAAATATTGCCTTGGATTTGTGCCTATTAATTTGTTGACCAAAGGCTTCTTGAAAGTTGTCAAATATAACACAAATGTATCAATCTTCAATAACAAGGATTTATCAGAAAGGAAGAGTGTCCTATGCAACTTTCCCCTTTTTATTTTGGCATGTTGCAATGACCTACATAAAGATTCTCCTCATATAATAAACAAATATGGGCTTATCGGATCTCTTTGTCTAAGGCCTCTAGTGTAAGTGAATGAAAGGTCAATGTCCTCATTAATGTCCACAAAGGGCAATGTTATGATACAAATGTTAATTGATTTAGTTAGATGCTTTGAGAAAACAAAAGGAGTCATAGTCTAGAAAAGGAGATCTCAGTTTCATCTGTTAAAGGCTTTTGACATGCCATACTTAATGAGGATTCCTTACCTTGTTTGGATCTTCAACAAGTGTAGAATCTCCCGTGTGGATAGGATATTGTCAATGATATGCCTTTCATGCACAAATGTCAACTAGGTATTAAAAAAATTATAATAAAGGTTTGAATCATAAAGCAATGAGTTTATATAATTTTATAGATCATATTACGTATAGTTATAAGCTTGAATTGGTCCATTTGTACATCTTGAGCTTCTTAAGGATGAGGTCCAACTTAGTGGCATTCATAGCTTTGAGAATAGATTCATTTTTTAAGAATTACTCAAATGACTGCAAAAAGGTATTCCTTTATTACAAGCCAAAAATATTTGATATAAAAAGATCAAAAAAAGATCTAATCCCGAAGCTTTATCCTTGTGAAAAGAACAAATGAAATGTTTCAATTCTAATTTGAAAATTGGTCTAACAATTTGATCATTATCCTCCTCTTTGATATGAAATGGATGTGCTTCAAATCCTTATTGTGGTTTATGATTTATTTCCTTGAAGTGGGGCCTTAACTATAAGGAGGTCTTGAAAATACTGAGAAGCATCTTGGAGCATATTTTTTGAGGAAGTGAGTGGTTTTCCATCTCCCATCACAATGGGTTGTTGAGAAATTATAGGTTTTTAACTATGGACCAATTTATGAAAGCATCATGCATTTGTGTCTCCCTTCCTAAGCCATTGGTCCCTTAAAACTAAGTGTATTTATAATTGCATATATGATGTAATAAAAAAGGTGTGGCCTCTTCATTTTAGCATGTGTTTATATAATGTTCTAGTATAATTTATGATTTAGGTCAAATGATCTATTATATTTCATAAGGAAACAATGTAAAAATGCTTTCAATTTAATTTCTATAAAGTTCATTGATGAGAACTAATGGTCAATAGCAAAATTATTTAGCATTTATTTTTAAAAATTGTTAAAATTTGTTTAGCGACATTCTATCTAGAAGTAAGATATATCTTTCCCAAGCTAACTAATGCTAGACTTGGTTTTTAAACCTTCTAACACCATGCATGCTCACATGCCACATATTCTAGTTATGCACCTCTATACAAGTGGCATGGCATATCTTCTCACATTCTATATTTTTATCATTGTATTCTATTTACTAGTGCTTATGAATAATGTAAAACATATATAGTTCTAAACAACTCTATTGTTCTCTCTTACTTCATGATACTATGTTTCACATCAGTTGATATTAGAGCCTAATTATCTACTCTGTTCCCCAATTAATTTTGGTTCAAAGTTTGGTTGTACATATCTAAAATTCTACTGACTACTTCCATTACAAGATGAGCCTATAGACCAAACATAGCTTACATAAGTAAAAATGAAATGAAATACCATGGGTGATTCCTAGTTAGTTAGGTAGAGCTCGAACTCTCATGTTTATCTTTCTATGTAAATCTTATATTAAAATAAATACAACATTTATATATTTTAAAAAAAAATTCCCTCCACTAACCGTATACCTTGAATGTCATATATGACTTATAGATTGTACAATTGATGCATCAATGGAAACATTGAATGGGCATTTTATTTAGGTTTTAAATCAATACAAAATTTCACAAGTAGCAAAAGATAGGTGGTAACATTAATGTAGCAGCTCTTAAAGATGTACATTGTGCCTACTCTCTGCTAACTAGGTTTCAAAAAAGGAAAGAAAGAAATAGATTATATTGTTAATATTGTTAGATTTGTGGCTGTTCGTATTGTTGAATCTATGTCTAAACACTTAGAAGAAGAGTATTTTGAAGTAAGACCTAGCATGTAGAGTTAATTAATACACTTTGAGTACCAAAAACATGTTCACTTGTAATTTGAGATAAGTCTGTCATAAAAAGCAATGTATAAGGCAGGTTAGTTGAGCTCTATATTCCACCTAAAGTCATGGCGTTGTAGTAATGTTTGTTGTGATTGAGACTATCCAAGTAGTGAAATGTCATTACTATTTAAGGCCACTGTGATGTATTTCTTAATTGTAGTAGCATCATAAGCCCTATTTAAATGTTGAAAATAATTGAAACCAAAAACAAAACCTACTTCTCAACAAAAAAATCTTAATTAAATACTGATATCAAAAAATTAAAGAACTTAATTCAAATAAATATAATAAACTGATTACCACCAATTAAGAAAATTAAAAAATGAGAATAAACTATAACATTAGTTTTCCAATTTATAATTATTTAAAAAAAAATTATTAATTATTTATAAAATTCGTATAAATATCTAATAATTTAAATAATTATTAAAACAACATACAACATTTTTATAATATCATTCAAAATGTAAATAATAAATAGTAGATATATCAATGTGTTCAATAGACTTACCTGGTTGAGTCGAGTCGGTGTAACGAGTTAAATTTTAATCCGTGCAGGCAATAAGTGTTCGTGGCAGTGGCGTGGCAATAAGTGTTCGTGGCAGCGGCAATATTATTTATTTTTGTAATGGCCACAAAGATGAAGAGGCATTACAAAGGTGGCACTGCCCCCCAGCACATATATTTCCAATTCACGTAATTTATGCTCTACGCCATGCCAACCAGGGACAACCCAATGCAATCGACAAGTTCTGAAGCCAAGTAAACTATTTTCAATTAATAGGATTGATTAAGGCATCAGGTTATTGTAGCACCTAGTGTCTGTAATCATCGCCATGGATCAGAGATTCTTTATGGCTGCCTCCATTATGATATCATTACTGAATTTTCATTTCCAGGTCTGTTCAAGACACTCCTATAATGCCATTGATAAGTGCTAGAGAAGAGACCAGCATTGGGCACAAAATAGAATGAACCTCTCAGATTATGCCGTGGGCTTTGGAAGTGCAGCCGAGGGAGGCAGAGGAGGAGAAATGTACAGAGTCACCAGTGATGATGACAAACCTACAAATCTGCTGCCTGGAACCCTAAGATACGAAGTTACTCGTGATGGTCCTGTATGGATAGTTTTTGCCAGGGATATGGAGATAAAGCTTGAGATGCCCCTCTTTTGTACAAGCCACAAGTCTATCGACACAAGGGGGGCAAATGTTCACATCAGCAATGGGCCCTGCATCCACCTATTAAATGTTTCACGGCTTAAACATCCATGACTGTAAACCAAGCATAGCTGGCAAGTGGCAATGTTCTGCTGTCAGAATCCATGAGCCTTCAGTGTATGGAAACACGGGACGTAGACACTATTTATATGGATTGATCATTGATGATAACGCACTCTCCAGTTGCACAGATGGGCTTGTAGATAGAACACTTTCTTCCACTCGTAGACAGCAGCAAGTACTAGCAGCGGCAGCAAGTACAACGTTTGGGTCCTCCTTTGTCTTCCGGATATAATCATGTAAAGGCGAGGTCACCTGACAATCAGGGTTCCCTCTCTCCCATTGACATCAATGACATGCTCACCCTCTAGATAAATCACAATAATAGTATTTTATTTGCCGACATTAATAATAGTAATGGCACGGGTACCAACCACAATATAGAGGCTGCAATCGTACGTTCTGAGGATGAGGTGCTGTTGTAAATTCAGACTTGTCGCCGGCGAAGCGCACATCCACCAAGGATCGTCATACCAAAGAGGACGGGACGGTGAGGGTTTTTCAGCTGCCATGGGAGCTGGGGCACAAGTCAGACGGTGAGATGATAGAATGGCTGCTGCAACAGGCGGAGCTAGCGGTGATTGCCACCACCGGCACTGGAACAATCCCGGTGAACTTTCATACTCTGAATGTCTCGATGCACAGCTCCAGCTCAAGCATGTCGGCTACACTGAAGCCGCCGTATAATTTCCACGGTGAGTCGCTCAACCTCAACGTGAGCATGACGGATCAGATTCGAGCCCTGGCTGAGTGGGAAAGATTGGCAGTAGAGGAAATGAGGTCTCAGGTTATGAGTATTTTAGGTTATATCCATCATCCTCATCACACAAGTGGACTCGAGAAGTTGATAAATGACCCTGAACAAAAACAGTAGTAGCTAATGCACGATTTTGTGGGAACTCGAGATCAAAAAGATAGAGAGAGGAGAGCTTGCAGCAGCAGATGACAGCTAGCGCCATGTGGGCAGTCACCCCTGCAATGGGGTGAGTTATCAAATACCGCACAAAACATGCCAGGCGCGTTCTAGATGCTCCCTCTGCCTTCCCATGCCCTGCGCTGTGACTTACCCATAAACTGAAACTTTCCTCCTCCATTTCTTTTGCCCTAACCAGAAGTGGGGAAAAAAAAAAGCTCCGTACAAAACACAAGGCAAACTAAAACATTATATAATCCCACATTATGTTATGGCGGTGAAATGACATAGCCATTAGGAACTAGATTTAAAATGCTTTTATTAAGCGTGTGGTTCACGCCATCTATCCGTGCGATAAGATTGCCCCTCCCCCCCATGGAACTTCTATTCTTAGTTGCAACGCAAATATCCATTAACATTGAATTTGGTTTAAACGAATACAAAAACATTAAAGAAATTTAATTTAATTTAATTAAATTTAATTAAATTTAATTATTTTAGATTTAACAAGTGATAAAAAAAAATTAACAAGATTATTTTGATTTTTTAAATATTTAAAAATAGGTGTTAAAATTTATCGTAAAAAACTGAGTTTTGTGATAAGATAATGAGAATTGTAAAAATATATAGTGAATATTTTCAAATATATTTACAAATTAATTGAATTCATTTTAAGATTTAATTAGCACTCAAATCGACATCAAATGGTAAAAAATGTGAATAAGACACGAAAAATTTCCTTGCATTTAATGATAGTGTGAAGTGAACAACATCATTTTCCTTGCAGCAAGTGAACCAAATTCATCCCAATCATGTTGATCCAATATTGGAGACAAATGAGACTGTTTATTTCTCAAAATGACAAATATTACATCATATCATGAGCTAACATAATTTTATGATGTTTTCCAAGTAATTAAAATTTGAAAATATGATTCAAATAATGTGAGCTATCCATTTTATTAATTGATACATCATAAATAAGCTTACTATCATTTTCTGATGTAGTCACAAAGACATGGTTTACAATTAAGGAAAGCCCTAACCCAATAACAAGTAAACACACACATAGAAAAAGAAACTCAAATGTTTATATATACAACAATTTTGTATCACACAAGCTACATGTCATGCTTCATTAAAAACTACCAAATGCAAGATTATACTAGCTATTGCAATGAATTCTACTTAGATCTCCTTTTATCACTCTCTCATTGAACTTTCGAATGAAGAAGACAATCCTCTTGATCTAGATATCTCCTTCCATACCTCTTCCTTGCTCTATATGAATTTATATAGCCTTTCCCAAATTATACATGTCAATTCATATCCATGCACGTTCATGCAAGTTGCCACACTTCCCAAAGACAATTGTGTCTTTCACTCTAACTCATATATAATGAACGCATTCCTTCCTATCTATCTCCAAGAGTCTCATTGTCAATAATCATATTTTGAACCTTTATGCAAATTATTCCATCTATGCACTAGCCTTCCTAAATCCATTTGGATCAATACTTCTACGTAATTATTTGACGTCCTTCATCAACCTATGCATCATGCACACAAGTTTGGTGCATCTTAGTCCTAACTTGTTTCTTGTATTACCCTTTCCTTTGCATGTAATAACATCTACATGTATTGACCAACTTAATTTTTACACAATTAAATGCTTGAGTGCCATAGTAAGTGACCAACACCTTTGGGCATTCCCATGCAAGTTTTGATTTCTTGCTTTAAAATCCATGTGCACTTCTCTTATGAATACTTCCTCTACGTTAGAAAACCCTCTGTACCAACTCTCTTTTTAGACCTTTTCTTAGATTTAAAACTCATTGAAACCTACCTCAACTGACTCCAACACCTTGCACAACCATTCTACTACATTTTTGTGCATGTACCCATATGCAGTCCTTCAACCCAAAGAGTTATACACCTACGTGCAACATGTATCATGTTATAACTTTATTCAAAAAGGACTTTAGATATTTGGTGATGAAAGATTATATTAAGCTAAGGATGTTCTTCCATTAGACACCCCAAGAAACTAAAAATGTGAGCTCTTACTCATTGTTGGTTAAAATCTTCAAGAGTATGGCCTTAATGACTAATCTTTGCAAGATCCAACCAAGTAGAGTGTTCTTTATTTTTGTTCTTTCCATTTCATTATGTATTACTTATACTATTTTTCGTGTGTCCTATAAACAATATTAGAGTCCAATGATATTTATTTCTTATTTCTCCTTCTTAGGTATTTTCTCTCTCTAATTGAGAACCTAATTCTTCTTCCTCATTAGTATTATTCCCCTATGGAACATATACAAATATGCAACAATGAATATTAGAGATATACCCATGTTCAATCTCATATGCATTTGTCTAACACTTTCTGAATACTATTTGCACTACTTCTTCCACTTCAACTTGTTATACACTCTGCACAAGAATCTCTCCCTGTGTAAATGCGCAAACACTAACTTGTCAACCTAGAAATGCTTATATTTGCATCTAATATATGGGTGTTGCTTATACTATTAATTTTTTTGCTCCAACTTCTTGTTTATATGTTTATGTATTTCATGCATACGTTATGCATAATATTTTTCTTCAATGCTCCTTTCATTCATCCCTTTGATCTTTCTGAACTATGTTAACTCGTCTTAGGCTACCTCCATACATAATTTGGAAAGGTGATTTTTCCCATGCTTTTATTTACCAATTTTTTATAAGCAAACTCTGCCTATGTAATGGCTAGGTCTAGGCCCCCTAACTGTATTTTGAGATTTTAGAATTTTGTTATGTAAAATTATATGAAATTTTAAAGGCACTGGTGAAGGGCTCTTCAAATGTCATCCCTCCAAAACTCTCCTTGAACATGTGGCTTGAACCTCTACCCTCCCTGGCTCCTTTCATTATCATAATTAACTTTGAGACTTTAACATTTGTAGCGTAGCTCCTTGTGGACTTCTAATCTAGTAGAGCAGTTATGGTTATCATGGAGGAGGAATCTATCAGGATGTCTGGCAACAGCCATTCATAGGACTCTAGGGTTGTGGTTTCTCAACTCATGTATGATAATTTGTAGTAGATGGTAGATGCCATTATTTTGGGAGGAGTTTTCGATCTTGGAAAACATAACAGGGATGATGAAGGCAGTTTTGGACCTACTCATAAGTCCACACATTTGCATTCTCCCTCACCCCTATAGGTGGTTTTATCATCTCTTTTTGGATAATCTTACTATAGTTTTTTTCTCTTTGTTCCCAAGGTTTGTCCCTCAATGGTCTGTATCTCTCCCATTGGGACTTGCTCTTGGTTGGATGTCTCCACCTCAACCAAAACACCACTTATTTTATGTGTGTTTTCTCTTCCTCCTTTGTATGGGTGAGGGCCCTTACCCTCAATATTTATTAAAAAAATCAAATTACATTGTGTTAGCTTATCTCCAACCAAGCATCTCAACAAATTTCTAATGCTAATATTCATAATTTTTGTCTGTCTATCTATTTATAGATGTAATACTAAACTAAAACTCAAATGTGCCTAACATCTTCTATAAGGTCCTCCAAAAATAACCTCAAACTTTGTATCTTTGTCCAACACTATGCAGTAACCCATAAAGCCTTACCACCTATGTGAAGAATTGTTTTTCAATATTTGTGACATCATTGTCCAACACTATGTTGTGCAGTTACTCTCCTCTGCGTCTCTTCCCTTCTATTAAGCATGTGGTTTATGCCATCTATCCACAACACACAATATTTATATGCTTTTTAAACTATGCCCTTCTATAAGGTTCCCCCCCATGGAAATTTTATTCTTAGTTGCAACATAAATATCCATTAACATTGAATTTGGTTTAAACGTATACAAAAACATTAAAGAAACTAGATTTAATTACATTGGATTTAATTATTTTATATTTAATAAGTGATAAAAAAAATTAACAAGAATAATTTGATTTTTAAGATATTTAAAAATATATTTTAAAATTTAATGATAAAAATTTGGGTTTTGTGGTAAGACAACAAACATTTTCAAATTGTCAAGCTTCATCCCTTGGTACTAGAAGTGTAGTGAGTATGGTTCAAAGAATTGTTAAGTAGGTGATTTTGTTTTTAAATATTATCAATACCATATTCAAGGCTCCAAAAACCTCGTTCAATTTTCTAAAATTATTGGAAAATTACACTTCTTTTCCAAATCCTAACTAGACAACTAAACCTAAAATGATAAAGAAAATAATATATTCTAGAGTCTACATTACACCAAATAGAAGCCAAGCTTCCTTGATATTTTATAAGCCCCTTGATAATGTACAATATTGAAAACAACACGATAATGAATACATTGGTTCTTTAGCTAAGTAAATTAGTGTAATGCAATGTGTCATAATTATGAACTTCAGTGTTACAATGAATGTTCTATAAATACTTGTTAAATTTCTCTAGAATGCTTGTAAATTTTTGTTAGATCATTGTGATAATAAATGTTTAAATACTCTTTCAGATAATCTCTAGATGTATCTACATGTACTAAAATCTTTGTGTATTTACAAAAGAATTGAATTCATTTTAGGACCCAACTAACACTCAGATCGACATCAAATGGTAAAAAAAGTGAATAAGACACGATAAATTTCCTTGAATTCAATGATAGTGTGAAGTGAACAACATCATTTCCCTTGCAACAAGTGAACCAAATTCATCCGAATCATGTTGATCCAATATTGGAGACAAATGAGACTATTTATTTCTAAAAAGGATAAATATTACATCATATCATGAGCTAACATCATTTTATGATGTTATCCAAGCAATTAAGATTTAAAGAAAAGATTAAAATAATGTGAGATATCTATTTTATTAACTAATACATCATAAATAAGCTTACTGACATTTTCTAATATAGTCATAAAGACACAATTTACAACAAAAGAAATCCATAACCTAATAACAAGTAAACACACACATACAAAAAGAAACTCAAATGTTTATATATTAATGTAAATAACATACTACAACAATTTTGTATTGCACAATCTACATGTCATGCTTCATTAAAAACTACCAAATACAAGCTTATACTAGTTATTACAATGAGTTCTACTTAGATCTCCTTTTCTCACTGTCGTGTTGAACTTTTGAATGAAGAAGACAATCCTCTTGATATTGATATCTCCTCCCATACCTCTTCCTTGATCTATATGCATTTATACAGCCTTTCCTAAATGATACATATAAATTTATATCCATGCACATTCATGCAAGTTGCCACACTTCCCAAAGACATTTGTGTCTTTAACTCTAACTCATATATAACAGATGCATTCCTTCCTATCTATCTCCAAGAGTCTCATTGTCAATAGTCATACTTTGAACCTTCATGAAAATTATTCCATATATGCTCTATCCTTCTTAAATCCATTTGCTTCAATACTTCTACGTAATTATTTGACATTTTTCATCAACATATGCACCATGCACATAAGTTTGGTGCATCCTAGTCCCAACTTGTTTCTTGTATTACCCTTTCATTTGCATGCAATAACATCTACACATATTGACCAAATTAATTTTTACACAATCAATACTTATTTGTAAATATTTTCAAATCAAACAAATAGAATATTATTTGTCTATAAGATCTAGTATGAGAGCCTGAGAGATTTTTGACCTTGTGAGGTGAAAAAAAAGAGGGAGGACCTTGACTACTCCCACACCAGTTTGAAACATCCCATAAATCTTAGAATAGTTTAAAGCTATGCATGTTTTCAAAAAAATGCAACCTATTCTAGCCAACCCATGGTGTTGGATTGTGTTGAAGACGTGTCATAGGACATTTGAGATTGGCATTGGAAGGTTATTATTAATGTTTCTATACATACCAGAATACTACAGCTATGTAGTCCATACAAATGTGCAAATATTTAATATTTTAAGCTGAATTATAAAGGGGTGTATTCCAAAATCAAAGGAGAAGTCTATGTTCTAAAGGTAATGTCCCAACCAAGAGCACCACCTCAAACAAAAGAGTACCAAGGTTGGTGGTTTTACTATTGTTTTTAGTTCATGAATTTAAAAAAAAATAGTTTATGAACTTTTAAATTGTACAAAAGTCAAAACAAACTTTCTTTTTCTAAAACCACCATTTCCTATCTCAAAACTATCTATAAAATAAATCCTTTGCTTTAGATTATCTCAAAAACTACTTATTTGCCAAACTCGTGGTATTGGGTAGGAAGGTGGTTTTCATTAAAAATCAAGATTTTTAAGCCTTTAAATTTACATTTTATCTCTTATAAACTTGATATGATGTATACGCAGGATGGTAGGATTGTGTTTTTATCAAAGAAGAGGTGTAAGGTTCAATTCCCCCAAAATAACTTTTAGTAGAATATTCTTTTCTGATATCTTTGGCAATTCTGCTAAATTTATTCATAACTAGGTAAAGTTAGATAGAAGAGTCTTAAAAAAAACTCAAAATAATGTAATTTAATTTTTATTGTATCATATATTTCACTTACATTTTATTTTTATTATTGTATTTCATAAAATCATGTGTTAAACTCAAACATAACATTCAATAAAAGTTATGCCTCCAACTTGTATTTACAGGTAAAGCCATTATGTTTGGGTTACTGCATACATATATTAATATAACTACAACAATGACATCTGAGCATTAAACCTATAAAAAATTAGGGAGTAATAAGGAAACATGTACTCATATCCATCCCTCCATTAACTATTTGTTATAATCGAAAGGCATAAATCCTAAAGGTGGAATTTCCAAGTATATAGAGAAGTTATGCTCGCATATGAAAAATTCTATATAATCAAGTGTTAATGATTGGATGAACCCCTTTTATTACTATATAGATACCATGTGCTAGATTCTTTCACATATTTTAAAACCTATTTCATGTACCGATGAAAATATAGAAAGGGCGAGCTTCTTCCATGTACTTACGAGTATATAAGAAGGGAGCGTATATAGAAAGGTCTAGTATATCGGTCGGATGGTATATAGAAAGAGAGATCTAAATACTTAGAGTGATAAGGAACCATTCCATCATCCACAATCTTGATCATGGTTGTACAAGCACCAAAGTCATTTTTATCAAATTCTTAGTTACTCAAAGGCAAAAACTACTCTACTTGGAAGACAAAAATCACAACTCAGCTAGAATTTGAATAAATTTGGCTTATTTTAGATGGCTCCTACACCCAACATGCATCCAACATTGACCATCAACTTAAATATGACAAATCCAATCAAAAGGAAAAATTGATCATAATGTGTGGGGTATCAGATGAAGGGCAACCACACATCCATGAAACCAAAAAAACTAAAGAATATTGGGACAAACTACAAACAATATATGAGGCCAAAAAAGATATTACTATTTTACATCTATAACTACAACTTCACTCTCTCAAATTGAGATTGGGTGAAAAAGTAGAGGTTTTTCTTAGACATGTTGTAACATTAAGGGCATCACTCCAATCCTTAGGTGAAATAGTCTCATATGACTCTCTTATACCCATTGTTTTGAGAGCTTTGCCACCCTTATACAAATTTTTTTTGACTAATTTGACTGTTATATAACAAAAACTAAGTTTTAAAAAACTGGTAAATATGTTGAAATAAGAAGAGTCTTTCATTACTCAAGAATAAGAAGAACATGTTCTTGTTTCTTAGAAAGGCAATAAACCCATCAAGTATTCAAATCCATCATCAAAATAGAGTCCTTAGTATAATCCACAAAGAAGTAAATCACAAAAATAATTTCTCATTTGTGGTCATAAGGGATATGAACTCAAATATTGGTGGTCTAATACATTATAAAAGGGTTATTTAATTGGCAAAAGGCCCACTATCCAGCAGTTATCTCCATCAAGTAAAATTAAACCACATGGATAGAAATAACAAATTTGGGAGAAGAAAACAAAGCACATGGTAATATTACAAAACATGAAGACAACGATGAAGATCCAAACTTCTTGTACTCTGTTAATTTCCATAAATAATCTTGATAAATTGATATTTGGTGTGCTGAATTCAGTGAAACCTAACACATGATAGGATGAAAAGACTATTTTTTCACTTTTAAGGACACACCCAACAATAATAATATTTCTTTGGGTAATGATACATCATACAATGTACAAGGAATCGACAACATTGCTTTGCCTCTTGGTACATAAACTTGCAGAATCACAAATGTATTATATATACTTGGGTTAACTAAGAATCTCTTATCAGTTAGTTAACTCTTAGACCACAATCTGAAGATTGAATGATCCAAAAATCCAAGTGATAAAAAACCTTTACAGTCTACTCTGATTGGATTTAAAATAAAATAGAATATTTTAATTTCTAATTTTTCCTTTTAATAATTCTAAAAAATTAATTTATAAAACTTCCATAATTTAATAAAGAAAATTGAAAGGATTTATGATCACAGAGAGGAAATTAAAAACAAAATATAACATAGATTATTTGTTTACAGGGTTCACCAAATGGCTAAGTCCCTAAGTCCACTCTATGAGTGTTCTGATCTTATTAAAACTTTTTGAGACTGATCACAAAAATCTCTCTTAGTAAATAATTTATTTTCATACTAGATATCTATCTGTACAACAAAATAAACCTCTTAAAGGTTTTGCTACCTCCATATCCAAATATCTATGTTTGCACTTTCCTCTGTACAAATCCATTGCTTCTCTGCGAAAATCCTCTTACTGTCCCTATAAAATAACCTACAGTTATATATTTCTCAATACTATTTGGCATTGGTTGGGAAATATCAAATTTCACCAGGGTACTAATAATTTCCTCAAATTGGGATTTTTCCCATTTTGACAACATGGCATTGGCTCTCTGGGATTTCCTATTACCTATATTCAGTTTTGATCTTTGAGACTGATTACAAAATTCTCTTTGAGTAAATTATTTATTTTCATACTAGATATCTATCTGTGCAACAAAATAACCCTCACCTCTCAGAGGTTTTGCTACCTCTATATCTAGATATCTCTATCTACACTTTCTTTTATTTTAATCCACTGCTTCTCTACCAAAATCCTCTTACTACCCCTATAAAATAACCTACAGTTATATATTTCTCAATAATATTTGGCGTTGGTTGGGAAATAAAAAATTTCCCTAGGATATTAATAATTTCTTTGAATTGGGATTTTTTCCATTTAGACAACATGGCATTGGCTCTCTGGGATTTCCTGTTACCTATATTCTGTTTGGCTTTACAACTGATCAAAACTAAAATCCCAAAATTGAATTCAACATCTTTGGCATATAGTTGAGGATGGATAATGGTGTAGAAATAGCACCAAATATGATCCACGCTATCATAAATAACAAATAATTAAACTTCCCCACATATTAATAGGTAATCTATTGAATAATCTTTGCTAGCTATAAACCCTTTGCCGTCAATGTTTTCGCATACCATATCTATCAAAAATCTTCCAGAACCTTTAATCATCATGTACCTAAAATAAATAGACTGGAGAATTAAATTACCACACATTTTCCAATGTAGTAATAATAATAATTATTCCCACCTGAATGTAGAAATAATGTGTTGTATATAATTCTTTAAAAATATTCCACACCAAGTGCATGCCAAGATTCCTTAAGCCAAGAACTATATTAGCACCAAGATCAAGAACAATATTTGCATTTATTGATTAATTCAAGATTACCATGTGATAAAACAAGAATCAAGATTCCAATGCATAAATAATTGATTTCCATTAAACATGCAATGCTTCTTTCCAAGAAAATATTACCATGTTGAAATTGTTTCATGCATAAAGTTTCAATGCCATACTTGCAACGTAACTTCTTTAAAGAATATTACCCCACATTTAACTTTGGCATTGAAACTTAGAAGTCCATGCCATGAAAAACATGTGCTCACATAAAATCTCTTAAAAAGATTTATATGCATGGAGTTAAAATTAAGAGATGTACAGATTCTTTTTTAAATAAAGATTTAAATATCCTAGTAATTAATTAATCAAATATTTAGTGGGAAATCCCCTGTTTTAATAAATACTATCACCTTTCTTTTAAAGATAATCTTTATAAAATGGCATGGATTTTTTTAAATAAAAGATATTTATTAAAATCTTAATAAAAATGTATTAAAATATATTTATTAATTCTAAATAAATATATTAAAATATATAAAGATTAATTTAAATATCTTAATAAAAATATATTTATTAATAAATAATAAATATATTGTAATATATCTTATTGGTAGCAATTTTTCAAAATTAATTATAAATTTTGTGGGTGGAGGTGTGGCATTATTGGCCAGATAATGCCCCATCTACATTCGCAATAATAATTAAATATTACCATTATTGATCAGAATCATTGGATGGAAATCCCCTAGATCATTCCTCCCCGCTGAGAGCTTTTGGACCTCTAGAAGTTGAATTTAATTATCAATAAGGTGAGGGTATGTTTCCCACACTTTCTTGATTTCCATCAATTTTGCCTTATTCAGATGTAACCCTTTCAAACCCACATGAAGATATTTTGTATCACCCTTTCATGTAGTTCTGGTTTTCTTGTCAATAATAACATCTTCCTAAAACTCATGAAGAGACTGAGGAGGAAAATCATCAACATTAGAAATTTGGATACCCTCATCTTGATCCATGTTCATAAAAGGTTCATACAATTTAGAGTTTTCCACATTAACCACTGATAAATCTGCATATAAAAAGGTAAATCCAATCAAAAAACATTTATACCAATCTTTTCCAAAATCCTAAAAAGACCATACCTAATTGGTTTTCAATTTTTTGCCTTCACCTTTCAGTCTTTCTTTATTGATGTGAAGCCAAACCTGATCATCCACTTTGAATTGATGATCAACTTTGTGTTTGTCATGCCTATCCTTATATTTAGTTTGGCTCTTCTCCAACTGTTCTTAACAAAAATTTTGAATCCTCTAAATAAATTTTTAGCCTTCTCAACATCATATTTCCATTCACCACTGAGTTAGATTCTTTTTCAAAAGAAAATTCCAAAGGAGAGATAGGAAAATAACTAAACAAGTCTCAAAAGGAGGCTTTAAAGTAGAATAATATAAATCATAGTGTACATAATATAAATGTTCATCCCCTAATTTAGGATGTTTACCATAATACCCCTTGAGTAAATGTACCACTGTTCGATTGACCACTTCTATTTATCTATCAATTTGTGGATGAAAGGTTATGCTTTTTTTTAGCTTAGTATCCATCATGTCCCACAAAGCTGACCAAAACTCACCAACAAATTCAGCATCATGATAAGATATAATAAAAGTGGGTAACCCAAAATGGATCCAAACATTCTTGAAGAATAAATGTGCAGTATCCTCACATGTAACTTATTTAGTTTAAGGAACCAAAATACACATTTTGTTGAACCTATCCACAACCACATACATATAATCATATTTTCTTCAAGACATAGGTAAGCCTCCTACAAAATCCATAGAAATATTTTCCCAAGGATGGTTAGGAACATGAAGAGGTGTATACAATACTAACTTCTGGTTGTTAGGTTTACTTATGGAATAAAGAATGTAACCTTTAATATATTTAGATAGATTTTCTGTCATACGAGGCCAATAGAAATATCTTTTTAATTGTGCAACTATTTTACACATGCCAAAATAACCTAAAATAAGAGAAGTGTGTGCTTATCTAATCATGTGAACTCTTTTATCCTATGGAATACATATTTTTCCAAGATGATATAACATTTTGCTATGCACATGATAGTCAAATGCTTCTACTAATTTACCAAAAAGCAAATCTTCATAGACATCCTTATAATCAACATCTATAGCATATTGTTTCTTATAAATTTCATTAACAAAAGGACTATGCTGCAAAATAGTAGATATTACAATAGGAGGTCTAGAAAGCATATCTACAACCTTATTATGTGTTCTCTTTTTGTACCTTATAACAAGATGGAACTGTTGCAAAAATCCCATCCATCGAAAGTGTCATGATTATTGTAGCTTAGATTGTGATTGAAGGTATTGCAAAGGCTGATGATCCATATGGATGATTGTCTCTTTTCCCATCAAATAGTGTTTCCACTTTTTTACACTCTACACTAAGGCATACAACTCTTTATCATAAGTAGGATAATTTTTAACTGCATAGTGTAAATGAGTAATTTATTATTATTCATTATAGTAGGTCAAATATCTAATTTGTTATTCTAACTATTTATATTATTCATTTTAAGTATATTTTAATTCCCACATCATATTTGGGAAGATTATTATTTGTAACCCTATTTCATAAGGATCATAAGATAATGCCTTCCCTATTATATATGGAATAGTTTTGGCATATAATTATGTATAAATACTTTTTTATATATCTTTTCAAGTTGAACAAATGAAATATTTTTTGTCTTTAAGATTTACCACTAAATTTACAGAGTTGAAAGGTGTAGATCTGTCATTGGAGGAGATGCACATTGAACTCAAAGAGTGTGTATGAGCTATCAAGAAGCACCCATATAGAATGAATACCAACATGAAGTTAATGGTAAAGGCTAAGCTAGATCACATGTAAGAAGAAAGTATCATTTATCTAGTAAAAATGTGTATTGTGTTAGTCCTATGGTTGTACAATCTAAAAATTTAGGTGAGATCAGGGCATGTGAAGATTACCGTGCATTAGATGATGCTTGCATCAATGATCCCTTTCTGATACCTTTCACTAATGAGGTTATGGAATCAGATGTAGGACATGAAGTATATTACTTTATGGATGGATTTAATGGCTATCATCAAATTCCCATCGTAGAAAAGGATCAGGTCAAGACAACATTTATAACTAAATGGGGATATTTTGCATATAAAGTAATGTCATTTGGTGTAAAGAATGCTTCGGTTATATTTTCTAGGGATATGCTAATTACTTTCAAGTATTTTATTCATGTTTTCCTATAAATTTATTTAGATGATTGGGTTATATTTTATTTATTCAAAGATCACCTATCCAAACTGTGACTAATGTTAGAAAGCTACAAATCTCTACAAATTACATTAAATTTGAAAAATGCTTGTTTTTCGCACCACTCGGTGTTTTGTTGGGCCATTTAGTTTGTAGTGAGGTAATTTTGGTTGGTTAATATAAAATTGTAATCATAGTAAAAAAAAACTTTAAATTGCTAATAATGTTCAAAGCATACATGAGGAGTCTACCAAAAATGATTTGGATGTCATCCAATGAATGGTGCAAAAAATAAGTAATGACTTCCTTGGTTTTCAAAGACAAATTGATAGCTCTGGTGTAGAGATTTAAAAAATTAAATTCACTTACCAAAGACATAATAGAAACTACAACCATTCCCACAATTAGTCAAAGCCTTCACCCAATAAATTGCCTAAGATCAACATCTGTAAGATAGCCCTCCCAAACTAGTGTCAAGTGCATAAAATCTACACTAGCAGGGATATTGAGTTTTTTGAAAAGAAAGAAGTATAAACTCCTTTTACAAGCTCATATGGCTACATATAAAATACATAAGATTGAAATCACCTAGATGAAGAAACAACATTGAGAGATGTAAAAACAACATAGCCTAGGACAACTCAGTGGTTAAGTATGTTAGTATTAGCCATACTTAACCTATCATACTATAGTGCATCATTATTGATTAAAAGGACATTTTTACGACCTTAAAACAACATTGAGAGATGTAAAAATAATGGCTAAACCTAAGGATACCAAATGATAAAGAAAACATATACCCAACTAAATTTATTACAAAACTACATCGACCAATACAAAATATATAAATAATGATAACTAATGTTACAAGTATGAGAGTACATAAGTATTAGAAACCTTGTTTCAAAATAAATTAAAGATAACAATCCATCATAGTGATTTCCGTATAACATCACAAACCTTTGTTACATCAAAAGAATCATGGCTAGAAACTATTCCACTTGTTCCACCAAGTATTATCAAAATTATATAGGTAACTTAATTACCCAACTATGAAAATCTTGGTAGCCATGTACATCCAAAAACTCCTTAATAGATCTTAATTGAACAGGTTACTAAGTTTCCATCTATACCCACTATAAGTCTATAATACTATATAGATGAATACACAAATTCAAACATTCTACATTATAGAAGAAAAGATCCTTTTATAAATATACCAAATAAGTTATTAATAATTCGATCTAATTTCTATTGAAGTAAAGTTTATTCCTTAAGAGAGTCAATTTATACCATAGTAAAATTTAATACAAACAAAGATTTTAAATCAACAATGATAACTTAATTAAAACAAACTTTAAACTGAATTCCCAAGAGATTATAAAGAAATCCAATAGATTCCTAAGCAACTCGTCTAGGGTTTTTCCATTTTTTAAATACATACATGTCATATACTCTCAAAATGAACATATTAATTAAATAATCTACTTCTATAAATATTCAAAAAAACTAAGAAATATGATATCCTATAATTTATAACTATCACACCACTCAAATACAACCATTTCTAACTGAAATAAATGCTTTTACATGTTTTAAAATGTATACCCAAATAGATATCATAGAACAACAAAAGGGTTTATTGCGTTGGCCATTTGACTCAAAGTACATAAAGGAATTGAAGAAGAGAAAGTGAACATTCTTGAATTAAAAAATATATCCTACCATGCATACCCCATTTCACATTTTCCTTCCCCAATTCAACTCATGTCAATTAAGCACATGTAGGATGATGGTTGCATAATATTTTCCAAAAGTTATAGGGTGTGCCCTAGTGTAAATGGAGGCTCAAACATAATACCTCTAAAAATAAAGTATCAAACCCTTCCCATGGATGCACCCATGGTTCCAATATCATCTAATGCAACACATGACAACTACCAACACAAGCTTTCAAGCTCTCATACAAACCCTAGTGCGCCACTCAATAATATCCCAGCCAAAAATTTGTGTTTCCTCCCAATATGCTTTGTGCCAACACAATTATTAATTTTATCCCATGCTATAAAACCTTTTGACTAGATTTATTCATAGTGGGAAATTACATAATGGCACTATAATTGTTTATACATGATCTCTTTTGACTCAAAAGCCTTATTTCATGGTTTAATTATAGCACCAAGGATTATTTTTAATTGTGCCTTTATAACCAATGAGATTATATATTCAAGCCTTTGCACATTAAACAAGAGGGGTATTTTACCATGGTCTATGCCCCCACCATGCAACAATAATCCAAGTTAATCTCATATGTCTCTAGTAATGAAAATCATGCAAGGTTTACACTATAATAAATTAAGAGGCACAATTGGTCTAATGTCAATGATGGCCTTCAACTATCTATAGGCAAGAGCATCGCGATAAATGTAATATCCCCAATATGAGTAGATGAATAAATAATTTGTTTATCATTTTGTTCATACCCTATAATAATAACATAATAAAGATTTCTCTTGAGCTATTATCCACCAACAATGTAAAACATTATTCATAAGACCAATAATAACATAAGTACAACCTTCATAATGAGAATATATCCCATAACAAGCTATCATGTGCAATCAACTACAACTGGCGATGGCTGCATAATAAGAGAATGAGCAATCAAAATGAAATATCCCTTGTAAAATCAATTCTTGAAAAATCCTGAATTCTAATTTTTTTATTTTATTTTTTGAATTCTACTTAGTTTAGAAAGATCATATAGAATAATTGATAATAAATTCAAATTATAATAGTACTTTACTTTTAGAAAAGAAACCTTTATAAATTCTAGAAAATTTAGATTACATAATAAAGACAAATTACTAATTTGTTTTTTATTTTTCCCACCAAACCCCAACTTGAAATAACCCAGAACAATACAATTGGCCTTTTTTAGGTACAAAAACCCTTTTAAAGTCAATGTAAGACCTTCAAAGTCATTGTATAACCTATACAAACAATGAAATGGATATTAAATGTGATGCTAATAGTCAGGTATTGTACAACATCCTACAAATATGACACCCATCCCTAGAAAGGGTACAATAATTACTATAATTGGTGTTATGGTTTTTGGGTGGTACAAAGGGTATTCTATCTACTATGTTACCACAAGGGCTGATGTAACTTATCATAATCCCCAAAATTTTCACTCAATGTGCTATAATTTCCATTAAAAGGGGATAGTTCAGCTTGGTTGTATGACACCCTAGCCTTAAGACAACGATCTGACCCTTAGACGTGATGCCCAACTATGACAACCCATAACAAATATGAAACTGAGTTTTATAGTTCTATTTTGCCTCCCAAAATTGAAAATGAATGGTGTCTTCCATCCAACCCTAATCTAAAAATAATATTGTTGATCTGCACACTTATAACCCCTATATAAAGGTAACTCAATAGATTGAAGGGGTTTCATCCTCTAATCCATCTGTAATGGAAGGTTTTCATCCTCATGTAGGAATTTGAAAGAATTATAGATTCCATAATGAATGGTAAAAGTGAATAATCAATCATCTTCTATAATGAATGCCCCTTTGTATTTTTATGAAAATCACTTTTCCAATTTCATCATAACCCTAAAGTAATTAGAATTACTTTTTAATTAATTAAATACTGCCAGATTGATCAAAAAGAAAAAAGAAGGTATAAATTAACCTAAGAACAAATTGAGGAACACATTTTCACACTTACTACATATATCATCCCTAGTGACATCATGTTACCATCCCTCTCATATTATGTTGAATTGTAGGCATTGATAAGGAAGACATCAACTCTATCAATAACTTAAATAGTTAAAGTAAAGCTATGTAAACTTGGGTGGAACAACTATGAGTGAATAGGATAAAATTTATTGACAAGAATGTGAAGGATTGGCTGAAAATTATGATTGAGTGAGTCAAAGTTATTGAAGTGATCTGTAAACTGAAAATACAAGTGTAGTATATTCTTAAAACACTTGTTCACGTTTAAGAGATCCTTCAATTTCTCTCTTTTTTTTTGCTTAATTTTGTATAAAGAAATTAAAACCAAATATAAAATGAAGATCAAAACTAAATAATAATTAGAGAAAATTCAAAGAATTCACCAGCAAATTGATAACGGAGTTCGACTTCAATAGCCTACGTCTTTGGGTCTATTCGAAATGAGGACCGTTCTCATTAATTTTGTGCAACAAATGGCTTCCAAAATCAATACAAGTCTTAAATTCACCTTCTCTGATCTTTGTTTTCCTATAAAAATATTTCTCAGACCTGAAAATAATGGCCCAAGGCTATCCAAAGCAATAACAAGACTCTAACCTTCTTAAATCTCTTTACACAGTCTGCTTTCTGTGTCTATTCAAGTAGAAATTAGTCCCTTTTATAACACTTCAACATCCGTGGCTGAAGTGGTCAAGGAATTAACCTTTTAGGTGACAGGTTAGGAGTTCAAAACCACCTCCCACCTTTCTAGGTGCTTGGGAAGAGTGAGAAGGTCAGCCTTAAGCACTTAGCATGAAATTTTAAATGTTCTCCCTCCTTTTTTGGTGCCTTTGGACTTGGTTTTGTCCCACATTTGCTAGGAATTCAATTTTAAATGCCTTAAATAGATATGTTTGTTCCATTTTCAAATGCCTAAAACTTAGGCACCCACTTAGGCTACTGATTTGACTTGGTTCATGCATGGTTGGTGGGTTGGGTGATGTGGCAGTTTTTTTGGCGCCTTGTTTCAAAGTTTGAAAATTTCAAATAACATGTGAATAAAAACAACAAACCAAAAAAAAATTACATCAAATTATTTTTCCATGTGTCAAGTGGCTATTGGTCCACTTGGCATGTTTTCAACAGTGCCACGTCACTTTCGACACCCCCTATCACAAGATTTCTTCAACTAGCCATATCTTGAGCATCGGGACTCCGTTTTTCAAACCACAAAAAACACTAGAAAGATCTTGATGAATTATATGACGTGAAAATTATTTGAATATAATTTGAAGACTTTGAAAAATATAATGGTACATGGATCCACCTGGATCATTCCTCCCCACTGGGAACTTTTAGACCTCCAAAAGTTGAAATTAATTGGTAATGAGGTGAGGGTATTTTTCCCTCACCTTTCCGACTTCCATCCATCTGGCCTTGCTTGGGTGCATCCATTTGAGACCAAAATGAAGATATTCAACATTACCTCTTCGTGAAGTCTGCATATTCCTAACAAGTATAGTATTTTTTGGCAATTTTGTTAGATATTCAGGAGAAAAATCATCAACGAAAGGAATGGATACACTTTCATCATGATCAATTATCATTGGAGGCTCATACAATTTCAATTTTTCCACATTTACAACTGAATAAATCTACATGTAAGATGGTAAATCTAATCAGAAAGCATTTGTGCCAATTTTTTCCATTATCTAAAAAGGACCATACCGGATTGGTTTCAACTTTTTACCTTCACCTGTCAGTATTTCCTTACTAATGTGAAGCCATACCATATCACCTATAGCAAATTGGTGATCAATACAATGTTTGTCATGCCTGGCTTTGTACTTGGCTTGAATTTTCTCCAATTGAGTATGAACAGTTTGATGTATGAGTTATTTTTGTTCAATGAACTTCTTAGCTTGAATGGCTTCTTTTGGTTCACCAACAGCTGTATCCTATCCATAACAAACATCTAGAGGAGATTTAGGCAAGTATCCATAACAAAATTCAAATGGAGATTTCATAGTAGAAGAATGAAGTGCCCAATTATATGCATGATGTATGTAACACAATTGTTCATCCTATAACTTTGGATGTTTATTGCTATAACCCCTAAGCAAATGTATCATAGTGTGGTTCACAACCTCTATTTGTCCGTCAGTTTGTTGATGAAATGCAGTGCTCTTTTTTAATTTAGTGTCCATTAGTCCCCACAGAGTTGACCAAAACTCCCCAATAAATTGAGAATCTCGATCAGAAATAATTGAAGTAGGCAAACCAAAATGAACCCATACATGTTTAAAGAACAAATGTGCAGTGCCTTCCCCAATAATCTGCTTAGTGCAAGGAATCAAAACACACATTTTTCTAAATCTATCCACAACCACATATAAATAGTCATGTTTTCTTTGTGTCATAGGCAACCCCCCCACAAAATCCATGGAGATACTTTCCCAAGGGCGAGTAGGAATAGGTAGAGGAGTGTAAATTCCTAATTTCCTATTACTAGGTTTACTTGTGGCACAAAGAGTACATCCCTTTATATATTTAGCAACATTTTCTTGCATATGAGGCCAATAACAATACATCTTCAAATGTGCAACTGTTTTAGCAACTCCAAAATGACCAAAAATAAGAGAAGTATGTGCTTCTCTAATCATGTGCACCCTCTCATTTTGAGGAATACATAGTTTACCCAAATGATACAAAAGATCATTGTGTACATGACAGTCTAATTCTTGTACTTGTCTACTACTCATCAAGTCTTTATAAACATCCTAAAAATCAAGATCATTCACATATTGTTCTTTATAACTTTCATGAGACAATAACCATGTTGTAAAAGAATAGATGCAATAACCATAGGAGGCCTAGATAGCATATCTGCAACCTTATTCTAAATTCCTTTTTTATACTTGGTCACAAGATGAAATTGTTGTAAGAAACCCATCCAATGAAAATGTCTAGACTATTGTAGCTTAGTTTGTGATTGGAGATACTATAAGGGTTGATGATCTGTATGTATTATGTTTTCTTTGCCCATTAATTAATGTTTCCATTTTTTAACACTTTGAACCAATGCATATAATTCCTTATCATAAGTTGGATATTTTCTTACTGCACTTGTAAAGGTTTCAGAATTATAACAAACTAGTTTCTTACTTTGCATTAAAATAGATCCCATAGCATACTCACTTGCATCTGTCTCGATCTCAAATGGTTGTTGTATATCAAGAAGTGCCAAGACTGGAGCAGTACTTATCTTTTCTTTCAAAGTGTCGAAGGCTTTTTGATGTTTGTCTCCCCACTGAAAGACCTATTTCACACTTGTCAAAGAATGCAAAGGTGATGCAATATATGAAAATTGAGTAATAAACTTCCTCCAAAACTATACTGCACCAGGGACACTTCTAACCTCAGTTGTGTTAGTGGGTGTAGGCCAATTAACAATGACTGCCACTTTTGCAAGATCAATTTTCAATTTACCATGTCGTACAATGTAACCCAAGTATATCAAAAAGGTCTTGCCAAATTCACATTTTGACATTTTTAGATAAAGTTTTTCCCTTCGTAATGCATCCATGAATTTCTTAATGTTGATCACATGTTCTTCCCATGACTTGCTGAAAAACAATATATCATCTAAGTAAACTATAACAAAATCATCAAGGAACTATCTAAAAACACCATTCATCAATCTCATGAATGTAGTCGGGGCATTACACAACCTAAAAGGCATAACAAGCCATTCAAACAATCCCTATTTTGTTTTAAAGGCAGTTTTTCAAACATCACCTTCATTAATTCTTACTTGATGATATCTACTTCTCAAATCTAACTTAGTGAAATAAATAACATGTTTTAATTGATCCATCAAATCATCAATATGAGGAAGAGGGTAATGATTCTTAATAGTAATTTTGCTTAAGACATGAAAATCAACACACATTTGCCAAGTGCCATCTTTCTTTGGCACCAAAATAATTGGCGAACCAACAAGAGATGAACTTGGTTGAATAACACCTCTATCCAATAGATCCATTACCTATTTTTTGATTTCCTCATTTTCCATCACTGATAACCTGTACATGCCAATGTTAGGGAGAGGAGAATCCTGCAATAGCTGAATTTCATGTTGAACTCCCCTTTTAGGGGGCAAGCCCTTAAGATCCTGAAATACATCATCGTAAGTAGAAATGATTTCAGCCAATTCATTCTTGTGTCTAGGATCACACTTTTCCAAAGCTTGAGAATATTCTTTTTCCTTAGACTTAATCAACATAAGACAAAAATTCTTGCTTGAGTTAACTAGTCTTTTCATTTTCCCTACTGTAACCAAGGAAATACTTGTTCTAATGTGATGTGCTCTAACTATATATTCAATGCCATCCTTAACAAGCAAGTACTTATTTACCTCTCTATAGAAGATTATTTTTCTATCATAAAGATATGGGCTTCCCAAAACAATCCCACATATGTCCAATGGAACAACATCCAACCCAACCTCAGCTACAAACTTGGATGTGATGGCAAACCTTAGCCTACGAGTTTGAGAGACTTGTAGCTTCACATTGTCACACACCCAACCTAGTGGATAAGGCTTCGGATGGGGATTGGTTTGTAAGCCTAGCTTCTTAACAACCTCTTTAGAAATTAAATTTACTTGTGAACCACTATCAAATAGAGTGTCAATCTTAGTATGCTTTGAAACAACTCTAATGTGGAACAATTCATTTATTTTCTTATCAACATGCACATAATTCTGTTTAAAAGAAGATGTAGCATTAGTGCTAGAAACTAAAAGAGAAAAATAATTATGTAATCCCATAGCTATGATCTTAGTTTCATCACCTGAATCTGAACCTTAGTCCTGAACCATATCATTAGCCTTCTTTTCTTTCTTTTGATACCTCTCAGGCCTTAACTCAGGATGTAGTTTCCAACACTTAGACTCATCATGATTTTTCTTGCAATGATTACAAAATGGTTTTCTTTCTTCTTCTTTTTTAATAGTATAAGTGGATTTCTGTTTACCCTTTCCTGATGAACTTTCCCCTTTGGATTACTTAACATTAGATTACTTACTTTTTACTTTAGGAAAAGATTCTTTTGATTGTTTTCCTCTAGCCTCTAAATGAGTGGCTTAAACACATACTGCATCTAAACTAGTGGGATTGAACATAAGAATCATATGTCTTAAGTAACTATGCAACCCACCTATATATTTTAGCAGTGTTTCTTGTGTGTATAGAGGAACATTCAAAAGTAAAGATTTTTTCCTAAAATCTTGTGTATAATCTTGAACAATTTGGCCTTTTCCTTGTCTAAAACTTTGCCAATCCATCATGGCTTGTTGCATATAGCCTAAAGGATATAATTGCTTTCTGAGTTATTCAATAAATTCATTCCAAGTAGAAATTGAGTTACCTTTTTGAAGCTCAGCTTCCTTAAACTTACTCTCCCACCAGATGAGAGTTGTGGCTCCCATACGAAGAGTAGCCAATTGAATTTTTGACTCATCCCCTGCAATATTTTGGACCCTACAATAAACTTCAATCTTATTGACCCAATTATCCAACTTTTTAGCATTAACTTTGCCATTAAACATTGGTAATTCAAACTTAATATCAAATTTTAGTGAAGGGAGAGATTCCACAGTTTTTTACCGTCATCTAATGGAAAAAGTTTTTCAGTTTCTTTACCTTTTGATGCTCATGAATCACCTTCTTTTTCATTCTCAGATTTCCTTTGTTTGTCATGGTATAGTTCCTCAACCATGCTTCTCATGTCCATGAAGGATCGGCGGAAAGCTTGTTTGGATTCCATCTCTTCTTCGACCATCCTTGAAGCACACCTTGAACCAATCTCTGGATTGTACTCAATGAGTTTTACTTCACCCTTTTGGGATTTAGACCTTGTCAACATACACTAAAAATCATTGTTAAATAACAATTGCTCTGATACCAAAAATTTGATCTATAAACTAAAAATACAAGTGTAGTATATTCGAAAAACACTTGTTCACGTTTAAGAGATCCTTCAATTTCTCACTTTTTTTGCTTAATTTTGTATAAATAAATTAAAACCAGATATAAAATGAAGATCAGAGCTAAATAATAATTAGAGAAAATTCAAAGAATTCACTAGCAAATTGATAACGGAGTTCGACTTCAATAGCCTACGTCTCTAGGTCCATTCAAAGTGAGGACCATTCTCATTAATTTGGTGCAACAAATAGCTTCCAAAATCAATGCAAGTATTCAATTCACCTTATTTGATCTTTGTTTGCCTATAAAAATATCTCTCAGACCTAAAAATAATGGCCGAAGGTCGTACAAATCAATAAGAAGACTCTAACCTTCTTAAATCTCTTTACACAGTCTACTTTTTGTGTCTATTCAAGTAGAAATTAGTCCCTTTTATAACACTTCTACCTCCATGGCTGAAGTGGTCAATGCATTAACCTTTTAGGTGACAGGTCAGGAGTTCAAAACTACCTCCCACCTTTCTAGGTGCTTGGGAAGAGTGAGAAGGTCAGCCTTAGGCGCTTAGCATGAAATTCTAAATGTTTTCCCTCCTTTTTTGGCACCTTTGGACTTGGTTTTGTCCCACATTTGCTGGGAATTTAGTTTTGAATGCCTTAAATAGATATTTTTTTTCCCTTTTCAAATGCCTAAGACTTAGGCACCCACTTAGGCTATTGATTTGACTTGGTCCATGCATGGTTGGTGGGATGGGTGATGTGGCAGTTTTTTTGGTGCCTTGTTTCAAAGTTTGAAAATTTCAAATAACACGTGAATTAAAAAAACAAACCAAATTTTTTTTTGCACCAAATTATTTTTCCACATGTCAATTGGCTATTGGTCCACTTGGCATGTTTTCAATAGTGCCACGTCACTTTCGACACCCCCTGTTGCAAGATTTCTTCAACTAGCCATATCTTGAGCATCAGGACTCCATTTTTTGAACTACAAAAATCACTAGAAAGATCTTGACGAATTCTATGATGTGCAAATGATTTGAATAGAATTTGAAGACTTTGGAAAATGAAACAGTACATGGATCCACTTGGATTAAAAGACATCAAAAAGGAATTATGAATGTGGAGATGAGTGTAAATAAATCTAAATACTATGACCTTAGGATTAGGAGGAAACCCAGTGGACAACCTACTTAAATGGATTTAAGAGGGTTATCAACATAAAAACATTTATGAATGACAAAATATGAAAGTGCAATACATTCAGTAATAAAGAAAGCAAGAAAGAGATTACCAATGTAGAATTGTGATATCAATATTTTATTTTGCTAAGTTGTGTACTATTCTAAGAGATCAGATGTATAGTGTTTATGTACTTTCTAACTTCATTATTCTATGTATCTCTATATACAAATAATGGAAGTGTACATTATCATACAATGAAGGAAGATGAAGCATTATCTAAACTGTTACAATAGTTGGTAACAATTGGTTCATAACTGAAGAGTGCAATGATGTCACTAGATATCATTATTGACAAGCTTGGTATTGTATTAGTGACACTATACGAGCTATACATTAATGCAAAAGTGGAATTGGATCTAAAAAATTGGCACATAGGTGAGGATACTACTGCTAGTGTTTTTAAGGTTAACACAAACTTGTGTTTGTAATAGTGATAATATTTAGTAAGGCCTAATGACCCAGATCCTCTTGGATCAATCACCCCTACTTGAAGAAAAATGGTCCACATTACATGTAGTTGAAATAATAGATGTGGAAATAAATTGTCATCCTAAACCTCTGTAAGCCATTTTTCTTGGGAACATATTTGACATGCTTTGATGATTTGGAAGAGAGGGATCTTTTGTCGATGTGTCTTTTTAACTGGGCATCAATAACTTGAAATGATTTTTTTAGGATGTTATAATGGGGATTGATTGATGTCTACTCAAGAGTCTATGTAGTATTTAAAATATCAAATAGGGTTGGAATGTAGTGGCACAAGAGTTATATGTTGAAGACTAGATGCAACCCAAGGCAAGATGGAAAATTAAACTTGAAAGTGTTATCTCGTACTTGCTTAGTGATGGTATAGGGCCTGTACTAAACTGAAAAAAATTTGAAAAAAATCTTAAGGTAAGGTCTTGTCAATCTCTCCTTCTTTAGGTGTATCCAAACTCGATCACAAACCTAAAGGTGTGTGATGTCTAATGTTTATCATGGCATTATTTGTATTTCACATAAGCCTATTATAAAATGGTTTGCACTTATTATTAAATGTACTAAATGTGATTAATGAACTGAATAACTTTGTTAACTTCCTTTTGCACTGAAGGAGTTTCTACTATTGATGGTAGAATAGGATATGCTATGTCAATGGGTGCCAAAGGTTGGAAACCTAAGTAGGGTTAAAAAGTGTTATATGCTATAGAGTTATGTAGAGCTCTATTGTAGCTATGCTAAATTAAAGACAAAATTTTAGTTTGTCCATCAATTTGTGGATGAAAGCGATGGACTTATTCAATTTTATGTCTAGCATAAACCAAAGCACTTTCCAAAAATGGCTCAAAAATAATATATCCCTATTAGACTGGATATTTTATGGGATTCCAAAGTTGATCCAGACATGTTAAAAGTACAATTGATCTATTTCTAGAGATGATATTACTTTATTACAAGGTATGAGAAATTCCATCTTTAAGAATGTATCAACTACAACATAAACACAATCATTACCATGATTAGTAGTAGGGTATATTGAAATAAAATACATGTAAATAGATTACCACAATATTTTTATAACTGGCAAAGGTGCGTACAAACCTTGCTTCTTGTTAACCAAATTAGGTATTGCACATGTGGTACAAGACTTGATGTATTTAAATACATCAACCCTGACATGTGGCTAGAAGAATTACTTATACAACACTAAAATAGTCTATTCAAATCTAAAATGTCTTACAACCTTTCTAAAATGATCCCCCCATATTAGTTTATGTCTCTCTACCTCATGTAGAATGCACAAGTGCCCAAGGTGATATAAGAGTCTATCATGCAAGTATAAATCTAAAACTAAATTATCATAGAGAAAATTATGATAGGTATCTACAAAATACATGTCTAAAAAATACAATTATGACCATGTCCTAACTTCATGGCCACATTAATCAAGTATAGAAATGTGAGCTTAAAAAATTGGATAGTTCAGACAATTTATGATAGGGTTGGCCCTTCCTTCTTATGCTTGATGTTTAGGTGGAACTGCTAAAGATAAGAAGATCATTTTTGAAGTCATTCTTGCCACAACTTATTTTGAGTCTACAACAATTGAAGTGGATTGTGATCTATGTGAATCAAAATCTCCTTTGCCAAGATATGATTCTTCTAATGCTTACATGATTGAACAATGGCATAAATCTCATGGTCATAAGTTGGGTACTGTATTACTGATGTAGTGAATATTTTGTTATGGTCAGTAATCAGATGACTATATTGAGTTGGGACTGCTCCAAGTGTGAATTTAGAAGCATCTATCTCAAGTTTAATTCGTAGTTTAAGATCTATTAACACAAGTATTGGTGTAGAATAAAGTCTATATTTCAATTATTTTAATGCTTTCTATTATGTGGCTTCCTAGATGAACTTTGCTTTATTACCACCTTTGATAACTTGGTTTGAAGGCCAAGTCTGATGAGAAAAACCAAGTACAAATCTCTTGTAAAAATTTTTCATTCCCAAGAAGGTTTGAAGCTCTATGAGATTTTTTGGTTGTGTACATTCAAAAATGACTCAATTATTGGTTTGATCCATATACACTCTTTGTGCATCTACTATGTATCCAAGATACTATATCTCCCACATAGGAAATGAACATGTCTCCATTTTTGCATACAAATTTTTCTTTTGTAAAGTGTCAATCACTTTCTCTTTATAGCTTAGATGTTCATCCCATATTTTGTTAAAAATTAGGATGTCATCAAGGAAGACTACAACAAACATAGTGAATGGCCTAAGAATTTCATTCATTATCTGTATGAATGTAGTTGGTGCATTGGTCAAATCAAAGGGATGACTTACCATTCAAACACACCTTGTTTTTCCTTGAAGGTTATTTCCATGTATCCATAGGTTCAATAGGGACTTGATAATACCTAGACTTAAGTTCAATTTTGGTGAATATTTTACATCATTGGACTGGTCCCTCAAATATTCAATCCTTGAAAGAGGATAACATTTCTTCACTGTGATTTTATTGAGAGCCTTTTAATTGATTCACAACCTCCATGTGTCATATTTCTTTGGCATAATCATAATGGGGCTATTATAAAGGTAATGAATTGGGCCTAATATGTCCTTTATCCACAAGTTCATGGATTTGTCACTTGATTAATTCATTCTTTAGAACTAATATACAATATAAATAGGAATTAATTATAAGTAATGTAGGGACAAAATCAATAGTGTGATTTTCCACATAGTGTAAGTACTTTCCTTGGTAGATAAAAAATATTTTTAAATTCTTCCAATGAGTGGCTCAACTTTGAGGTTTTCTACTACTATTATTGGAGGGATTGTAGAATGGATTGGTTCCATAAAGAATTTTCTACATTTAGACCTTGCCATCAAAATTACAAACTTCTTATTAGATTTGACTAGCATCTTACATTTCTTGGTGATGATGAGTGATAACTTAGGGACTACTTCTGGTATGCAATATCTCTTATTACCAACATCTATGACAACACATTTGGTATTTTCCCCATTGATTACATGTCAATTATAAATATATGGTTGATTGATTAAAACATCACATACCTATGAGACATCATAAAGGACTATATCTTAAAAAGGCTTGATGGTTTACACCAATTAACATTGTTAAGTAACACATTTCTCAAATCTCACACTGAACCATTGGATAGTGTATGGTTTTGGGTGAGGAATTAGTTGTAATTTCAATATGAGAGCTAATTTAGGGGAAATCAAGCTATTATAACATCCATTGTCAACAACTAAGTGTATTGGTTGAATATTGATCCATATTTGAGAATAAAACAATCTTTTTATTTCTTTTATTTCTGCAGGGGTAGTAGATATGTTTATGATACCCAATATGGTGATAGGTTCAGAATCCCTGATCTACTTACCTTTCTCTAATGATGTTGTATCTACACATATTACTTTAAGTTGTGTAAATAGAGTCTCCCTAGGAATAAAACACCACTTGCCAGCCTTAGACTACTTATTATGATCATTTAATGATTGTTGCTTCTTCTATGGAGGGTGTTTGGTCTTGTTTATTAGTTTTGAATTTAGATTAAAAGATTTAAACTATTGCTTGGTTTGAAATTTTTAATATTTTTTCTTAGTCTTAACCTTGGCCTTCACTTCAAACTTGAAATCAAAGCTATAGGATTCTCCAATTAAATATGTTTGTAAGAAATCTATATTTGATTAGATATGTGGTCTTGAGCTCGACCTATACTTTAAAACAAAGTTTTGGTTTTAATCTTAAATCCTGAGTTTAGACCCCAAAGTTTGAAAGGTATATAAGTATTGTTGTACATGTTGTTCGTTGCCTTGGGTGCAACTAGGAGAACGTGATGTATTGCCATCATAGTTTTTGATAGGATAATAGGTTTCTTTGAGTGGTTCTATAAAACCATTTTATATGTCTATAGATGTGTCTAAGTTAACTTCATATTCATGATTCTTACATGAAGTGTAGTATTTTTCCCATAATTTCTTTACTGACAATGATTTTTTTAGAAGAGTGAATGTAATCTTTCTTTTATTAGAGAATTGGCTGAGTACTTAATATGAACATATAAGTTTAAGTTAGTTATCTCATGTATCTGCATCTATTTTGACTTCAAAATAAGGATGTCTAGATTTAATTTTAGCTTTTATGGAGTTTGACCACCAAATGGCTGGAAAAGTAATGAAAAGTGATCAATGACACTTGTTTAGTCATGTACATGACATTCTTCTAAATATTTTGTCTTTGTAATGTATCCTCTATCATCTTATAGAACACTTATGAAGTTGGCATCAAATATTTATCTCCCATTTGAGGACATGAATGAAGGTTTACTTAAGGGTCTTAAATATCAAGTCCTAACCTCATATAATTAGACCTCATATGAATCGGCATACAAATAGAGACAAATTCAGAAACAATAAATGCCACTCAAAAATGATATGGTGTGTATGCTTTGATATCACATATCTAAGGCCCAAAAGGATATCCATTGGATAACCTACATAAATGGATTTAATATGGTTATGAAAAAAAACAAATTTATGAATGATAGAAAATATGAAAGTGCAATGCATTAAAAAAACAAAGAACACAATAAATAAATGACAACTAGTGTAGAACTATAATAATAACATTTTATTATCTAAGAGATTAGGTGTTTGGTGTATATGTACTTAAAAATTTCATTCTTTTTGGTCTCTCTATATAAAAATAATGGAAGCGTACAATATTATATAATGAAGGAAGATGAAGCATTAATTGAACCATTACAACAGTTGGTAACAATCACTTCATAACTAAAGAGTGTGGTGACATCACTGGATATCATTACTAATGAGTTAGATGCTACAATACTGACACTATAAGAGATATGTGATAATGTAGAAGTGCAAATTGATCTAAAAAATTAGCACGTAGGTGTATAACCTATTGCTAGTACTACTGATGTTATCATAATCTTATATGTGCAATAGTGTTAATCTTTAGTAATATCTAGTCATCCATATCCTTTTGGATCAGACTATCTCTTATTTATGAGAAATTGATTCTCTCAAAAGGAATTTCAAGAGAGCTAAAGACAATGGACATGTTAATTAATATACATAATGATTTTTATGAACTCAAAAAAAAAATTCCTATCTTTTGTGATATCATTGATGAAATGATAAAGGTCATAAAGACATGGTTAACCCACATTTCAATTATAGTGATTTATAAAGATGATAACATAGTTGATACTTGGTGCTATAACTATGTTATGAATTTTCAAATTGAATAAACCAAATGAGAAATAAAGTATTATTGTGTAGACTAAGAGAGAATGAACCTTGGAAGTGGGCATATTTTTTAAGGAAAGTATTCATAATTAAAACATTATATATTTTCACATTGTAATTTTGTAATATTATATGCTTATTATTGGGAAATAATCACATGTCCTAAATATAAAATATTGGAAATTCCAAATTCACATTTAGACTCTTATGCAAAGAATGTTTGCTGCCCCAAAATTCTCAACACTATGTCCAAGTGTTGAACATGTTTCTCCCATGTTTAATTATACACAAGGATGTCATAAAAGAAGACCAACACAAACTTAATTAAGTGTTGCCTAAATACATTATTCATAAAATATTGGAAATTTATTGTAACATTATTTAAAAAAATTGAAAATTTTAGAGGAATGCTTGGTTTGATAAAGGGGGATGTAACAATATTGTATATATTTTCTATTATCCTCGGTGTCTTTTGCCTCATTTAGTAATTTATTTTCCATTCCCATAGGAATATGAAGAGTCTCTTTGGGAATGTGAAGTGAAAAACCATTTTATCTTATATATTTATAAGCTTTTTCTTCTAAATTTAATGTGAACATAATTTTGGCTTGCACCAATAATTATTAAATCATGGACTTGATCCTAGTATTTTTTCTTTTATCATATCCTTGCTAGCTGTGGGGTATTGAGTTGTTGGTATAGTTACATACATCCTAAAAAATGATAGAGAGGTTAGGTATTATGAAAGATAAAATAAAAAGGGTCAAAAATAATAAATATAAGGGTTTGATTAACTAGGTCACAAAGATATGGATGATCAAGATCTTGTTTGGTTTGAGAAATTTGCTCAAAACCAAGAGGGTATGACTGATACGATCACTAAGTTTAATCACACCATATAGGTCATAAGTGTAAATCATCCTCCCAATGGTGAGGGGAGTGCTCAAAGAACTAAAAATAACCCTCCTCCTACATAAAAGGCAATCATTGGAGTTTTAACTAGGCCTTTATAGCCTAATTTCATATGTAGATAAGAAGTCTTTCTTGAGGTGGAGTTTCAGCCTCCAACGATGGATGATATCATTGTCATTTATCAATAATACATGACTTTTCTACTTTAAATCAAGGGGGAAAAGTCCCTCCTTATATTCATGCAACCGAGGAGAAATAAAAAGGGACCTAAGATTGATCTTATCCCTTAGTATAATTAGAAGGATCTTCAACACATAGTGGGAAAGGTCACTCTATCTACATTTGATAGATATACCAAGAGTATCATTCGAGCTTGGATCTAAAATGTGGATACATAACTTTCCCTCCAACCTATGATGGAAGATGAAACCATAAAATTTACTAATTTACATCTTGAAGGTGTAACACATGAGTGGTGGTACTTTAGTCACATAAGGGAACAACCTAATCCACTCTTATGATGAGTTCAATAGGAGGTTGATAGAGAGGTTTGATATGGTTAATATAGAAGTCTATTCCTTATATGCATAAAAATAAACTATCCATAAAGGAGGGTTTTAACAAAAGGAGATGCCAAAAATGAGTAAAGAGATGGAAATGGGGAATGAGAGTAGAAGTAAAAAACTATGCTTCACTTGCAACATGGGAGCCTTGACATAGATGTCTTGGGCATGGTCAAGTTATATTGAGGTGATATTGGATGTTGGATCAAAAGTAGAAGGGTTTGAATATGAAATTGAAGAAAATGAACCAGAACCAAAAAGAAAAGAGGAATAAAATACTTTAGGAGGCACACTTGCCACACTATTTGGTGCTCTTATATATACTCCTTTTAGATTTTAAGGAGTTTTTGAAGGGAAAAAGGCCACAGTGTTGATTGATAGTGGTGAATCCTATAATTTTATTGATGAAGGATAGGTAACTAGGATGGGTTTGAAAGTGAAAGATTTCAAGGGCTTCAATGTGATTGTAGCTGATGGATACACCCTTCCATATACCAAGATAATTAAACAACTTAACCTTACTTTGGGGAGACATAAAGTAAGTGATGATTTTTATGTTGTAGGCATATGAGAAACATATGGGGTACTTGGGGTAAAATGATTAAATTATTTGGGAGAATTCACCCTAAATTATCAAACTATGGAACTAAAGTTTAAAATAGATGGGAAAGAGGTTATGCTTCAAGGCATGACCAATGGTGCTCCTAGAGTGGTCATGACTAAGAGGATGGAGAGAGATTTTAATATAAGACTTGTTTTTTGGGCATCCCATTGTTGGGTTAACATTAAAAATTCATACATAGATAATAAATCCTACCATGTGGTCATTCAGTCTATTTTAGATAAGCATGACACATTATTCAGTGTATACCTCTAGGATCACCACTAGATAGAGGATTTCAGCACATAACTAAGTTAGAATCAGGTTATAAACCTATATTGATTATTACTTATATCCATAAAAGAGCATACAAAGAATAAATTTATAAAGAAATCAAGGAATTATTGGAGATGGGACATATCCAACCTAGTTCTAGTTCCTTTGCTTCTTCTATTATTTTGGTGTAGACAATGATCAACAACTACATTATCCTTCCCTTTGACATAATCAATATAAAAGTCATAGGATTTAAGTTTGATTATCCACTTCTATGTCTTATCACTCAAATTAGTATGACTGAGAAAATATTTCATACTATTATTATCCGTTTTGACTACAAACCTACCACAAATAAGATATTATCTAAATTTGGACAAAGCATACATGATGGCCAACATTTATTTATTATAAGTGAATCACCTACGCTCCACCTATTTGAGATTATAGATTTCAAAGACTACAGGATTCCCCTTTTTCACTAAAATAGCCCCTATACCTTCCCTTGAAGTGTCACATTCTAGCATAAAAGGAAAGGGAAAATTTAGAATAGTAAGTACCAAGCACAAACTCATACCTCCTTGGATTTATCAACTTGGTATATTTTAGGCTAGTTGAAAGCACCCATTTTGGTTAAATATTTCAACAAAACAACAAGCTGAAAATTTCCTTGACAAACTTTTTATTGTAGTTGCAGAAACCCAAAAACCCTCTCAAATGTATCATGGTAGTAGGTGGAGGCCAATCCATGATTGCTTGGATTTTTTGTTGATACAGATGGACCCCTTGGGAAATAATTACATGTATTAAATATAAAATTTTGTAAATTCCAAATTCACATTTAGACTCTTATACAAAGAGTGTTTGCTGACCCAAAATTCCTAACACTATGTCTAAGTGTTGAAGACGTTCCTCCCATGCTTTAGTATACACTAGGTTGTCATCAAAGAAGATTAACACAAACTTCCTTAAGTGATTCATAAATAAATTATTCATATAATATTGGAAAGTTATTGGAATAATATTTAATCAAAAGGGAATAACCAAAAATTCATGGTGCCCATAATGACATCTAAAAGCAAACTTTTCAACATCCTCTTCTCTTACCCAAATCTGGTGATATTTGGTCTTCAAGCCAATCTTGGAAATGTAGATGACCTCATGTAGCTCATAAATTAATTCATCAATCCTAAGTATGGGATACCTATTTTTTATGATAATTTTGTTCAAAAGGAAGTAGTTTATGCACATCCTCATAGTTCTATCTTTCTTCTTTACTAGGATAAATGAAGAAGCAAAAGGACTAGAACTAGGCCTTATAAGACCCATATCCAAGTGTTATTTAATGTATTTCTCAATATATTATTTGTATACTCTAGTATATTAGAATCATAATGATTGAGATGGGGGGGGAGGGCTGAATCAGTCTTCAAAACTATTACAACTTTACTTCATCTTTTATGAACTATCAAAATAATATAGTGAACTAACAACACATTACGAGCCATGAGCATGAGATAAGAGCATAACACATAGAACACTTATTTGAGTGAGAAAGATTTAAGGGGAAGAAAAACAACTGATGATGCAAATGGACTACAATATTATAATACAAACATCACTGGACTACAATCCTATAAGACAAACTTCACTTGGAGCACCAATCCTAATTAGACAAGCACCAACTTGATTAGACTTTAGCAAACACCCACTTACAATGATGCACAAACCCCCTAGATGACTCAGTACCAACTCATCCAAATAAAAACCTTAATTACATTAAAAAAAGAAAAAATCTCATACAATAGATGATTATCTCTTTCTTTATCTCTTTACACACTCCTGTCTTTCTCAAACTCATCTTTAGCCTTCTTCACTCAATTAGCTCTCTTATTGACTTGATTAGGCCATATGACCTTGATAATAATATATAATACCCATATCATATATTAATTATGGTTTATATTCACCCTCATAATGGTATACAAGACCTCTTTTATCTCTTGAAAGTTTTATCTCATTTGCTTTAACTCTTTCAAAATCTAACTACACAATTAGGCCTATTAGGCCTTATCTTATACTAGGATCTTGCTCATACACTCCTTGGTTGGAAATACACACTTGAAAATTTATAATTAAAATATAATGTGCCTTAGGTCATGTAAAAAACACTACAATAGTTTGGTCATAGCATATAGGACTAAAAACCTCTTTTAGGCCTTACGGAGACCTAATTCAATTAGGCCTTCATTAGCACATGTTACCCTTTGAAGTCCTTAAAAAAATTTAAAAATCATCAGATAGAAATAAAATATCATAAATCACTCAAATATATACCTAAAAATATCATCTTAGGTCCATGACACCTTTTAACTGCAACCACCACTTGAAGCATGCCATTATCAATGTCACAATTAGCCCTGTGCATACCCATAAAGTCTATCTTGAACAACTGAAGTAAAAACAATTTTTTTTCAAAAAACCATGGAAAAGAATAATATATATATATATAACCTTAAATAATTAAAAATTTTCACCAAGTTTATTATACTTCATTACACAATGCAAAAGGACTCAAACCCTTCTCTGCAAGTAGCCCACTCATAACTACCAACTAGCCTCAAAACACAGTCATGGAAATAATGACCTAAAACACCTATTTAACAAATTTAGAGACTTAAAATTCATGTATATGATCATATGAGTTCATTATATTATTACCATATAGATAGATAATATGGTCAAATGGTAATATTGGTCTTACAAACCAATCTCATAGTCTTGTATCTTCATATCTCATCTGAACTAGACAAGTCAACTTATGAGCAACATTCTCATCTTATTCACTAATATAAAAAACATATATCCAAAATTAACATGTATTATAGGTCATGAATAATGTCTCCATGTAAGTGTATTCATCCCTAATCCATGATAACACATCCCTAATCACCTTCTCACTTCTTCCTGGCTTTCTCACTGTTTACATCATTAGGCTTGTTAGCAACTGGTCAACTTGTAAGACTAGTTTAAAACCCTTGAGGGATAGAATATTCTCAAAAAATACCATGGTCATTAAATACAAGTCTCAATATTCAACCTTCATCCATTTGATAACTTTGACTTGGTCAACTCTAACTGTTACATCAAATCTTTGAGAAATAAGGCCTTTCCTATAGGGTTCACTCACTCACTTGACAAATAAATCACACTTAAAGGTGACTAAAAGAGTTGGATACATGATAAAATCACTTAAATATCCATACCAAACCATTATGAACATTTTATAATAAGATCTTTCACATCGAGTCATTGTTAGGGTTTTAGAGAGGGTTAACATTATTTTCGGTGTTAATGATTATTGATAAAAGATTACCCCTCATTTCCAAAAACAATGCCTATATATCTTGTATATGACCCTTATGCATCTCTCCTCAATATTTTAGGTTCCCATGTAGAGTTTACACATGCCTATAAATGCTTGAAATTCCTTTTCAGGTTGAGAACCCTTCATTCTGTGCACTCAAGAAACCTCAAAACTACTTTTCATGCCTCTTATTTAAAAATTTGACCTTAGACTTAATAAACACACATTGGATGACCTATAAAACCACTAAAAATTCTCACATGCTCTTTATTTACTAGGAAATTGATCTTGATACCCCTTTTGGTCACCATCTCTCTCTTTACTCTCTAGGCCTTGATTTACAAGTCATATTAGGCCTTGAAAATTACCTTCTAGCCACTATCCAAGTTGTCAAAACCTCATATAAATGTCATAAAATCTCTTACCATGATTAAACACTACTATAAAATCTTCATATACCTTGACAATACCTTATAACACCTCATTAGGTTAGGCAAAGTCAAAAACTAGTCTAGTTTCATGTTAGGTCTGTAGGTCCTACCACTATAGGCTCACCTTGAGACTCTCATGAGTGATATAATGCCTCATATTCATGTTCCAACAACCTCATATAGATTCTTATGACTCTATGCATCCATCTCACCAGGCCACCAAACTCATACCTTTTGATAAGGTCTCTTCATGCAATGACTAGTGTCATGACTAGGCTTCTTGAAACATGACAACTGACCTTAAAACACTTCTTGGTGTTATTATGCCTTGATCATGTGTATTAAATGATCCTCAGAAAATTTAATACCTCTCAATGATGCTATCAAATAAGAAACTTATTCAATGACCTCATGAACACCTATCTTAATAATCTTTGACATCAATGACAACATCAATGCCAAACTTCAACAACAAAATTAATGCTAAATAATATCCCCCTTTGTCATTGATGGAAAAACATACTATATGTTCATTATTCTTGTATCTCTATTATTGTCTTTATCCCCTTTTGACATAAACAATAAAGTGATGCTTGTAACTTCTGAGATCACACTCCTTGCAATCAAAATACTTAGCATATAAGACTTATAAACACACAACACAAACATGTCCCCCATCTCCATACATACTTTCTTAGAACAAATCACTTGGTCTTGGAACTAATGAGCATGATTATCTACCCCTAAGTACTTGACATTTTCAATGATTGCTAAAGGAAGGAATTACACCCAATTCCTATCTTAAGTGTTTAAAAGTTACCTTTGGAAGTGGTTTGGTCAAGATGTCTATAATCTAATCCTGTGTAGAAACATATTCAAGTTTGACACTTTGTTTACTCACCTACTCTCTTAAAAAATGATACCTGATGGGAAGGTGTTTGGTCCTTGAGTGCATAATGAGGTTCTTTGATATGCTTATAACACTTGTATTGTTACAACAGATAGGGTTAGGACCATCATACTCCAGCTTGTAGTCTTTTAGGGTCTATCTCATCCATAGGACCTAAGTGAAACATTAATCTAATATAATTTAATCATCCTCACAAGTGTAAAAATATACCGATGGTTAATTTTTGCTTATCCATGAAACTAGGCACCCACCTAGGAAGAAGGCTCCTCCAATAATACTTTTCCTATCATCTATACTTCCTACCCAATCTGCATCTATACAGGTTGTTGAATTTAAATCCTTAATTATTGGATGCCATAGTCCTTTCTCAATATTCCCATTTAGATACTGAGTATCCTTTTGACTTATTTCATATGATTCTCCTTTGGATCTTCTTGAAACCTTCCCACAAGACATATTACTTGCATGATGTTAGGTCTAGATATAGTGTGTACAACAAACTTCTGATCATTAACCTCTATGATGTCTGATTGAACTTTGAAGACCCATCTTCCTTGCTTAACTTAAATCATGTTATCATGGGTGTACTAACTACCTTACAATCCTCCATCTCAAACTTAATCAACATCTCTCTTATGAACCTGGATTATGAGATGAATATACCTTTTTTAGATTGAGTGTTTTTTAACCCAAGAAATAATGATAGTTATTTTAGCATGGACATCTCAAACTCTTTATCCATCACCTCTATAAAGGCCTTTGTCATGTTCTCATTATTTCCACCAAATATGATGTCATACATATAGACAAATACTATCAGTTGAAGGTCATGTTTTGTCTTGATGTATAGATTATTATATGTAACTCCTTTTTTGAATCCTTGATCCAACATATACTTGTCCAACCTAGCATACCAAGATCTAGGAGCTTGATTTAGACCATAAAGAGCCTTTTTGAACTTGAAAAAATAGTCTTTATCATCTTATAGTGAGAACCCTTTAGGTTGCTCAATGTAAACTTCTTCTAAATATCCATTCAAAAAGGCAGATTTGACATCCATCTAATATACCTTGAGTCCTTTTGAATCCTACATAATATAGAAATAATATGATGGCATCCAATATTTATACTAGTGTAAAGGTCTCCTCAAAGTCTACTCCTTCAACTTGTGCATATCCCTTACATACTAATCTAGCCTTGTTCCTAGTGACTTCTCCATCTTCCTTTGACTTGTTTATAAACACCTATTTTGTGCCAATGGCATTCTTGTCTTTAGGCCTAGGAACTAGTTCTCAAGTCTCATTCTTCTTTATTTGGTCTAACTCCTCATTCATAAAAACTATCTAAAATTTGTCCTTTCTTGCTTTTATAAGACTCTTAGGTTCAATATTTGATAATAAAGCAACATTATCTTGATTTAGATTACTTACAAGTCTTCTCCTTATTTGTATACATGCATTCTTGTTTCTAATGATTTGATATTAGGGATGAGATCTTTGAATATGCCTTGAGGATACTTTTGAATCATATCTCGCTTTAACTTCTTCTTCACCGTCAACCTCTATAGTATCTTCATTATTGAAGTCTAGATTCTATAAAATGTTCTTTGTCTGTGAGTGAAATTTCTTTGTCTCATCAAACTTCACATTTGTGTTTGCTACTATCTTTTGGAGTCTCTTGTTATAACATATATAGTTTGAGATCATTGATGATTATCCTAAGAATATGCCTTCATCAAATATGGAATAAAAATTTCCCAAGTTTTCATCATCTTTTCTGATGAAACATTTGCTCCCAAACACTCTAAAGTATTCGACATTGGTAGGTCTACCCTTCCATAATCCATAAGGAGTCTTGTTTCTATTAGTCCTTATCTATCCTCTATTTAAAATGTAGATAGTAGTGCTTACTGCCTCCTTCCAATAACCATTAGATAATATAGATTCATTTAGTATAGTTCTAGCCATCTCTTGAATTGTCCTATTCTTCCTTTCCACTACCCCATTCTACTGAGGTGTCCTATTTACTGAGAATTATCTCCTTATTCCATGAACCTCACAAAATTCATCAAACTCATTAGACCAAAACTCTCATATGCTATCATATCTTAGGCGCTTGATCTTCCTATTCTTCTCCTTTTCAACAAGATCCTTGAATGCCTTAAACTTGTCAAGAGATTATGATTTCTCTTTCATGAATGCAATACAAGTCATTATTGTGTAATCATTAATGAGTAACATGAAGTATCTATCTCCTTAAATGATTTAAATTCTTATAGGCCCATATAGATCAATGTGTATTAACTCTAAGGGTCTTTTAATAGAGTCCTCCTTGGACTTGAACCTTTTTCTAGTCTACTTACCATGTTGACATGCCTTACAAAGTATGTTTGTAGGTTTAATGATCTTAAACATGTTCTTTAAAGACTTTTTAGTGATAATCTTGACCAGGTTGTCAAAGTTTAGGTGACCTAAACTTATATTCCATAACCAACTTTCATCTATCTTTCTCATGAAACATCTCTCCTTCTTGATCTCATTCAATACATATAGGTTATTCTTAGTCTTCTTAGCATTCATAATTAGCCTTCCTGATTTAGCTCTCCTTATCCCACATCCTCTATTATTAAATGTTAGTGTGTGTACTTGATTGCATGTTTGAATTACACTAAGTAGGTTATCTTTCAAACCTTCCACATATAACACATTTTGTGTCTTGGTGTTTCCATCATCCAAACTTAAGACACCCTTGAAAACTATATTGGTAGTTGTGTTGTCTCCAAATCTCACTATGCCTATAGAATTATTATTTAATGAGATCAACCTATTTATGTATCCTATCACGTGGCTTGAGAAACCACTATTAATATACCATTTCATGCCTTCATATTGAATATGAAAGACAGTCTGAGCTAGTATAAAGTCCTCTTTGATCTTGTGTTCCTCTTTGGAAAATATTCCATCTTGCTTCTTGAGCTCAATCTAATCTATCTTATATTTATTTGGTTTATATACCAATGTTTGATCCTTATTATGAATTATAGGATCTTCATATGTCTTGTTGAATCTTATGGACCTTCTAACTCTATTAAAGTAGAAGCTTGTAATGTGTCCTATATTATGACAGATGTAGCAAATAATATTTTTGTACTTAACATAGTTATATAATGACTTATAATTTATAGCTTTGGGTTACCTGATTGGTATTTGCATGTTATTAATCTTGACTTGTTCTGACTTCTCATTCTCTCTCTCAAATTTGCTTAATTTGTCTATGAGCTGTTCATGCTCAACCTTCAACTTATGTTGACCTCTTCTAACTGACTCCTATGATCCTTGATAGTCTTATTTTGATGTTTTAAATCATCAAGGGTACTTATGATCTTAAATTCAAGGTCTAATTTATATTCTCCTTCTTCACTGTCATAGCATACTTCATCATACATGATATCTTATTCCTGTTGATTTCAAGACATTCGTGTGCTTCTTAGGGTCACCTTCAAGCTATTAGACTTGCCTCAAATGACCAAGATATAATAAAAAAATTTAGAGTCATAATGACTGAGAGGGGGGGGGTGTATTAGTCCTCAAAACTTTTACAACTTTAATTTATCATTCATGAACTATCAAAACAATATAGTGAACTAGCAACACATTAAGAGCCATGAACATGAGACAAGATCATAACACATAAAACACTTATTTGAGTGGAAAATATTAAAGGGTAAGAAAAAACATTGATGATGAAAATGTAATACATCCCTATAAGACAAACATCAAGATTTAGTGAAGCACCAACTTCACTTGGAGCACCAACCCCAACTAGCCATGCACCAACTTGACTAAGGTTTAGCAAGCACCCACTTGCAAGAAGACACGAACCCTTTAGATGACTCAACACTAACACAACCACCTCAAACCCTTAATAAAATTTATAACAATATGTTTATCATATAAAATATTATGATCTCCTTCTTCATCTCTTTACATGCTCCTATCTTTCTCAAACTGGTCTCTATCATTCTTTGCTCAATTAACCCTCTTCTTAACTTGATTAGGCCATATAACCTTGATAATAATATATAGTACCCATATAAAATCTTCATGATGGTTTATTTTAACACTACTAATGGTCTACATGACCTCCTTCATCTATTCTAATTTATATCTCATTCGTTTCAACTCTCTCAAATTCTAACTAGATAGTTAGGCTTTTTAGGCCTTGTTCTTGTACTAGGTTCTTGCTCATACACTCCTTGGTTAGACATACAAAATTTAAAATTTATATTTACCATAAAATAGGACTTATGGAATGTAAAAACATGAATCAAACATTAAAATAGGTTGGTCATATCATATAGGACCAAAAACCTCTTTTAGGCCTTAAGGAGACCTAATTCAATTAGGCCTTCATTAGCACATGTTACCCTTTTAACTCCGTATAACACTTTAAAACTACTCACACTATAATAAAAAATAATTTTAATCTAAAATATATCCATACCAATCTCATATTATGTCCATGACACCTTTTAGCTCCAACCATGACTTGAAACATGCTATTAACACTGTTCACAATTAGGCCTGTGCAAACCCAAAAAGTTTGTCTTGAACAACTAAAGCAAAAACACAATTTTGTCAAAAAAACATGGAAATAAATAATATAAATATAAACTTCCATAATTAAACAAATTCACCAAGTTTATTATACTTAATTACATAGGGCAAAAGGACTCAAACCCTTCTCTACAAGTAGCCCACTCAAAACTGCCAACTAACCTTAAAATACAGTAATGGAAACAATGACCTAAAATACCTATAAAAACAATATTAGAGACTTAAAATTCCTGTATATGATACTATTATTTCATTATACCATTCTCATATAGATATATAATCTGGTCAAATGGCAATATTGGTCTTGCAGACCAATCTCATAGTCTTGTATCATCTTGTCTCATCTGAACTAGATAGGTCAACTTATGAGCAACATTTTAATCTTATTCACTAATATAAAAAAAAAAATCTAATATAAACATGTATTATAGGTCATGAAAAATGTATCCATTCGCTTGGATTCATCCTTAATCCATTATAACACATCCCTAATCACCTTCTCACTTCTACCTGGGTTTCTCACTATTTGCATCATTAGCCCTATTAGAAATTGGTCAAATTATAAGACCAATTTAGCACCCTTAAGGGATATAATATTATCATAAATCAACATGTAAATCAAATACAAGTATCAAGCTTCAACATTCATCCATTTTATAGCTTTGACTTTGTCAATTTTGACTGCTACATCAAATTTCTAAAAAATAAGGCCTTTCTTGTAAGGTCCACTCACTCCCTTGACAAACCAATCATACCTATAAGTGACTAAGAGAGTTGGATACATTATAAAATAAATAGCCATTCCAAACCATTTTAATCACTTTAGAATAAGATATTTCACATCAGGTCAGTGTTAGGGTTTTAGAGAGGGTTAACACTATTTTTGGTGTTAATGATTATTCATAAAGGATTACCTCTCATTTACAAAACTAATACCTAGATATATTATATAGGAACCTTATGCATTTATAATAAATAGCTCAAGTTCCCATATAGAGGTTACACATCCCAATGAAATATTGAAAGTTCTCGAGTTGAGAACCCTTCATTCTATGTACTCAAGAAACCTCAAAACCACTTTTCATGCTTTTTATAACAAAATTTGACCTCAAAATTGGTCAACACACCTGGAAAAACCTATCACATAATTAAAAATTCTCACATGATCATTATTTCCTTGGAAAATGATCCTGATACCCCATTTGTTCACCATCTCTCTCTTTACTCTCTAGGCCTTGATTTGCAAGTCATATTAGGCCTTAAAAATTACCTTTTAACCACTATCCAATATGTAAAAACCTCATAAACATGTATTAAAACATATTACCATGATAAAAAACTATCATACAATCTTCATATTCCTTGATAATACCTCATGACACCTCAATAGGTTAGGTAGAGTCTAGAACTAGTTTAGTTGCATGCTAGGTCTATAGGTCCTAACATTATAGGCTCACCCTAAGACTCTCATGAGTAATCTAATGCCTCATATTCATGATATAACAACTTCATAAAAATTCTTATGCCTTTGTGCATTTATCTCACTAGGCCACGAAACTCATACCTTCTCACAAGGTCTCTTCATGCAATGACCAGTGTCATGACTAGGCTTCTTGAAGCATGACAACTGACCTTGAAACACTTCTTAATGCTCTTATACCTTGATCATATGTCTTACATATCCTCAAATAATGTGATACATCTTAATGATGCTATCAAACAAGAACATTATTTAATGACCTCATGAACACCTTTCTTAAGAATCTTTGACATCAATGACAACATCAATGCCAAAATTCAACAACAAGAATAATGCTCAACATAGGATGGCAATATGGAGTGGTTATTACCACTTTAGTTTTAGGTTCCAAATTAATGACATGATAAAAACCCATTTTTGGTTGTAATCCATGTGGAATGATAATGAAAACCTTGACATACTTATCAAGGATGGGCTGGATATCCTTATGACATTTTCTATTATTTGAAATTTTAATTTGTAGAACTCATAAAACACTGAGTTGTCCAAGTAATATACCCTCTATGAAAATCCATTTCCATCCTTTTTTCTATCACTACCATAGGGGCTCTATTAGCCATACCACAAAACACTCTTTCCTAAACCTACTTATTTGAACTTGAGATCCATAGTTTGGTAGTTTTGAGTGAGTTCTCCTAGTGAATGTAGTCATTGTACCCCAAGGACTAGTTCGGTTTCACCAATACTAACCACATAGAAATCATCCTCAATCTTATTCCTTCCAACAATAATATTCATATTTTGAATTTTCTTTGTGCATGGAATGGTATAGCCATCTGCGATAGTTACATTTAATACTTTGAAATATACAACTTGTATCCCACATTTAGATGCTAAGCCTTCATCAATGAAGTTATGGGTTACCCCACTATCAATTAACATTAATAATTTCTTGCCTTACAACACTCTTCACTCTAAAAGGGTGATATCTATGAGTAGTAGACATTGTGGAAAGGGTTCCATCCATGTGGTCACCTTCTTCTTTCCTTTATTACTTATGTTCATTAGGGCCTTCCCCTTCTTCTTCTTCTTCTTCTTCTTCTTCTTATCCATCCAATACTACCTCAATATAATGAATTTCCCTTTGCCAAGGCAATGATGAACTAATGTCTAAGGATCTTTGTAAGTGAAGCATAAATTTCTCTTCCTCAGCTCATTTATTAAATCCACTTCTTTTTTTGTCTTTGATATCTCCCTTTGTTATCCATTACCTTTTTTGATATTCCTTCTTTGTTGTCCATATGGGGTTATCCTTGGCTACTTAGAAAATGTAGTCCTAGGCTATCCAAAATAAGGTGTGCTTTATTGTTTGAAAGACAATAAATTTGCCTTTAAGTGCTTTTATTTCAAGATCAAAAGTCTTTTTGATGGCTTATTAGAGGGAATAAGGGTTGAAATCCTTGACCAAAACCTTTAGGGGGTCATCCAACCCTTCTACAAACAAAACCACAAGTCTCCTTTCAGAAACATCTAGTACCATAATGGAAACTCTTTGAAAATCACTCACATTTTTTTTCTCAGCTTTTCTAACTCCATAAAATGGAATTCCAAATCACACTATCAACAATTGAGAATCAACCTCCTATTGAACACATCATAAGAGTGGATGAGGTTGTGCCCTTGTGTGACTAAACCATCATACCACCACTTATGTGATATGCCCTTAAGATGTAAATTAGAAAAATTGATGGATTCATCTTCCATTATAAGTCAAGGGTAAAGGTATGTATCCACATTTTGGATCCAAGCTCAATTGGTACTCTTGGTAGATCCATTCAATGTAGATAGAGTAAGCTTTCTTGATATGTGTTGAAGATCCCTATGATTATACCAAGGTCTAGGATCAGTCCTCAGTCCTTATTTATTTCTCTTTAACTACATGAAGTTAGTGAGGGAAATTTCCCCCTTGATTTTAGGTGGAAGAGTCATGTATTATTCATAATTGGCAATGATATCTTTCATCATTAAATGATGAAACTCCACCTTATAAATGACTTCCTCTCTATGGATGAAGTTAGGCTAGAAAGGCCTAGCTGAAGCTCCAATGGTTGTGCTCCATGTAGGAAGGTTATTATTGGTTCTTGTATCACTCTACTCACTATTGGGAGGATGGTTTTAACTCATGCCCCACATGGTGTGAATAAAATCAACATTAATATTAGTCATACACTCTTGGTTTTGAGCAAATTTATTAAACTAAACATGATCTTGATCATCCATATCTTTGTGCCTTGGCTACTCAAACCCTTTTATTTTTTGTTTTAGACCCTTTTTATTTTATCTTTAATAATACCTATCCTCATTATCACTATTTGGCATGTAGGAAACTCTTCCAACAACTCAATCCCCCACAACTGGCAAGGATGAAGCTCAGACACCACTAAAATATCCCTTTTAGGGCCAAATTAAATAAGTTTGGAATTTATAGAAACCATAACCAAAATTCTATAATTATGAAAAGATATACATAGGCATGAAAATGAAATTCAAACCTCATCGAAACCCTCACAAAACATAAAAATTCAAGAAATTTATTTAACACATCAAGTCTGAATGTTTTGGTAATTTATAGGTCTAAAAATTAGAATAAATTACAACTGAGTGTATGAATGATGAAACATAATAATTATTTAGTCAAATAGATCTCCAATTGAAATATGGCACTATGTGAAAGATGGAAATGTTAATCTAAATTTCATTTGAATCGACACTATGTGAAAGATGGCAATGTCAATACTAAATTTCATTTGAATTAGCACTATGTGAAAGATGACAATCAAATTTCATTATTGCCCTACAATAGAACAACTACAAAACATCCTAAAAAAAGTGCTTTGATGAGAAAAAAATTAAAATTTTAGAGGAATGCTTGGTCTGACAAAGGGGAATTTAAAAATAATGTATATATTCATTATTATCTTAGGTGCCTTTTGCCTCATTCAATAAGTTATTTTCCATTCGCGTAAGAATAGGAAGAGTCTCTTTGGGAATGTGAAGTGAATAACCATTTTGGCTTATATATTTGTAAGGTTTGTTATTCAAAATTTAATGTGAACACAATTTTGGCTTGCACCAATAATTATTAAATCAAGAACTTGATCTTTGACTTGAGAACAACTTAAAGTATTATCATTAATTTATTTCCCTAACTCTATCACTTAGCCTATGAGAAATAATGAATAAGATATGGTTCTTCTAACTAGATTAATTATGGAAAGGGGACATGACATCATATGAATGGGATTAAAAACATAGATGAAGTTCAGATACACTACGATACCACTTATATATGATATTAATTGTGTATGCTTTGATACCACCATCCAAGGCCCAAGAGGAGACATGATAGACAACCTAATTAAATGGATATAAGAGGGTTATGAATGGAAACAAATTTATGAATGAAAAAAAATATGAAAGTGTAATGCATTCAAAGAAAAAATAACACAATAAATAAATGAAAAATAATGTATAACTATAAAATCAAAATTTTATTATTTGAGAGATCATACATCTAGTTTCTATGTACTTTCTAAATTCATTCTTCTTTATCTCTCTATATATAAGGAATGAAAGTGTACATTATTATAAAATGAAGGAATAGGAAACATCAGTTGAACCATTATAATAGTTGGTAACAACATATTCATAATTAAAGGGTAAGTGCACAAAGTTAGGGGGATAAAAAGTGGCCTACTTGTGGACATGATTTTCCTAATTTTTTTGAAATCAGAACTTCTATAGATAATTTGAGATATCTACACTCAAAATTTGAAGATGGTATAAGAACATGAAATATATAATTTTGAGTCTAGTTTCCAAAACACTATTTTTTAAAAATGGTTAAGTATAAATAGGTAAAACATCTAAAATTTGAAGAGGAACTCCTATTTTTTTGAATAAAATAGAGTAGATATATGCCTGTACGGTGTACCATTTTTTTAGCAATGTTTAATATTGTTTTAAATCCTTTGGTTAAAATTAGATAAGATCATCTAGTTTGTGACCTATATTTGTTGATATTTTTTCAATGAATACTTTTTTTATGATTTTTTCAAGTAAATAGATCCTTAAAATTGACAAAAAATGGATAGTCACCCATGTATTGTGCCTAATTACCTCAAAATAAAATGAAAATCAAAATTTTTTGAATGTGTGTATAGTTATGCCTTGTTTATGACCATATAATTTTTTTACACTTAGATCAACTAAAAACAAATTACATGAACATACATAGGAATTTATGTTTGTGACATGTAGTGGCATAAATAAGGTACAGTTAGAAATCAACATAGCTTTAAACCTTAAATTAGTCAAAAAATTATAAAAATCATATTTTTTGAAAGAGGAGAGCATGATCCTCATAATGGTATTAATTTTTTGAATTTTAATGTTGAAATTATTAGTGTATTTAATGATCAAAGTTCAATTTTTTTATTTTTATCAATACTCTTAGACTTGGTTGTAGATTGATAGGTCCAAGCCTTTGGCTTAAGAATCCAAGCCATTCTCGAGCCAAAAAGATTGGTTTTTGAATTCAAATTCAAATAGTGTGATCATATTAATAAAGTGATCATGTTATTAACCACGTTAATAACGTGATAATGTTATTAACCACATTAATAATGTAATCACATTATATATTCATAACTCCCAAAAATTCATGTTTACTCTTGAGCTCAAATTTTATATATGTTCTTATATGTTATTGAGCTCCCTAATAGTGGTGTTATTTCATGTGACATGGGAAAGGTACCTAACCTTGGATAGTGAATTAAGGTTTCATGGTATCACATTAGACTTCAAAAAATTTATGTGCATTTTAATATGTTGACTTGACTACTTATAACTAATTGGTTTTAAGGTGTAATTCATTATACATTTTATGATATAATTGATTTTATCATGAGATGTCATAAAATGAATTTTTAAAACCTATGGCCAAAACTTAGCATTTGGAGTCCCAATCCAACTATACATCTGAAATAAATTCAGCTATTTTGAGCCCCTTCAACTAAATTATGTAACTGTAAAATGTGATCTTTTGGGGTTGATTGACTCCAATTTCATTTGATTGATATAAGCAAACAAACATTATTTATTTATATGCAAGTTTTACATGTATAGAATGTGGTTTTGAGCTCAATAAACTTGAAGTCATCAGTTAATGAATGAAAATGTTGATTAGTTCAATTATGGAGGTAATTAGGGTTAAAATGAGCCACATGAACCAATTTTAAATCATATTTGATGTGATTTAGAGTGAAATTAACCCTAATGTCATGTCATATATAATTAACCAGAGAGTTGATTCATTTAATTGAGGAGGCATTTGATGCCAATTTGAACCCCTTAAATTGTAAGATATGATTTGAGGTAAAATTAAGTTTGATTCTATCATGGATTGATCTAATTAGTCATTTTATGTAATTAGGAGTGTGATTTGGGAAAAAATGATCCCCTAAACCAAAATTATGGCTTAATAGATTGTATAATGTATGTAAAATATATGGCTTAATTGACCCTACTTTGATCATAAATGCAAACATGAAGGTAATTGTCATAAATAGGTAAATAAGTAGCTCAAATTTTCTTCAATTACCTTAGTGATTGGACCATATATTTGATATATGAAACCCTAAACCTTGTACCATTTACCTTAAAATCTCAACCCTTTACCATTTACCTTAAACCCTAATCCATAAGCCCTAAACCCCAAACCCTTTAAATTATAGACCCTAAACTCTAAACCAATCAATTTAACCCCAATTAACATCATTTATATAGTAATAATTAGGTTCACATGGATCAACTTGGTAAACATTGCATCACTCATTAGTGAAATTGACTTAATTGGCTTAAATTATGATGATGTGGGGGCTAATTGAGCACAAAATCACATTCTTTACTCACATATATAGGTTTAAAGAGCTCAAAGTTTCCCCAATTGCCTTCATAATTGTACCTTATATACCCTAAAACCTATACCCTAAGCCCTAATCCCTAAAATTATTAATCCCTAAACTCTAAAACATAAATATAAACTCTTTAAAACCCTGAACCAATCATTTTAGCCTTAATTAACATCATTTAGACTAAGAATTAAGTTCATAGGGATTAGTTTGGCCTAAATTGCATGAATTATTGCTCGATTTGACTAATTAACTCAATATGAATGATGACATTGTTTATAATTACATGTTAAAAACACATTCTATAGTCACAAATAGGTCCAAGTTATTTAAATTGTCCTTAATTATCTTTGCTATTAGATCCTGTGTACCCTAAACCCTAAAAATTATAGGTCTTAAACCTCAAATCCTAAACCATAAAACCTATACCCTATATTTTAAACCATAGACCAATTGGTTTAGCACTAATTACCAACATTTAGAGTAATAATTATGTATATGCATTACTTAATTTAGTTTGAATCGCATTACGCATTATCTCAATTAACTAATTGGCTCAATCTATGATGATGTCAGGGCTAATTGATCCCAAAAACACATTGGACCCTATGTACAGCCTAAACCATATATACAATAAACCTTAATCCCTAAACCTTAAACCCTAAACACTATACCCTAAATTGTAAACCATAAACTTTTCCTAATCGATTTAGCCCCAATTAGCATCCTTTGTAGTAAGAATGAGGTTCACATGGAATAAAGCAATGAAATTTTATATACACCCTTAAAACTAAACCCCGTGCCCTAATCCTTAATCCATAAGTTACCTAAAACATAAATTATAAGCCCTATGCCCTTATGCTCTAATGCCCTAATCCCTAATTAGGGTCAAAATGAGCCACATGAACCAATTCTAAATCATATATGATGTGATTTGGAGTTAAATTAAACCTAATGTCATGTCATATATAATCAACCATTTGAAGAGTTGATTGATTTAATTAAAGAGGCATTTGAGGTCAATTTTAATCCCTTCAAGAGAAAAATATGATTTGGGGTAAAATTAAGTTTGATTCTTTCATGAATTGATCTAATTAGTCAATTTATGCAATTAGGGGCATGATTTGGGTAAAATTGAGCCCCTAAACTAATTTTATGGCTTAATCCATTGTATAATGCATGCAACATGTATGGTTTAATATAGATCGACTTCCAAAAATCTATTATGTGGTGGTTTATGTGAGAGATCATAGAACTAAAAGGTAAGGTTAACTGCCTACAACATAAAAAACTCAAGGATGAGTCAAATATTTTCATCCAGGGAGGATAATTTTTTTTAGAGTTTATCATTCAGGGTGGAGATATTATAATAGGATAATGAGAAACTTTATAATAACATAAGTTTTTTAGTGAATTGTAGCAAAAATTCTATGTATGAGGGCATACATAACATTGAAAACTTGCAATCTCACCTTAGTGAGATTTTTGAGCCCATTGTCAGTGGTAAAGGGAAGGGCAAGAAGTTGAAGAGCTGTGGATCTCAGTATGGCATGGACCAAGATAAATTGTTACTCCATATTGATATGAACATTAAAAATATGAAATCTTGTTGAGAGGATGTTTTTGGTAGTTTATATTTAGACTAGTTTCTTTGGTTTTTTTGTTGGTTTTAGGGTTATTCTTTAGTTGTCTTGAGGCTTGTTTGGTCTTATTTATTATTTGGTCATTGGTAGACCATGGTTTCTTTTTTTTATACTTATCTAGGGTCTGGGACCCTAGTTTACAAAAATACCCCCTTTAACCTAAATAAAGAAAAACATGTATGGCTCAACTGACCCTACTTTTATCAAAATTGCAAACATGAAAGTAATTATCATAAATAGGTAATCAAACAACTCAAATTTTATTTAGTTAACTTAGTGATTTGACCCTATACCCTATATCCTATACCTTAAACCCTAAACCCTAAACCATTTACCTTAAACCATAAAACATAAGCCCTAAACCCTAAACCATTTAAATTATTGACCTTTTAACCTTAAACCAATAAATTTAGCCCCAAGTAATATCTTTTATAGTAAGAATTAGGTTCATAAGGATCAACTTTGTCAAAATTGCATCACTCATTACTGTAATTGGCTTAATTGGCTCAATCTGTGATGATGTGGGGACAAATTAAGCCTAAAATCACGTTCTTTACTCATAGATCTAGGCTTAAGGAGCTCAAAATTTCCCTAATTACCTTCATGATTATACCTTATATACCCTAAAACCTATACCCTAAGTCCCACTCCCTAAAATTCCTAATCCCTAAATCTAAACCATAAATATAAACTTTTCAAACCCTAAACCAATCATTTTAGCCCAAATTAACATCATTTAGACTAAGAATTAAGTTAACATGGTTTATTTTGGCCTAAATCACATGAATTATTGCCCCATTTGACTAATTCCCTCAATTTACATGATGAAATGGGGTATAATGACAACCCAAAAACACATTCTATAGTCACAAATAGGTCCAAGTTATTTAAATTATCCTCAATTATCTTTGCTATTGGACCCTTATAAACTCTTTAAACCCTAAACCGATCATTTTATCCCAAATTAACATCATTTAGACTAATAATTAAGTTCACAAGGCTTAATTTGGCCTAAATCACATGAATTATTGCCCCATTTGACTAATTCCCTCAATTTAAATGATGACATGGGGTATAATGACAACACAAAAACACATTCTATAGTCACAAATAGGTCAAAATGATTTAAATTATCCTCAATTATCTTTGTTATTGGACCCTATTTACCCTAAACCTTAAAACTTATAGGTCATAAACCTTAAGCTCTAAACCATAAACATTATACCCTATATTTTAAACCATAAACTAATTTGTTTAAAACTAATAACAACATTTAGAATAATAATTATGTATATGCACTACTTAATTTATCCTAAATCAAATTACTCATTGTCTCAATTAACTAATTGGTTAAATTTGTGATGATGTGGGTGCTAATTGAGTGAAAAAACACATTGGACCCTATGTATACCCTAAACCATATATACATTAAACCCTAAGACCTAAACCATAAACCCTAAACCCTAAATTGTAAACCATAAAATTTCCCTATTTACCAATTAATTTAGCCCCAATTAACATCCTTTTTAGTAAGAATTAGGTTCACATGGAATAAAGTGATTAGACCTTATATACACCCTTAAAACTAAACCATATGCCCTAATCCCTAATCCATAAGCTCCCTAAAACATAAATTGTAAGCTCTACGCCCTAATTCCCTAATCCCTAAACCCTATGCACTAATGATCTAAACCTTAATTAGGGTCAAAATGATCCACATAAACCAATTCTAAATCATATATGATGTGATTTGAAGTGAAATTAACCCTAATGTCATGTCCTATATAATCAACCACTTGAATATTTGATTGATTTAATCAAGGAGGAATTGGAGGCCAATTTGAACCCCCTAAATAATAATATATGATTTACAATAAAATTAAGTTCAATTCTATCATGAATTGATCCAATTAGTTAATTTATGCAATTAGGGGCATGATTTGGACAAAATTGAGCCCCTAAACCAAATTTATGGGTAAATCATTTGTATAATGTATGCAATATGTATGGCTCAATAGAGATCTACCTCTAAAAATATATTATGCAATGGTTTATGTGAGAGATCATAGAGCTGAAAGGCAAGGTTAACTTCTTATAGTAAGAAAACTCAAGGATGAGTCAAATCTTTTTATCTAAGGAGGAGGATCAAAAAATTTAGAGCTTATCATTTAGGGTGGATCTATTAGAATATAAGAATGAGAAACTTTGTAATAACATAATTTTTTAGTGAATTTTAGTAAAAATGCTATGTACGAGGGCATACAAAACATTGAAAACCTATAAGCTCATCTTAGTGAGCTTTTGAGCCCAGTATCAATGGTAAAGGGAAGGGCAAGAAGGGATAGAGTAATGGATTTCAGTATGGCATGGACCAATATAAATTATTACTCTAGATTGATATGAACCTTAAAAATATGAAATCTTATTCGGAGGATGTTTTTGGTAGTTTAGATTTAGACTAGTTTCTTTGGTTATTATTTGTTGGTTTTGGGATTGTTCTTTAGCTATCTTTAGGTCTATTCTTTATCTATCTCTGGGCCTATTTGGTCCTATTTCTTGTTTGGTCATTGGTATATCATGGTTCCTTTTTTGTTTGTACTTATCTTAGGGTATGGGACCATAGTTTAAAAAAATCCTCCCTTTAACCTAAATAAAAAAACATGTATGGCTCAACTGACCCTACTTTTATCAAAATTGCAAACATGATGGCAATCGTCATAAATAGGTAAACAAACAGCTAAAATTTTCTTTAAGTACGTTAGTGATTTGACCCTATATCCCACACCTTAAACCCTAAACCCTATACCATTTACCTTAAACCCTAAACCATAAGCCCTAAACCCCAAACCATTTAAATTATTGACCCTTTAACCCTAAACCAATTAATTTAGCCCTAATTAACATTATTTATAGTAATAATTAAGTTCACATGGATCAACTTGGTCAAAATCACATCACTCATTATTGTAATTGACTAAATTGGCTCAATCTATGATGATGTGGGGGATAATTAAGCCTAAAATCACATTCTTTACTCATAGATCTAGGCTTAAAGAGATCAAATTTTTAGCAATTACCTTCATGATTAGACCTTATATACCTTAAAACCTATATGCTAATCCCTAATACCTAAACTCTAAACCATAAATATAAACTCTATAAACCCTAAACCAATCATTTTAGGCCAAATTTACATAATTTAGATTAAGAATTAAGTTCATATGACTCAGTTTGGTCTCAATCACATGACTTATTACCCCATTTGACTAATTCACTCAATCTGCACAATGACATGGGGTATAATGACAACCTAAAAATACATTCCATGGTCACAAATAGGTATAAGTGATTCAAATTTTCCTTAATTATCTTTATGTTTGACCCTATGTACCCTAAACCTTATATGTCTTAAACCCAAAACCCTAAGCCATAAACCCTATGTACCCTATATTTTAAACTCAATCAATCAGTTTAACACTAATTAACATCATTTAGAGTAATAATTAGGTAAATACATTAATTAATTTGGATTAAATTACATTACTCATTGTCCCAATTGACTAATTATCTCAATCTGTGATGATGTGGGGGCTAATTGAACACAAAAACATAGTGGAGCCTATGTACACCCTAAATCATATATACATTAACCCTAAGTCCTAAATCATAAACCCTAAACACTATACACTAAATTATAAACCATAAACTTTCCATATTTACCAATCAATTTAGCCCCAATTAAGATCTTTTGTATTAATAATTGAGTTCACATGGCATAGAGTGATTAAACCTTATATACACACTTAAACCTAAACTTTGAGCTATAATCCCTACTCCCTAAGTTCCCTACAACATAAATTATAATCCCTATGCATTAATGCACTAATTACCTAATCCCTAAACGCTATACACTAATGCCCTAATCCCTACCTAATCTATATTAAGTATAGCACAATTGTGTTATTCTCAATATAAATAAAACTCTCTTCTCAAAGTTTATGTTTAACTCAAATTGAGTATTAATAATAATGCAATCATTTTATTGAATAACTCAATTGAATTATATAACAAAACTTAATATAGACAAAACTTGATTTTCAATGTCTATTTTAACCTAAATCAAGAGTTTTGTCCCCACAAACATTCTCTATGTACTTCTATAGTACTTACTATACCTATGTACTTTTGACCCCACCTTTAAAAAGTTGTCAATTATCCTTGATGGGTGGCAAATCACATTTGAGGAAGAGGAAGATATTAAAGAAAAAACACTAGAGTAATTAGAAGATTTGAGAGAGAAACACAAGATACAAATGCAAAAAATTCATGGTAGATAAGGTACAAACCTTAATCTTCATGAATCACATGTCATAGATAATGAGCCAATTGATAATAATGAATTAAACAAAGATGATATTGACCGTAATGAACTGAATAATGATGAAATTGACCATAATGAAATGAATAATAATAAAATTGACAATAATGAATTAGATAATGTTGGAAGTTTACATTCAATGTTCTAAGTTTTTGATTTTGTTGATGATGAGTCTATGTATGATGCTTCACCCCCCATAAATGAAGAAAATTTAATGGAAAAAAATAGGGATGAAATTAACAATCAATAAAAATTCATGAAAACAAATAAATAATGATTAAAATGTCATCCCAGCTCTAAACAATGAAAGTAATAACAATTTTGAAACACCCTCTCAACAAATTCCACCATTAATAACACCTGCAAGAATTGTGCGTAGAAAAGACAAGTAATTAATTGAAGAAGAAGAAAATATTTTAGAACTAGTGCACAACAAAATGTTTGATAACACTTCAAGAAGATTGGCTCAAAAAAATTAGGATAGTTTCTTTCATAATTTGGATTATGATAGTCAAAGATGTCAATTATTTATTTCACTGATAAAATTGATTAAGATGAGACCTATAATGTACACATTAGGACTAAGAACATCTAACATGGATAATAGAAATAATTATTTTTTTAAAAATATACATGATGCATATCATACTATAGGCTTAACGTCATGCACCCAAGATTGTAATGCTGCCCAATGTTTACTTACAACTTATGTAGTAAGTGGCCAAACAAGGAAAAATGAATGCTTTTAAAAACAAGCCAAACACTCTATATAAATAGAAAAACATTAATGAAAGTAATTGAAAAAAATGAAATAATTAATGAAACTAATACCAAAAATCTCTAGGCATTCTATAGTAGACTTACACAAAAGGACAAGTCTATAGCTGATGCTCTCAAAGAGTTACTTGTTCATTGTTGGAAATACATCACAAAATTTTTGCCCAATGTAAGAGATGTTGTGAAAAGAAGAGCTGGTTATTTTAATCATGAACTTCATTCAAAAAATATATTGGTTATGACTCAAACACAATTGTACTTTAATTTTTTGGAAAAATATCAACAAATCTCTATTTGTCAAATATATTGTAAGATGGCCAAACCCTTTTTTGTAAAAATAAATCACATATGCACCACTTATTATTATAGAAAACATGTTGAATTTTTAATGCACTATGATGTTTTTTTCCATATTCATTATACTTTACATACTAACAACATTTAACAAGAGTGTGGCATTGAATTTCTACCAAAATTATCCAAATAATTTATTCAAACTATTTTTTGCAAAAGATCAGATGGATAATTTTTTTTATAACAAATCATAAGGAGATAACAAGTGTAATTGGACATGAATTAGTTGGTTTAAGCAAATATAAATAATTAACTTATCTACCAACATAGTATGTAATGTCAGGTGAATGTCATATACACATATACAATGCCAAACATGTGTACCTTTCTATATAGGAATACAAAAAATCACTTCTCATGTAGGACATCCTAATCATAAAATAACCTCCCTCTCTTTGCCTTCCTCAAAGAAGACTCTCCCTAGGATGCCCTCTTGGTAGATGGAGATCTCTATAATGCCTTGGATTGCTCGAAGGTCTGACTATGGGTCATATGCTCATATCTCACTTGTAATTGAACCTATTCAAATACAAGTATTATTTCAAAATAAACATAAAAAACATTCAACCACTTGTTATGAAATTAATTTTAAACTATAATAAAAAATCATTTAAACATGCACTTACTGCAAGATTGTGGTTAGGATCAATATTTTTTTGACACTCCAAAAAGTAAATGGTAGGGTCAACCATTCGAATATGTGTCTAAAATAGGGAAAAAACATGAGAAGTTACCCTACTAATCATCGGAATATGACTATAAAATGTCATGGGATAACCCTACATAAACAATACATTCACACAATTTATATTTGCCCCAGGTATATAGTAAAATTATTAAAACAAGTGTACTTTTACTTTAAAATTGCAAGTTAAGATATACCTTTGTCAGTGCCTGTGTTGGTGACATTATAGTAGTAATGCCTATGTTTGTCTTCACTCACAATGATGGAGAAGTGTCTACTTGAGTCATCAATTGAATGTAAACAAGGTCTCACTTAATTTTCTATAAAGTATCAAAGATATATATGGCAAGTTTTTCTCCTTTATTAAACCAAAAATGTATTTAATAGTAGTGTATTTGAATTTTGAGATAACTGATAGATAAATTTAACTTAAACTTAGAAGGTAAATATACATAGATTAAATGTGCATAGATCATAATATTAACTCAAAATTTTACCTCTGTATAATTAAAAGGTGTCATCCTAATAGATATAAATGTAATAGTGGATGGGTCAGCAGCTGGATCTAAAAATGTAAACAATGGCTTCTTCAAATCAAATATTACAAATGTTGACTATGATGATGAAGGCATCATCACATCCTAGGACATAAAAAATGACATATATATTATTAAATTTCTATTGAAATTAATTGTTAGCTAAATCGAATTTATAATTAAAACTTAAATTTAACATGATATTTATATAAAATATACTTTTATCTATGTAGTGGCTGATATCTGCACACCAAATATACATGCCAAAAAATCATCACTCATAAGTATATTATACAATCCCTCTAAAACACCAACATCATAATCATCATAAGGTCCAATACATATATCTCCATAATATCTATAAAGGTAGGGTCGAGTATGCACACTAGGTGGTATATCTCTAACATAAGTTTGTGAGAGCCTACTTATATGTTGAATGAGTATATCAATGAATGAATTAAGTTCATGTAGAGTGTTAATCTCCATAACCTATTGAAATTTAGAGGATATTTTAGGATCAATTGGATTTTTAATATTAATATTTATAGGCCGATTAGGCATATGACGTGTACTTGGTAGATATTGTGCAGAGCCTTTCCCTCGATCTTGAAACTCACTAAAATTAAAATAGTTCAAAATTTTATATAGGACAAAGTCACAATAGATTTTCCTCAAAAAATACAATGGTACCTCTTGGTTGTTACACGATAGATAATCAAACACCATTAATCATCACTCCTAGAAATTGGTTTTGATTAAATTATGTTGGCAATGATGAATTGGAAAATGTTTAATAGTTACTAGAAATGGTGCATTAGTGTTTGGGTCAATGAATAAGGAAAAAATAGAGGATTTTTATGTCTTTATTCTTTAACTCACATTTTGATAATTTTTGAGCATAATAATCCATACAACTACCCTAATATGAATCCCATCTATCAATTTGACTCATTATAAAGTCAATTTGACCCAATAATGTCTCTAGGAAACTGGCTAGATAGGTGCAGTGGGTGTTGGTGGAAGTGTGATCTCTCATTCTCCTAATTAATTATTCAATTTAAAATTTATTATTCACAATGTGGTCAAATAGACTCTCTTGACTACTTGGGGAATTTTGTGGAATTGTAGGAGGGTGGTTAGATGGATGATTAGGAGGAGGGTTAGGTGGAGGGTTAAGAGGAGGGTTAGGTGGAGAGTTAGGAGGAGGGATAGGTAGAGGAATAAGATAGTTAGGTGGAGGGTTAGGCTGAGGAGTAAGAGGGTTAGGCTGAAGAATAAGAGGGTTAGGTAGAGGAATAAGAGGCTTAGGTAGAGTAACATGAGGATTAGTAGGATGGGTTGTTAACAATAAATAAATTACCAATTAAAAAATGAATATATTTTTATCACTTATCTCTTCTACATGGTGGCATCATAAATTATCAGCTTCTTGGGATGAATTGGGGCATGGTTTGACCTCACTAGGGAAAAATATGATAACAAAGTCAAGGAGAGTGAGGGAAAAGATAGAATGCGAAGGCAAAATGAATAATTTTTATGTTTAATTCAATTTTTATTTTTGGGTGACACAGGGAATGCAATCGCATCATTAATGCAATAACATTTTTTATTTTAAATAATGGGATCATGTTATTTAATAACATAATCACATTATGTCTAGGTAATTACCAATCCATAATTTAAATAATGTGATCACATTTTATAAATAACATTCTCTCATTATTAAATAATGTGATCACATTATATGAAGTGTCCATGGAATTATCCACCAACTCTATGCACATACCCCAAAGAGTGTGGTGACATCACTAGATATAATTACTTATGAGTTGGGTACTATAATAATAAAACTATAGGAGTGATGTGTTAATGCATAAGTGGAATTGGATATTACAAATTTACATGTAGCTATGGAACTTACTCCCAACATTGTTGATGTTAGCACAAGCTTGGATGTGAAATAATGGTAATCTTTAGTAAGATATAATGAACCAAATCCTCCTAAATCAAGATATGTCTCATTTTGATGATAAATCACTTCTCTCAAAAGGATTCAAGAGATATAAATATAATGAACAAGCTAAGAAACATATAGAGTGCTCATTATGGACTCGACAAAAAAAATTTGACTTGTGCAAAATTGTTGATGAAATGACAAAGGTCATGAACTTGAATTTCAAATACAATGATTTTGAAATATGATAGTATATTTGGTGCTATAACTAAGTTAAAAAGTTTTAAGCAAAATAAATCAAAGATGAAGACCAAATTATTATTGTGTAGACTACATAGGGAAAGAACCTTGAAAGTGGACATCTTTCTCAAGGAAAGTATTCACAATTAAAATATAATATATTTTCCCATTGTAATTTTTTAATATTCTGGTTAATAATGTATTACATTTTTTTAATATTCAAGTCAATTAAATTAATAAAAAGTGAAGAAATAAAGAGCGAATATAAGAATAGAAGAAATGTTTGTTGGGAAGGAATCCCAAGGGTGACATTCAAAGAAAGACCACCAAGTTTGGAAAAATTTAAACCTTGTGTTTTATAATCTTCTTTGATTATTGGGGTTTTAACATTTTGCACATGTGAAGATCAATTTGATACATTACACAGAATTTAATAAACCAATAGCTTGTAAAATGCCACTATCATATATGTGTTGACCAATTACCGAACATTTATATTTGTTCATTTTATTCCTAAAATCTTCCAAATCTATATGACCACTCCTTGAATCACCAAATTCTAGGTTTTTTGTCTCCAAAGTGGATATGGGCTCAAATCTCATGTATTTGTGTTTCATTTTTGGAGGCTTAATTATACAAAAGGCAACTTCCTTAAGCTTATGAGATTTTGATAGGCATAGTTAGGATGAAGATTTTTTTTAGGTGAATGAAAATAAGAGGCTATAGTGGTCATAAAGGTATTATATTCACCCCTTTAAACTATCCCAAGTGGATACATAGTCTAATCTAATCTTTTAAGTTCTTGAGACACACCAAAAACTTGAAATGCACTAAAATGCTTGAAACTAGATTACATTTTTAGATAATAGCAATAAAATGCTCTATACATTGAGGGGATTTGAATAGTAGTGTTTTGGGTGATCAAGGAGATTCAAATAGAGTGAAAATAAAGGAAAATTTCTAATGGGAATGATATGGTTCTAGACTAGTTCCCTCAGGGAAAAGCCTTAATTAGAACAGACATAGGTCAGACTTTAGAATCACATAGTTCTAAATCGATGCCTTATCCATTGGAACATAGAGTTATAAGTAATTGCATGAGGAATTTAACATAATTAAATGAATAAGGAGAGATAAAAAAAAGGAAACACACCAAAATCATAACTCACTTATATATATGTGGGTAAAAACTTGATGTAGGAGCATCCAAGGTGTACGAGCAATCTTGCATCACCAAAAAAAAGGTAGGAGTTGGCATAGTTTTAATTAAAATTATTAGGGTAGATTTATTATTTCAAAAGGGTTTTTGGTTCATAAGAGATCTAATTTTGGTTTAGTTGGAGTTATAATAGTTTTCTTAGATCATAGGGATCACATCACTCGTATTGGGGGTCATGTGGTCACATTCCCATGTCACAACTCCAAATGGGTTTGTATTGGTTGTCACATGTATATTCCTTCATAACTCCAAGTTATAATTTTTGTATCCATGTGCACATCATTTCATAAGTCTTTTAGTTCATAGGGACTGTATAATCTCTTTATCGATGGCCACATTATTTCCCTATGTTTCTAAGTCCACATGAGACTTTATATTTTCTACATTCTCATTCACAACTAAGCATTATTTCTAAACTTGAGAAGATATGCATTAGTTTACAAAGTCTAATGGGTATATAATACAAGTGTCTTAATCATAATTATTCACATAGGCCTTATCTTGTTTTCAAGTCTAAGTCATGTAAGGGTCATAGGTGCATGACCAATTTCAAATTGGATTTCATAACTCAAACGGGTCTATGACAATCCATATAGCAATTGCATGAGTCTAGGAAGCTAAGATTTTAACATGTGTCACAATCATAAGGGTCATAAGATATAGTACTAGACATAATTTAACATGAATGCATTACAATATTTTAATGGAATTAAATGATTCACAGGTTAGCATAAATAAAAAGAGGCCAAAATGAAAAGGAGCAGAACATGAAGGACCACAAGGTGAATTTAATAAATCCACAAGTCCAAAGAGGCTTTGAAGACCCTAATAAAGACTTGGGAAGTGGTTATATAGGGACCCGTGATCTTTCCACATGGTACTTATCATGTGCATCCTACAATCACAATTTTAGATTTGGTCACAACAATGAAAGAACAACATATAGATCTTTGGATGGTCACAACTTTCATATTAAAGCACCAATTTAGGCATTTAAGGTCTTATTGGAAAGTTATGGAAGAGAAAATTTAGTTAGTGGTCAAATAAAAGTTAACTTGACCATGTAGTAAATATTATAAAAATATATTCTAGGAATCACTAACAATTATAAGGAAAGTTCAAGAATGTAAAAAGTGGGAAAAAGTAGTGAAAGTATCTCATGCAGTTATTAAATGAGATTTTTTAGGTAATATATATGGGACATAAATAAATCAATTGAGGGTCATATTGGAAAGGTTAACATCGAAAGATCAGGAGGTCAATATTGAAAGGGTTGAGGAAGGAAGGGAGATCTTAGCAAAAAGTAAAGCTTTAAGCTTGCAAGTAGAGAACAAAGATTAAAATAGAGAGGCCATAGATCATAAAAGGGCCATAATAGAAATAAAAAAGAGAGGAGTTGTAGAGTTTATAACAGAAAGTGAATATAATGCCCATAGAGGCTCAGAATTAGAGATAGATGGGGATAGAGTAGGTGTAAAGAGTCATTATGAATGAAGATGTTATTAAGGCTTTATTTCATTAAATAAATAGAGAATACATATTATTTTACGTTGTGTGACTTTGACTGCATGGACAAGGTCACCCCTTCACTAGGAATCCTTACCATGAATTTAACCAAGTTATCTCAGACTAGTCACATGACTTTGTTGTAGATGTGATAAAGTCTTGTAAGTGAAGAAGATCTATGTGATAAAATTGTGAGACTCTTTTCTTTTATTTAACTACAAGTTATGAAAAAGAATCTCATATTTGTTGTAGGTAGGATAAATTATTATAAGAGGAGAGAGTTGTGTGAAAGAGATAGAGACTCTTGATTGAGACTATTGTAGGTTTAAAAAAATAAGCTTTGCTTATATCAGTGCCAATTTATGAAACATAATATTACGTTTGACAGGGGGTAAGATTGTCACAAGTGTGTGATAAGTCATGGAAGTGTGAATAAAGAAGTGGAAGAGAGGCTCTTATTTGAGTCCAATGTAGTTTGTGAAAGATAAGTTTGATTAAATCAATTACAAGTTGTGAAAGATAATCTCATTTATGGAGATGAAATGGCATACAAAAGAGGAAGTTCATAGGAGTAGAAGACCTAGTAGAGATGCTAAATAAATTTCATGAAATATTGGGGTGGAACAAATGGAGAAGATGTTGCAAATATGAGTAAAGAAGATGAATAAGAAATGATAGGGTGGTTGTACCTATAAGAAAGGTTGGATGATTTGGAAAGATATGCAAGTGAAGTAGGAGATCCCAACAAAGAAAAAAGACCAACAAAGGTGAAGGTGAAAGAAAGAGTTAAGTCCACTTGAAATATTGTTTTATTTTGTGCTAAAGAGAGCCAAGGAAGCTCATGAAATGGATTGTTGAATTAGAATATTTTTTTTGAAGAGGAAAACATCTTAGATCTGGTGAGGGTAAAAATTACATGAAATAAGTTATTTGGACATGGAATTGTGTATTATAGATACCTCAAAAATAAGAGGCAAGAGAAAGGAAAAAATAATTGAGTAGTTGAAAACATACGGTTTCTAATTTTTTGGATCATTTTGTGCATCCAAAATTGTAGAGAGAATTATGGAAGAAGTTCCAAGCATTGAGAATTGAGAGAGAGAGGTGAAGAAGATTGCCTTTAGGCAATCAAAAAAAGATGTTTCTAAATAAACAACTCAAAGATGTGAGTGAGTTTAATAAGGTTGCTTTATAAATTAATAAAAAAAAAAAGATATACAAGTGAGAAGCCCAAGTATGATTTCAAGAGCATCAGAGAGTTGTGACTAGCCCTTAATGGAAGAAATATTCATGGAAGAGGATGTGAAAGTAATAAATTATTCACCAAAATAAGGAAACCCATTATTTGATGATGGGAAAGAAATTATATAATCCTTTAAGTGGGAAGAGGCTATCATCATTAAAGGATAAAGGTACTAAAATTGATATGTATCTTTTGCAAAGAATAAGCTCATGTTTTCGATGAAGAAAATAATGAAGGTAAAGGAAGTGAAAGTGAATGCACATAAGGAGTGTGTAGTTGAAGACCAATATAGAGGAATAAAATAGTTTGAATAATGATGTAAAAATAGCAATGGATATTTTTGATAATGGACCTTTGAAATTCCATCATGTGAATGAAATCCAAGATGAAAATGTGAGCAATAGAGAAGAGTTGGACAATGTGTCCTCCAGGCATGAATAAGCATTGGAAAAACTATTTGTGGGATCTATTGATTCCATTAATGTGGGTGATTTAAGTGTAGGTCCAACAATAATGAATATAGAAAAGAAGAGGATAAATTATGGTTTGATACAGTGTGCTCATATGCATAATAGACAACATGAAGAAGTGGAAAAATAGATATTTCACTTGAAGTAGTTTGATGTGAGAGAGAAGACTCACAAAGGAGATTGGATAAGTGAAAAATCTCATTCCTATGACATAGAAGCAAAAGAAGAGAAAGAGGTAGAATGAAATCAACATTGTGATGATGGAAATGGGATAAGAAACAAATAAAAATAGAAAGAGGTGTTGTCACTAGAAAAACTAAGCATTATTTTGAGAAGTAAGCAAAATGATGAAGACTTTGATAAGCCTGAGATTGAGGGAAATCAAGATTATAATATGAATATGGATGGAACACCTATGGGGGCTATAAATTCTGATGTTTTAAAGCTAATTTATGGCTATAGTCTGTGTCGATGTGCATAAATGAAGAGAAAGGAAGCATTCAAAGAGTCTTTTTAAGGTGAAGAGGTGATGCCAAAAGTGCAAAATTATGCACTTAAGAAAGTGAAGAGGAGCAAATGATTTATTCTTTAGCTAGATCATGTGAATAAATAGAGAAATAATTTATTTATTTGAGGACTCTAATGAATGAAAGATCTACAAGAAGATTGGTGATGTAACAAAGGAAATCAAAGGAAGAGATAGCATATATTAGAAAAGGGTAGCTGAAAATAGAGATGAGTGACATAAAGAATAATCCAATAGTAGTTTGGATAGTGAATGGATAAAGACATGAAGTCTTTAGGATTAGGTGGTCAAAATATAGTGATGGGTTCAAGACCACTAGAGAAAGTATGATGTAAGAAAGAACATCTTGGTGGAAATGGTTGGACAAAGATGATATCAATCCCACATGAAGATGGGGAAAAATCATTTGGTGGAATTGGACAACTTGTGCCCAAATAGTGGGTAAGAAGAAAGAAATAATTTTTTGGTGTGGTGGAACTATGGTCAATCCATTTACACATAAGGGAAGAAAGTAAATATCAATAAAACAGGATGGATTCAAATCTAACAAGTTGGAAGTGGAAGAGAGAGAAAAGTAGATGAAATATTTGGTGTGCTAAAAGGGAATACCATAGTCATCAATCTAAGTGGCTAAAGAGTAATTTTTCCATTTATTCCATCTATGTGAGCAAAAATCAAATTTTTAATTACCTCAAGTTTTTTATGAAAGACCATCCAAGTATGGATAATCCCACATCACCAAAAATAGGTATGAGTTGGTGTAGTTTCAAAAAATACTTTCAAGGCAAATCTGTCAAATCAATAGGGTTCTTAGGTCACATTTTGAGATCCAATTTTGGTTCATGAATTTGAAATAGTTTTTGAGGTCCTAAGGATCAAATGGATCCCACTCAAGGTAACATGGTCATATTTCAATCTCAAAACTCTAAGTTTCTTTGTATTGGTGGTCTTAGATATTTTCCCTTGCAACTTTAACTTGTAATGTTAGAAGCCAAGTGGACATTATTTCTTGCGTCTCTAAGTCCATAGGGACTACATAATATATATGTATCAAGGTCTACATTATTTACCTAAGTTTATAAGTCGATAAATATTCTTTTTTGTAATTAAGGCTTCTTTTTGGACCCAACAAATTATACATTGGTTTATAAATTCTAACAGGTCCATGAGACTCTTGGGATTCATGCACATGACCACAAAAGTTCACAAAGACCATGGAGGTCAGGTGTTATAGTCATAATTACTCATGAGGCCTTAGTGTGTTCATAATTATAATTCATGATAGGGATGATGGGTAGACATGTGACCAATTTAAAATTTTATTTTATAACTCCAATGGGTTCGTAACAATCCATAAAGCAATCACATGACTCTGAGAAAACAAATTACAATATGTGTCATAATCATTGAGGGTTACAAGATATAGTAATAACCATTGTGTAATGCAAATGTATTATAATCTTTAAATGGATTTAATTAATTAATGGGTCCAAAAACATAAAGAGAGGTGCCCCTAGGGTTATACGTCAGTGGTAAGCCATTATAATGGTGACCACTAGGTCATAGGTTTGAGCCTTGATTGAACCACGAGCATTGAATGGGGAATCAACATAATCTTGGGGGATTAGTCACCCTTTGATAGCATGGTTAAGTGTGTTGTAGGTCATTGCATCCAACATGGTGATAATGCAGTGCCATAAAAGTTGTGGGACACCCTCAGTCACTAAAAAAAGACATAAAGAGAGGTAATGATGAAAAGGGGTGAATACATGAGGGACCATAGAATTGATTTAATAAATCCATGTGTCCATAAAGTCTTTGAAGAGCATGATAAAGTCTTTAGATCCTATTATCTAGGAGCCAAGAGATATTGGCACTTGGCATGATCACATGTAACCTATGATCACAATTTCAAATTTGGTCATAATAATGGAATAACATGAAGATCTTCTAATGGTCACAAATTTCATGTTAAATCACCAATTTAGACAATTAATTTCTCATTGGAAAACTCTAGAATAGAAGATTTACCTAGTGGTCACTTTGAAATAGTTAACCCAACTATTCATCCACTTTTACAAAAATATCTTTCGAGAATCATAAGCAATTACAAGAAAAGTTTCAGAAAGGAAAAAGTAGGAAAGTGGTCTCATGTTACTGTTAAAGGAATTTTTTCAAGAAGGATATACAAGATATCAATAAATAAAACAAGAGTCACATTTAGAAAGTCAATATTGAATGATTAAGAGGTTGGCATTGGAAGGATTGAGGAAAGACCTAGAGATTTAAACTTATAAATCAAGAGTCGAGAGGCTACAGACTAGAGAACGGCCAAAATAGAGATCAAAGAGAGAGAGAGAGCTATCAGAGAGAAGTTGAAAAGTATTCATGATATAGGAGAATCTAAGGGTTTTAGTAGTCTTACATTAACCAAAAAAAAAGAAAAAAGAAACAATTGAGAATAACAATTCGATAGCAAATTGAAAATAATAGAACAACACATAACAATAAATGAAAATTAATAGTTTTTCAAGAAAAATGCATGGGTTTGGAGAGTTTTATGGATTTAAATGAATATGAAGAGACATGGTACACGTTATAAAGGGTAATGAAAATAATCTCATGAAGTAGGGAGAAGATAGGAGGATAAAAACATGATGCAAAAGGGGGAAAAGAGGAGCTGTAAGAAAAGAAATAGAAAAACAACAAGCTCTAGAGGAATCAGTTAGATGTTAGACTATGTTGGTAATTTTTTCCTCCATGTTTACATTCCAAAACATATAAGGCATATAGTTTATAATGTGTTTATTATTTTAAAAATTGTAATTTATTTAAATCAATGAATATAGTGTGTTTCTTGTGGCAAATGTCTACAAATAGAATTTTAAGTTACTCTTTATGTATGTGTGTGTGCATTAAAACTAAGCATAATAGAATTAAAGGTTGTCCTTAAGTATATAATCTATTTATAATTGCACTATTTAGTATCAGATCAAGATCTTTCCTTATTGATCGAGGTGTGTGAGGTTCTAATATGAGTCAATTGTAGGCTGTGAAAAGTAAGTTGTGAAAAAGGAGCTTGCATTGGATACAGGATATGGCACATAAAGGAAGAAGGGAACCAGAGGTAGAAGACTTGGTTGATATGTTGAAGGGAGTCCAATAAATATTGGACATGATGGAAGATGCAAAAAGGGAAGATGTTTCAACTATGAGTATAGAGGATGAAGAAGAAATGATGATATGGTTATTGTCCCTATGAGAAAGGTTAGATGCTTTGGAGAGAGACCAAGAATGCGGAGGAAAATATCCCAATAGAAGAAAGAGATTGATAAATGTCAAGGTGAAGAAAAGAGGTAAGACCACTATTAATACTATTTTTTTGGTGGTAAAGAGAGCCCAAATGTGCTCATGAATTGGATAGTGGATCTATAAATGTATTTTGAAGAGAAGTGTATTGAAAACCCTGTGAGGGTATAAATTGCAAGTAAGATATTATGTGGATTTGTAGTTATGTATTGTAGAGATATCCCATAGAGGAGACAAGGGAAAGGAAAGAATAAGGTAAGGAGTTGGGAATGTATAGTTTCTAACTTTATGGGTCATGTTGTGCAGTCAATAATGAGAGTAGAATGTTTATATGAGATTCATGTCTTGAAGCTTGAGATAAAATAGAATAAGAATAAGATTTCCATAAAATTCAATATGAGAGGGAAGTTTTCATGTGATAATTTCAATTCTACTTTGAGAAGTATCAAGGAGATGGATAAAAGTGAGGAGAATAATGTTGTCTTGAAAGACACCAAGAGAGTGAGGTTTCCATGCAAGAAACTCAAATATTATTTTCAAAACAACAAATAGAAAGAGGTTTTTGAGTCACACATAAAAAAAGGAATCATCATACAAAAGGATATGGATGTGATAGTTGTTGAACTGGAAGAAGGAGACCCATTTTTTGATGATGGGATTGAGTTTATGATATTCCATAAGTGCAACATTTTAGAATTTTCCTTGGTAGGCAATGCATTTTTCTTTTCTATTTTGGAGGGAAGAAGGGTTGAGAATAACCAAGGAATGATACATGTTTCCTTTAAGGAAACAATAGATATGAATTAATAATTCAACCATGAAGAGTTGTAGATTTTTATGAAGAAAAAAATATAGATTATTGATATGCAAGTTAATGCACATAAGGAGAGTATGGTTGAAGAATGACCATGTGAAGAAGAATGGAGTAGAAATAAGAATGAGGAGAGGATAACCATGGAGGTTTTTGAGAATGGGCCTTTGGGAGTCCATCATGAGATAAAAAGTTGTGAGGATAATGTGAGCATCAGAGAAGCATTGGGCAATATGTCCTTGAGGCATGATGAAGAGTTAAGAAAAAGTATTTGTGGGAACTATTAATTCCATTAATGTGTTTATTTAATGTGCAGTTCTAACAAATATGGAGATAGATATGGTGGGCTTATTTCTACAAAGTAGAATGAAGAATAAAAGTGATGTTGCATATGTGGTAGCATCGCACATAGGTATTGGAGAAGAAACTATTATGGGTGAAGGTATGCATTGTCCTTATATAGACAAAGAGAGTGTAAAGAAATTTGTACATGGCATGGAAGAGGAGAAACAAGGAGAAAGCAATCAACCTAGAGTTGATATAAAGAGGATGAGAAATAAAGAAGAGTAATTGGTTTCTGAATCAACTAATAAAAATCAAGAAGATGAAAATAAACAAGATATAATTATTTTATTAGCCAATGAAATTGTGAAGATCGATGAAGCACCTATGGGGACTATTAAGTCATATGTTTTTAAACTAATTTATGACTATGGTTTATGTGCAAGTGAAAAAATAGAGAGAAATGATGAATTCATAGAGGCCTTCCAAGGAAAAGAGGTAGAATAAGACATGAAAATGTATGCACTCAAGAAATAGAGGAGGAAAAACTAATTTATATATCAATTGGAGCATGTGAATAATACATGAAAGAAGAATAAGACTCTTATAAATAAATAATTCATAAGGAAGATGTTGGCAAGAGAGGAGATGGCATCCATGAGAGAAGAGGAGCTATAAATGACAAAGAGTGAATAATGAAGGATCCAAAAATAGGTTGGATAGTGAGTAAATAAAGCTAAGAAGGATTTAGGAGGAGGTGGTCACTCAGTGGTGTGTTTCATCCCACAAGAAAAATTAAGACCGAGATAAAAGAGGATAATCCTTTAGTAGAGGAGGATAGACTATGGTGGGTCTAAACCCATAAAAAAAAGAAGTAAGGAGAGACAATAAGAAGAGGATATAATTAAGACAAATAAGGAGGAGATAGAAATGGAAGATAAATATTGACAAAAAAATATAAGTACTTAGTGTGTTGGAAGAAATTACCATGGCCATTATGCTTCATAGTCAAAAGAGTGGTTTTACCATTTATTCAAATCATGTGATTAGGCTTTCACATTTTAAAAAACTTGAGTGTTTGAAGTAGGAGCATCCAAGGGTTCAAGAAATCTTTCATAAACCAAAAAAAAGAAAAAATAAAAAGAAAAAATTGGGAATAACATTTCAACAATGAATCAACCACAATAATACAACACAGAATAAGTAACAAAATGTAATGGTTTTTGAAAAAACCCATGGGATTAAAGTATTTTATGGACTTAAAGGAATGTGAAGATACATGGTACATATCATAAGGGGTTGGGGAAAGAATCTCATGAAGTGGGGAGAATAGACGAGGATAAAAATGTGATGCAAAAGGGGAAAATAGATAATTGTAAGAAAAAATAAAAAAACAAGCAACTATAAATGAACTAGTTGGATGTTAGACTGCATTGGTGATCATTTTATCCATGTTTACACTTTAAGACTTTTAAGGCATATTTTTGATAGTTTTTCTATTGGTTTAAAAATTGTAATGTCTTTAAATCAACAAATATAGTGAGGTATTTATGGTGAATGTCTGCAAATAGAATTTTGAGTTGGTATTATTTATATGTGCACCTAAACTAAGCACCACATAATTAGAGGTTATCATTAATTATATACCCTTTTTATTCTTGCACCATTGTAATAGAGAGTTAAAGGCTTAGAGTTAGAGATAGAGAGGGATAGAGTAGTTGTAGAGAGTCCCTATGAATGTAGATGTTGCTAAGGCATTATTTCATTGAATAAACATAGATTGTATGTTGTTTAAATCTATGTGACTTTAGTTGCATGGCGAAAGGCATCCCTTCACTAGGAACCCATAAAATGAACTTCACCACAACCTACTCTCATTATTTGAACTATTTGAGATATTTGTCACTATAGGGAAATGGGAGATGAGTTCCATATCCATAAGCCAAATAATATGTATCATCTCTATAGAAAGGATAGACATTGGAAAATTCCATCCATAGGAAATCAAAATTTCCACCTCTCATCCTAGAGGATAACTAATTCACCAATTTTAAAGTCTCTTTCTCTAGCCTTCTTGTCAAATATCTTCTCCACTTTGTTTTGGGGTTCTGGGATCCTGTCTACAACCATGATTCTTTCTTTCTCCAACTTGCTTAAGTATAAGATTATTTTATCTAGAGTATTTCTTAAATTCTCATCTTCTATCACTCTCGCCAATTGAAAAATAAGGAACTCAAAATAAATGGGAACTACAACATCTATACCATAAATAACTTAAATGGGGAAATTCCAATGACTCTTTTTGAAGTGGTGTAGTTTTCTCATAATGCATCATCTAACATTTTATTCCAATTCCTCTAATTTCCATCCATTAATTTTTGGATGATGGTAAAAACATTGTTATTACTTCATTTTACTTTATGATTTCCTTAGGGTTAGTAATTTGAAGAGTGAGATAAGAATATCTCATAATTGTATTAAGAAACTATAAGTTCAAAAGAAGATAAATTAGAAGCATTGTTTATAAAAAAAAATATATACTTAAAATATAAAGAGAATAGACTAATCTATCAAGCTGATCTGGAATAGACTTTAGGTATTCATTTTGAGACATCTAAATTTTAGATTTATTCACATGATTAATTATGTGAAATGCAGGCAAACTAAAAAATGTTAAAACTTAATAATTTGTATTAGTTTGAAACATATTTTGATCATGTTTTCGTGAGGAACTGGGCTTTTAAAGATTTAAAACATGAGATGAAAATTTTGTGATTTACCCTTCAAGGTGAAGACTTCCATTATACTTGTGGAATTCATTTAAATGTACATGGTAACGGATCCTAAAAAAATACATGCTTTATAAGGGAGTGATTTTGAGTACTACATCAATAAGCTCAATGTGGAGGGGTCAGATACAAGTAGTTTATAATTACACTATTAATTCAAAAAAGTATGCATTGTTTAAAAAAATAATTTTCATGGTATGATATATGGAAATAACATAGGTTGTTGATTGACAATAATGTATATTACGAATATTTCATGGGAGCATAAAATAGTCAAAATTACAAAAAGAGTGTGCATAATGCAACTAAGATTTCTCTTGCCATTTTCCACATTAATCTAAAGTTTAAAAATTTCACTTCCTAATGATTAGTACACCACCAAGGTGAAAAAAATTTTGTCTTCAAATGTTAGATGCTAATTCAAATTTCATTATCATGTCCAAGAATGGAAATTATCCTCAACCAACTCATTAAAAATAATATGTTTCCAAGTTTTGGAACATTTTCATGGAGATTATTGGTAGTTGAAGTGATGCTCCTTGTGACTTACATAATGATGTTATTTAGTGGGATAGAATTAAATTTGTATTAACCCTAAATATCATAGACTATAAAATTGTGCCATTGTTTGGCTGTAGAAAAGGAGCCACCCTATTGGTTTGGAAGAGACATTTCTATTCTATATGTCCTCTATCCTCATAATATATATAAAATTAAAATATTTGAGAAATATAAGGAGGATTATTTTAATAATGATTTGTTTATTGTTTCAACTACAAATAATGATGAACATGTAACATGTTTTGTTAATTATAACAATTATAATCTTGATAAAATGACCAATCAACCAATTTTAGTAGACTCATTTCCTATCTTCATCTAAATTTTAATCATTGTTGGGCTTCCCTAAGTATATGTAGACATTTTATTATGGATGTAGGCTAATGTAATCTTGGGGTAGTAGTAGGACAAGACAAGAAAAATCCTTTTGAAGAGCTCTTATCGTATTGTCCTATTGAGGAATACAAGATATAACTAGGATATTTGGGTAGAAACTGGCCCCTTCAACTTCCAATGACATTATTAACCACAAGGTAAAATTGGTAATCAACCAACTCAGTGTGAGGTTTGGGTAGTATTAGTTTCTATTAACACCACTCAATTTTAGTGGAATTCATAACTAACATAAATATACTCACGATCAATAGTTTTTTAGTGTGATGATAAGCTAATGTAAAGTAGAAGAGGAGGCCACATATTGAAACTAGGATTGCTCTTGCCATAGTATATCCACATCCTAAATACTATGAATACACCTATAATGGTATTTGAACATGTCCTTGATAAAAAGTTCATTACTAAACTAACAAACTTTGATCTTGAGAAGTTAAAGATTACTTTAAATCCACATGGCACATCTAAGTAGTGCAATTTTTTATTAAAAATAACTCCTCGATAATAGGATGTTTCCATTTTATTGTGGATGTAATGGAGATTTATAATTCTTGCAAGTAGTTGAATATTACATCACTAAGGGATATGGACATTGTATGTAAGCATATAAAAAAAATTGAGAGGGTTATCTATAAAGCATTGTTGATACAAAAATGAAAGGAATTTTTTTTATTAAAACAAGGTAGATATGACTATTATAATTAAAATTTGGTGCTTGCACTAGAAACCATACTTCAAACCTCCTATAAATATGTTAATTTAGGTCATTGATGGAATTATACAAGTGGGACCTCCTCCCATGACATCCCATCTTGGTGCATGCATAATGAGGTGCCATATACCAACATGGAAAGGGTTTAAGAAAATTAAATATACTGGTGATCATTTCTTATGTTATTACTACCCCTTTAGAATATTTTATTGAACATATGGTACAAGAACATTATCTTCCTAGCCCCAAATTCTGCATTATTTATCTCCTCAACTTAGTCACACTGGTTTTTTCTAATTAATAACAACCAATATAATTCTTTAGATAAAAAAATTAAATGCTCCAACACTTTGGAAATATTTTATAAGTTCATGAATTTTTGTGATTATAACAAGTTGTCATACTCAATGATGTACAAAACATGCCTAGATCTAGATGTATTGATCCATTTAAATTGTGATCCACCCCTATATATAGGCATTTTAATTCAAAAAAAATTCAAAAACTAAAATGCTTCTCAACATGGTCTCATCCATTATTTATTAAGTATATTTTCTAGTGACTAAGCATTAGAACCAATTCCTCAACATACCCACTAAAGATAAAAATAAGATAGTTTATAACTAAAGGGTAGTAAACTTTTAATGGTTTTATACAAATCTTGACACAAATATTGTGAAGGAGCTTAAATATTGAAGGGATATGAACATATGTTTCAAATTCACTCATGTTAATTATTCTATTGGTTATATGACATGACAACTATGACTCATACCATTTACTACATTAAAATTCAATTATAGAAATAAAGTTTATTTTACTTACAAAAATTCCTTAGTATTTTGTTGAAGATAGTAAGTTTATCTTTGTTTGTGAGCAAGATAATGGGATCTAATATTTTTAGGGAATATGAATTGTTAGGTGGGCAAATTACACTCTAGTGTATAAGGGCTATACAATAATATCTAGTTTGATCATGAAAAAACGTTTTGTGTTGAAGTAATAATCATGGGGTTATTTTTCATCTAATTATTTGTAAATCCAACCACCAGGTAGTTATGGCAGAGAAGGTATAACTCACATACATGTTGATGTTAATCACTAGATAATTTCTACGTCAATTTTGGTCCTAAGTTAACCCTGAGTCTAAGGGGAAAGCCTTTAACTTGGCCTATATGACATGTAGGTCTTAGAGGTAGGAATGGAAGTTAGAGCTCAAGAAGTTGCCTATTCAATGTTAAAAAGTTGAATTTTTGGACCCATCACTACAATTTGTTCAAGGAATTATTTTTAAAGGTTCTACCTGAGTGATTCAAGGTGTGATTAGAGGGATTAAAGAGGCAGGGGAATGATATGACAGTTCACATAAATGAATTACAAGTTTTATTTTATGCATGTTTGAACTTAGGCTAAAAAATTCATTTTTATTATATTGGGAAGGGCATTCTTGGGCTCAGAATGGGTGGTTAGCTTATCGATCGAGCCAATGGGAGGCCAATAACATGGTCCTAGATGTTATCTACCCCATAGAACATGTTGGTCATACTAGTTTTTGGTTTAGATGAGGTATTTACATGCTAGCACTTTATTTGGAACTAATATTTTCTACTTGAACTTATTGTTAATCTTTGTATGGTTGAATGAAAATTAATTATTTTTTTCACCTCTTGTAACACTCTCTCTCCCCCTTTTATCACCTAGTTTTGCATGAAATTATATTTTAAGTGTTTAAGGTGATTTAGAGGATAGAATAGGTTTGTGATATTATCAAAAATCATTTATTAAAGATCAGTTATAAGAGGCCTAACACCCTTAAGGGATAGGCCTAGAAAGAAATGGAACTATTAATGGGCATTGACTTGGGTCTAGAGACCTCAACAGGGAGTTGAAGTACATCAAGAGTAAGGTGTTAAAGGTTATGAAGGAGTGAGGTGCTGAAGGGTTAAAAAATAGTCTAAAAAATGTGTATTAGGCCATTAGGCTAAATATCCCTTGAGGGTCAAAAGTGAAATAAAGTGTAAATTAGTGTGGAGGCCTTTAAAATTAGATTGAGTGGGTTGAATGAAGGTTGGATAGGTGGATGTAAGAGCTAGAGGAAGTGTTACTGAAAGTATTAAAGAAGAGGAAGGCATATAGGCATAGCCAATCTTAAGGAATGTATAGTGAGAGAGGTAAAGAGTGAATGAAAAAAGGGGTAGGGTGGAGGATAGTAAGGGTGATGCATGAGCATCACCAAGTACATGTAGAATTTATGCTGACAATATTCTTAGGTAATTATTAAGACCTATAAACTACGTTAGTTTAGTAAGTTTAATTTGAATAAGTAAGAGAGAATCTAAGCAAGTTTAGTAAATTACCATTCTTGGTTTAGAATATAACAAAGTGATAATCCTCACTCCTAATGAGGAGGAATTATACAAGACCAAACAAAGAGCTTAAAAGGACAAATAATATCTTTTTTGAAGAGGTTAGAGCATATGTTATAGGTCTATCTTAATGGAAGAGAACTATGCAAATGTTTTATTATTATAAATAATAAAGATTTTTGAGTCTTATTTCATGTTTTTCATTTTATTATCCTTTTATAATATGATTATAATACTTTCATATTGACTGCAATCTTAAATCTTAGTTATATTCCTGAAACCCTCAAGAATTCCATATTTTTATTGTTACAATTAGTTTTAGATGCTTTTTTACATGTGGAAACTATTATATGAATTAAATTGGAGCATTTGAATAGTTTAAAAGGTTTTTGAAGACCAATATACATGAGTTATATCATATAAAATCCCAATGATCTCTATGAACTATCAATAATTAGCTCCCGACTTGAATTTTTTTGAGTAAATCTGAAGTAAGGGTTTCATGAGTAAAACACCTCTAAAAATCAAATGATTAAATAATAAGGTATAAAAATTTGTAATAAAATGTGTAATGGATCTTATAAATTAGTAAAAATATCATTAGGTTGATAAGAGGTTTTGAATTGCATGTACATAGGACTATTTTTTTGTACAATAATAAAAGACCTTTTTTGAGAAAGTTGTGCATAAGATAAGACATGTTTTTGGTTGATTTGAGTTATATAAACTTGGGTAAGGGTTGGAACATGTTATAATTTATAAAATAATACTATAAATATGATTTTTAATAGCTACAAACTCTATTTTGATAAATTGACCTATTGGAGCAACAACTAGGTCTAGAGACCTAGAAACGTAAAAAGATAGAATTTGAGAATGGAAGCTCAATCTCTTAAAGACCTATAGTTGGTTGATTTATTGTAAGTTTTAAAACCTACATAAATCCTTAATTTTTACTAAGACCTATCCAAAGTGTCTTAAATAATAATTATGCAAAGGAAGGAGAGCAAATCCAAGAGATTAGTGATTAGTTAGGAGCAAACCTAATGAGAAATAGGCTAGTTTAAAAGAAGATTATTTGAGAGTAGATTTTGAATTGATTTTAGAATAAGAGTATATAAGATAGGTTGTAATTATTCATTATATTATATCATATGAATAAAAATTTCATAGCAATATTAAACATGGAAGAGTAAACTGTGCATTAGGAGGTATTAGGGATTATAAAGGGTTTTGGCCAAAGATATTGTCTCATGAGTGAATATTTTGTTTCAAGTCAGTAAGTTTGCCTTTTATCAGACTAAAGATATTATAGTCAAGGTCAAGTAGAAGTTAATATTTGAATTATACAAGTATGAACATGATTGGGTATGGGCCTTAAGTGAAATCTAATTACATGTTAATGATCAATTGAAAAGTTGTAAATGCGTGATGACAAATGCAAAATAGATAAGAGTGTCATCAGTTATTTTCACTACACACAATCAAATAAAAATAATAATTTGAAAAATATATAATATCATATATTTATAACATTTAAAATAACAATGTTTTAATCTTCATTTGTGTACAACATTAAATATGAGATTTGATAGATAATAATTTAGAAGATCAAAACAACACTATACAATAATATTTTAAATTAAAATTGAATATAAACTAGATAAATTAACATAATTTAGATGAAAAATCCAAAAAAAACATAGAGGCACATGTACAATGTCAACGATATACATAGATTTCCATGATAGGCATACATAAAATTACAACATATACCAACATAGTATATAATGTTAGGTGAATGCCATATACACATATACAATGCCAAAAATGTGTATTTTGATATATAGGCATACACAAAATCACTTGTCATGTAGGATATCCTAATCATAAAATAACCTCCCTCTCTTTGGATTCCTTGAAGAAGACTCTCCATGGGATGCCTTTTTGGTAGATGGAGATCTCTCTAATGCCTTGGATTTTTCCAAGGTCTGAATATGGGTCCTACACTCATAGCTTGCTTGGAGCTGAACCTATTAAAATACAAGTATTATTGCAAAATTAACATGAAATACATTAAACCACTTGTTAAGAAATTAATTTTAAACTAGAATAGAAAAACATTTAAACATGCACTTACTACAAGCTTATGGTTAGGATCAATATTTTTATGACACTCAATAAGTCAGTGCTAAGTTCAACTATTTGAATAGGTGTCTAAAATAGGGAAGAAACATGAGAAGTTTCCCTACTAATCATCTGAATAAGACTATCAGATGTCATGGTACAACCTTGCATACACAAAATATTCACATAATTTATATTTGCCCCAAGTATGTAGTAAAATAATTAAAACAAGTCTATTTTCACAATTTAAAATTGCAAGTTAAGATATACCTCTGTCAGTTCTGGTGTAGATGACATTGTAGTAGTAATTCCTATGTTTGTCTTGGATCACAATGATGGATAAGTGTCTACTTGCGTCATCAAATGAATGTAAATAAATTCTCACTTACTTTTCTATAAAGTATCAAAGATATATATGTCATGTTTTTCTCCTTTATTAAACCAAGAGTGTATTTAATAGCACTATACTTGAATTTTGAAATCATTGATAGATAAAGTTTTCTTAAACTTAGAAGGTACATATACATAGACTAAATTTACATGGATAATAAGATCAACTCAAAATTTTACCTCTGTATAAGTAAAATGTGTTATATTAACATACATAAATGCAGTAGTAGATGGGCTAGTAGCTGGATCTAAAAATGTAAACAATGGCTTCTTCAAATCAAATGTTACGAATGTTGACTATGATGATGAAGGCACCTTCACGTCCTAGGACATAAAAAATGACATATGTATTATTCAATTTTTATGTAAATTAATTGTTAGCTAAATCAAATTTATAATTATAATATAAATTTATCATGAAATTTATATAAAATATACCTACATTTGTGTAGTGGATGATATCTACATACCAAATATTTGTGCCAAAAACTCATCAATCATAAGTATATTATCCAAGCCATATAAACCATTAACATCATCATCATCATTATAAGGTCCAATGCATATAGCTCCATAAGATTTGTAAGGGTAGGTTCGAGTATGCACACTAGGTGGTGTATCTATAACATCAGTCTCTAAGAGCCTACTTGTATGTTAAATGAGTGTATCAATGAATGAAATAAGTACATGGAGAGTGTTAATATCCATAAACTACTAAACTATAGAGGAGATTTTGGGTTAAAGTGGCTTTTAGATATGAATCTTTGTAGGCTGATTAGGTGCATGATGTGCACATGATAGATATTATGCAGAGACTTTCCCTTGTCCTTAAAACTCAATAAAATTAAAATAATTCAAAAAGTCATAGAGGAAAAAGTCATAAAATAGCTAGTAGGATGGGCCATTAAAAATAAATAAATTACCAATTAAACAATGAAAATAAAAAAAGTTAATAAAATTAATAAACAATACATAAATTGTTAGTACTTACCTCCTCTACATGGTAACATCATCAATTATTAGCTTCTTGGGATGAATTAGGGAAAGGTTTGGCTTCCCTAGGGAAAAACATGATCCTAAAGTGGATGAGAGTGAGGGAAAAGATAGATCGTGAATATAAAATGAGGAATTTTTGTGTTTGGTTTGATTCTTTTTGGGTGACACAGGGAACACAATCACATAATTAACATAATAACATTATTTATTTTAAATAATGTGATCATATTATTTAATATCATGATCACATTATTTCTAGGTAATTATTGAGACATAATTTAAATAACATGATCATGTTATTTAAATAACACACTGGCATTATTAAATAATGTAATCACATTATGAGAAGTGTCCACAAAATTATCCACCAACTCTATGCACATACCCCAAATAGTGTGATGACATCACTAGATATAATTACAAATGAGTTTGGTGCTACAATATTAAAATTATGGGATCTATGTGTCAATTCATAAGTATAATTGATATAATAAATTTACATGTAGTTATGGAACCTACTGCCAACATTATTGATGTGAACACAAGCTTGGATGTGAAATAATGGTAATCTTCAGTAAGATCTAATGAACTAAATCCTCTTGAATCAAGATATGTCTCATTTTGATGAGAAATTACTTCTATTAGAAGTCATTTCAAGAGAGCTAAAGACAATGAACAAGCTAAGCAACATATAGAGTGCTCTTTGTGAACTCGACAAAAAAATTCTCAACTTGTGCAAAACTATTAATGAGATGACAAAGGTCATGAAATTGAATTTAAAATACAATGATTTTTAAATATTATAGTTTATTTGGTTCTATAACTAAGTTCATAATTTTTAAATTAAATAAATCAAGGAGGAAGAACAAAGTATTATTTTGTAGACTACAGAGGGAGTGAACCCTAAAAGAGGGTATCTTTCTCAAGGAAAGTATTCACAATCAAAACATAATCTATTTTCCCATTGTAATTTTGTAATATATTATGGTTATGAATATATCACCTTTTTTTAATATGCAAGTCAATTAAATGAGTAAAAAGTGAAGAAGTGAAGAGCGAATGTAAGAATACAAGAAATGTTTGTTGGGAAGGAATCCCAAGGGTGACATTCAAAGAATGACCACCAAGTTTAGAAATTTGTAAACATTGTGTTTTCTAGTCTTCTCTAATGATTGGGGTTTTAAATTTTTTCATATGTGAAGACCAAGTTTATACACTACACTGAAGTTAAGAAACCAATAGCTTACAAAATCCCACTATCATATTTGTGTTGACCAATGACCAAACATTTATATTTGTTCATTTTTTTATAATACTCTTCCAAATATATATGACCACTCCTTGAATCACCAAATTCTAGGATTCTTGTCTCAAAAGTGGATGTGGGTTTAAATCTCATGTATTTATGTTTCAATTTTTGGAGGCTTAATTATGTGGAAGGCAACTTCCTTAAACTTATAAGGTTTTGATAGGCATAGTTAGAATGAATAATTTTTTTAGGTGAATGTAAATAAGAGGATATCATGGTTATAAATATATTATATTCACACCTTGAAACTATCCCAAGAGGATATGTAGTATAACTTAAGATTTAAAGTGCTTGAAACACACCAAAAACCTAAAATACACTAAAATGCTTGAAACTAGATTAAATTTTTAGATAATAGAAATAAAATACTCTATGCATTGAGGGGATTTGAATATTAGTGTTTTGGGTGATTAATAAGATTTTAATAAGGTGAAAAAAATGGAAAATATCTAATGGGAATGATATGGTTATATATTAGTGCCCTTGAGGAAAAGCCTTAATTGGAAAGGACAATGTTTAGACTCTAGAATCACATAGTTCTAAATTGGTGCCTTATCCATTGGAATATAGAGTAATAAGTAATTTCATGGGGAATTTAACATAATGCCATGATGAAGGAGTGATAAAATAAAAACAAAAAAAAGGAAATAAACCAAAATCCTAACTCACTTATATACATGTGGGGAAAAACTTGATGTAGGAACATCCTAGGTGTACAAGCAATCTTGAATTGACAAAAAGGGTAGGAGTTGGAATAATTTGAATTAAAATTCTTAGGGAAGATTTATTAGTTAAAAAGGGTTTTTGGTTCATAAATTATCCAATTTTGGTTTAGTTATAGTTACAATAGTTTTCTAAAATCACAGGGATCACATCGATCACCTCAACTCCAAGTTGGTTTCTATTGGTGGTCACATGTATATTCCCTCATAAATCTAAGTTGTACTATTGGGAGCCATGTAAACATAATTTTGTAAGTCATTTATTTCATAGGGACTATATAATATCTATGTTAGTGGCCACATTATATCACTAAGTTTATATGTCTACAGGGGAATTTATATTTTCTACATTCTTGTTCACAACTAAACACTCTTTCTGAACCCAACAAGATATACATTAGTTTACAAAGTCTAATGGGTATAGATGCAAGTGTCATAGTCATAACTATTTATATAGGCCTTATCTTGTTTGTAAGTATAAGTCATTGTAGGGTCATGGGTACATGACCAATTTCAAATTGGAGTTCATAACTCAAATGGGTCTATGACAATCCATATAGAAATTACATGAATCTGGGACCTTAAGATTTCAACATATGTCCTAATCATGAGGGTTGTAAGATATATTACTAGCCAGAGTATAACACTAATGCATTACAATCTTTTAATGGATTTAAATGATTTACAGGTCAACAAAAATAGAGGCCACATTGAAAAGGAGTAGTGAACAAAGATTAAAATAGAAGGGCCACATATCATAAAAGGGATATAATAGAGATCAAAAAGAGAGTAATTGTAGAGTCTATAATAGATAGTGAAAGTAAAGCCCATAGATGCTCAGATTTAGAGATAGTTGGGGATAGAGTAGGTGAAAAGAGTCACTATGAATAAATATGTTATTAAGGCTTTATTTCATTGAATAAATAGATATTACATATTATTTTGCATTATGTGACTTTGACTGCATGGCCAAGGGCACCCCATCACTGGGAATCCTTACCATGAATTATACCAAGTTGTTTTAGACTAGTCACATGAGTTTGTTGTAGATTTGATAAATTTTTGTAAGTGAAGAAGATATATGTGATAAAATTGTGACTCTTTTCTTTTAGTTAACTAAAAGTTGTGAAAAAAAATCTCATATTTGTTGCAGTTAAGATAAATTATTTTAAGAGGGGAGGGCTATGGGAAAGGGACATGGAATCTTGATTAAGTATATTGTAGGTTTTAAAAAATAAGCATTGCTTATATCGGTGCCAAGTTGTGAAAAATAAGCTTGCATTTGACAGAGGGTAAGATTGTCACAATTGTGTGAGAAGTCATGCAAGTATGAATCAAGTAGTGGAAAAGAGGCTCATATTTGAGTCAAATGTAGGTTGTGAAAGATAAGATTGCTTAAATCAATTACAAGTTGTGAAATATAATCTTGTTTATGGAGATGAAATGGCATACAAAAGAGGAAGTTCACAGGAGTAGAAGACCTAGTAGAGATGTTGAAGGAATTCCATTAAAGATTGGGATGGAACAAGTGGAGAAGATGTTGCAACTATGAGTAAAAAAGATGAATAATATATTATGATGGGGTGATTGTCCCTATAATAAAGGTTGGATGCTTTGGAGAGAGATGTAATTGAAGTAGAAAATCTAAACAAAGAAAATAGACTAACAAAGTTGAAGGTGAAAGAAAGAGTTAAGTCCACTTGAAATATTATTTTGTTTTGTGGTAAAGAGAGCTAGTGAAGCTCATGAAATGAATTGTTGAGTTAGAAATTTTATTTCAAGATGAAAACATTGTAGATCTTGTGAGGTTAAAAATTACATGAAAGAATTTATTTGGACATGCAATTGTGTATTAGAGAGACCTCCAAAATAAGAGACAAGAGAAAGGAAAGAAGTTGAGTAGTTTAAAACATATGGTTTCTAATTTTATCAATCATGTTGTGCATTCAAAATTATAGAGATAATGGTGGAAGAAGCTCCAAACATTAAGACTTGAGAAAGAAGTGAAGAAGATTACATTTAAGTAATCGAAAAATGATGTTTCCAAATGACCAGTTCAAAGATTTGAGTGAATAGAATAAGGTTGATTTGAAAATAATTCAGAAAATGAGATCTACAAGTGAGAATCCAAAGTATGTTTTCAAGAGCATCAGAGAGAAATTTTTGAGTAGTCCTTAAAGGAAGAAATATTCATGGAAGAAGATGTGGAAGTAAAAAATTATTCACCAAAATAAGGAAACCCATTATTTGATGATGGGAAAGAAATTACAAAATCCTTTAAGTGGGAAGAGGTTGTCATCATTAAAGGATAAAGGTAATAAAATTGATATTTATCTTTTTCAAAAAAGAAGCTCAAGTTTATGATGAAGAAAAAAATGAAGGTAAAGGAAGTGTAAGTGAATGCACATAAGGAGTGTGTAGTTCAAGACCACTATAGAAGAAGAAAATAGTTTGAAGAATGATGTAAAAATAGTATTGGATATTTTTGATAATGGACCTTTGGAAGTCCATCATGTGAATGAAATCCAAGAGGAAAATGTGAGAAATAGAGAATATTTGGAAAATTTATCCTTGAGGCATGAATACACGCTAAAAAATTATTTGTGAGATCTATTGATTTCTTTAATGTGGGTGATTTAAGTGAAGTCCAACAATGATGAAGATATCAAAGAAGAGGATAAATTATAGTTTGATCCAGTGTGCTCATATGCATAAGAGACAACATGAAGAAGTGAAAAAAGAGATATTTCACTTAAATCAATTTGATGTGGGAGAGAAGACTCACAAAGGAGATTAGATAAGTGAAAAATGTCATTCTCGTGACATAGAATCAAAAAAAGAGAATGAGGAAGAATGAAATCAACATTGTGCTAATGAAAATGGGATAAGAAACAAATAAAAATAGAAAGAGGTATTGTCACTAGAAAAACTAAGCATTATTTTGATAAGCATGCAAAATGATGAAGGCTTTGATAAGCTTGAGCTTGGGGAAAATCAAGCTTATAATATGAATATGGATGGAGCACCTATGGGGGATATAAATTCTCATATTTTAAAGGTAATTTATGGCTATGGCCTGTGTTGATGTGTAGAAATGAATAGAAAGGAAACATTCAAAAAGTCCTTTCAAGGTGAAGAGGTGATGCTAGAAGTGCAAAATTATGGACTTAAGAATGTGAAGAAGAACAACTAATTTTTAATTCAACTAGAGCATGTGAAAAAATAGAGAAATAAGTAGTCTATTTGAGGACTCTAATGAATAAAAGAGCTATAAGTAGAATGGTGATGTCATGAAGGAAATCAAAGGAAGTGATGTAGAAAAGGAGAGTTGAAAATAGAGATGAGTGATAGAAGGAAGAATCCAATAGTAGGTTGGATAGTGAATGGATAAAGACAAGAACTTTTTAGGTGTAGGTGGTCAAAAAATAGCCATGTTTTCAAGCCGACTAGAGAAAATATGATGCAAGAAAGAAAATCTTGGTGGATAAGGTTAAACAAAGATGAGATCGATCCCACATGAAGATGGGGAGAAAATCATTTGGTGTAAGTGGGTAAACTATGCCCAAATAGTGGGTAAGAAGAAATAAATAATTTGTAGATGTGGTGGAACTATGGTCAATTCATTTCCACATAAGGGAAGAAAGTAAATATCAGTAAAAGAGGGTGGATTCTACGCCAATAATTTAGAAGTGGAAGAGAGAGAAAAATAGATGAAATATTTGGTGTGCTAGAAGGGAATACCATAATCATCAATCTTAGTGGCCAAAAGAGCAATTTTTCCATTTATTCCATCTATGTGAGCAATAATAAATTTTTAAACTACCTCAAGTGTTTTATGCAGGAGCATCCAAGGTGTGAGGGTAATCCTAGATCACCAAAAATAGTTACAAGTTGGTGTAGTTTCAAAAAATATTCTCAATGCAAAGTTATCAAATCAACAGGGTTCTTAGGTCACATCTTGAGATCCAATTTTGGTTCATGGATTTGTAGTAGTTTCTCAGGTCCTAAGGATCACATGGATCACACTCAAGGTCACATGGTCATATTTCAATGTCTCAAATATTATTTTCTTTGTATTGGTGGTCTCATATATTTTCCCTCACAACTTTAAGTTTCAATGTTAGAGGCCAAGTGTACATTATTTCTTAAGTCTCTAAGTCCATAGGGAATACATAATATATATGTATCAGGGTCCACATTATTTCACTAAGTTTATAAGTCTACATATTTTCTTTTTTTTTACTTAAGGCTTCTTTTTAGACCTGACAAAATATACATTGGTTTATAAAGTCAATAGGTCCACAAGACCCTTGGGATTCATACACAGGACCATGAAAGTTCACAAAGGCCATGGAAGTCAGGTGTCATAGTCACAATTACTCATGAGGCCTTGGTGTGTTCATAAGTCTAGGTCATGATAGGGACTATGGGCAAACGTGTGACCAATTTAAAATTTGAGATTATAACTTCAATGGGTTTATAACAATCCACAAAAAAATCACATGACTCTAAGAACCCAGAGTATGACACATGTCATAATCACTAAGGGTCACAAGATATAGTAATAATCATAGTTAGTGCAAATGTATTACTATCCTTAAATAGATTTAATTGATTAATGGGTCCACAAACATAAAGAGAGGCAACGATGAAAAGGGGAAAATGCATGAGGGGCCATAAAATGGATTTAATAAATCCATGGGTCCACAAAGTCTTTGAAGACCATTAGAAAGGCTTTGGAGCTTGTTATCTATGAGTTACAGGATCTTGCCACTATGCATGATCACATGAAACCTATGATCACAATTTCAAATTTGGTCACAACAATGGAATAACATGAAGATCTTCGAATGGTCACAAATTTCATGTTAAAGCACCAATTTAGGCATTTAAGGTCTCATTGGAAAAATCTATAAGAGAACATTTACCTAGTGGTCACCATGAAATAGTTAACCCAAGTGTGTATCCATTGTTATAAAAATATCTTTTGAGAATCATAAGCAATTAAAAGAAAAGTTTCAAAAAGGGAAAAGTGGTAAAAAGTAAAAAAGTGATCTCATGATACTGCTAAAGGAATTTTTTTAGGTGGGATGTATGGGAGTTAAATATATAAACAAGAGTCACATTAGAAAGGTCAACATTTAATGATCAATAGGTTGGCATTGGAAGGATTGAGGAAAGACCCATAGATTTAAACTTACAAATCAAGATCTGATATCAAAGTAGAGAAGCTATAGACCAGACAAGGGCCAAAATAGAGATAAAAAAGAGACATATCAGAGAGAAGTTGAAATTTTTTCATGATATAAGAGCATTCAAGGGTTTGATTAATCTTGAATCAACCAAAAAAAAGAAACAACTGGGAACAAAAATTCAACAACAAATTGATAGTAACAGAAACAACACAACAAATGAAAATTAATAATTTTTAAAGAAAAATGCATGGGTTTGGAGAGTTTTATGGATTTCAATGAATATGAAGAGACATGGTATGTGTTATAAATGGTAATGGAAATAATATCATGAAGTGGGGAGAAGAGAGGAGGATTAAAACAAGATGCAAAAGGGGCAAAAGAGGAGCTACAAGAAAAGAAATAGAAAAATAACAAGCTATAGAGGAACTAGTTAGATGTTAGACTATGTTGGTGATGTTTTCCTCAATTTTTACACTCAAAAACATGTAAGGCACATATTTGATAATGTGTTTATTGTTTTAAACATTGTAATGTCTTCAAATCAAGGAATATAGTGTGTTCTTTGTGGTAAATGTCTACAAATAGAATTTTGAGTTTCTCTTTATGTGTGTGTGGGTGCTAAAACTAGGCATCATAAAATTAAAGGTTATCCTTAAGTGTATACTCTCTCTATGATTTCAAAATTTGGTATCAGAGAAAGAACTTTCCTTGTTGAGTTGGGTGTGTGAGGCTCTTGTACGAGTCAATTGCAGGATATAAAAAGTAAGTTATGAAATATGAGCTTGCATTGGAGAGAGAAGTTTGTTGCAGGTTTGAAAGAAGTCATGCAAGTGTTAAGGAAGTGAGATATACTATTTTTTTAGTCTATTTATGAAAGATAAGCCTAATTTTTGATGAAGATATGGCACATAAAGGAAGGGCACTAGCGGTCGAATACTTGGCTGATATATTGAAGGGAGTCCAAGAAATATTGGACATGATAGTAGGTGTAAAAATTGAAGATGTTTCAGCTATGAGTATAGAGGATGAAGAATAAATGATGATAGGGTTATTGTCCCTAAAAAAAAGGTTATATGCTTTAGAGAGAGACCAACTAGGTAGAGGAAAATATCCCAATAGAAGAAAGAGATTGATAAAGGTCAAGGTGAAGAAAAGAGGTAAGCCCACTCTTAATATTTTTGTTTGGTAAAGAGAGCCCAAATGTGCTCATCAATTGGATAGAGGAGTTATAAATGTAGTTTTAAGAGAAGTGTATTGAAAACCCCATGAGGTTATAGATTACAAGTAAGAGAGCATGTGGAGTTGTAGTTGTGTATTGGAGAGATCTCTTAGAGAGGAGATAAGGGAGAGGAAAGATTAAGGTAAGGAGTTGGGAACATATAGTTTATAACTTTATGGGTCATGTTGTGCACTCAAGAATGAAAGTAGAATGATTTTATAGGATTCATGTCTTGAAGCTGGAGACAAAAGAGAATAAGAGTAAGATTTACATAAAATTCACTATGAGAGGAAAGTTTTCATGTGAGCAGTTCAAGTTTACTTTGAGAAGTAACAAGGAGATGGATAAAAGTGAGAAGAATAAGTCTGTATTGAAAGGCAACAAGAGAGTGAGGTTTTTATGTGAGAAACTCAAATATTATTTTCAAAACAACAAATAGAAAGAGGTTTTTGAGTATTATATAAAGGATGGAATCATCATACAAGAGGATATAGATGTGATAGTTTTTGAATTGGAAGAAGGAGACCCATTGTTTGATGATGGGATTGAGTTTATGATATCCCATAAGTGGGAAAATTAAGAATTTTTCTTGGTAGGCAATGCATTTGTCTTTTCTATTTTGTAGGGAAGAAGGGTTGAGAACAACCAAGGAATGATACATGTTTCCTTAAAGGATATAATAGATGTGAATCGATAAGGCAACCATGAGGAGTTGCAGATTTCCATGAAGAAAATAATAGAGATTGTTGATATGCAAGTTAATGCACCTAAGGAGAGTATGGTTGAAGACTAACCAGCTAAATAAGAAGGAAATATAAAGAAGAATGAGGAAAGGAAAATCATGGAGGTTTTTGAGAATGGGCCTTTGGGAGTCCATCATGAGAGAGAAAGTTGTGAGGAAAATGTGAGCATCAAAGAAACATTGGGTGACATGTCCTTGAGGCATGATGAAGAGTTGAAAAAAGTATTTGTGAGAACTATTGATTCCATTAATTTATTTGTTTAATGTGAATTTATAAAAAATATGGAGATAGAGATGGTGGACTTATTTCTACCAAGAAGAATGAATAATAAAAGTGATGTTGCATATGTGGTAACATCCCACATAGGTATTGGAGAAGAAACTATTATGAGTGAAGGTATAAATTGTCCCTATATAGACATAGAGATTGAAAAATTATTTGTATATGGCATGAAAGAGGAGAAACAAGGAGAAATCAATCATCCTAGTGTTGATATAAAGAGGATGAGAAATGAAGAAGAGTAACTGGTTTCTGAATCAACTAATAAAAATGAAGATGAAAAGAATCTAGAGCTAATTATTATATCAACCAATGAAATTTTGAAGATCGATGAAGTACCTATGGGAACTATATTTTATGTGCAAGTGAAGAGATAGATAGAAAGGAGACATTTATAGAGGCCTTATTGGGAAAATAAGTGAAACAAGATGTGTAAATTTATGCACTCAAGAAAGAGAGGAGGAACAACTAATTTGTATATCAGTTGGAGCATGTGAGTAATATGGGAAGGAAGAACAAGACTCTTATAAATGATTAAGGCATAATAAATATGGTGGAAAGAGAGGAGATGCCAACCATGAGAGAAGAAGAGCTTAAAATAGCTAAGAGTGAAGGATAAATTAACTAGTTAGATAGTGAGTAAATAAAGCTAATAAAGATTTAGGAGGAGGTGGTCATTTAGTGGTGTGTTTCATCCCCCAAGAGAAAGTAAGATGCTAGAAGGAGAATTTGGGTGGAGTTGGTCAAACGAGGGTGGGTTTTAGCCCACATGAAGATTGAGAGAAAAAAGGATAAACCTTTAGCAGAGGAGGATAGACTATGGTGGGTCTAAATCCATAAAAAGAGGAGTAAAGAGAAATAAGAAGAAGAGGATATAATTAAAACAAAAAAGGAGGAGCTATAAATGGAAGATAAAGATTGAAAAAAAACTATAAGTACTTAGTGTGTTGGAAGAAAATGATTTGGTCATTATGTTTCATGGTCAAAAGAGTGGTTTTACCACTTATTTCATCTGTGTGATTAGGCTTTCACATTTTAAAAACCTTGAGTGTCTGAAGTAGGAGCATCTAAGGGTTATAAAAATCTTGCATCAACAAAAAAATAAATAAAAAGAAAAAATAAATAGTTGGGAACAACATTTCAATTAAGAATCAACAACAACAAAATAACACAGAATAGGTAACAACATGTAATGGTTTTTAGAAAAAAATGCATGGGATTAGAGTGTTTTATGGACTTAAATGAATTTGAAGAGACATGGTATGTATCATAAGGGGTCAAGGAAATAAGGGGAGAAGAGAGGAGTATAAAAATGTGATGCAAAAGGGGAAAAAAGACAATTACAAGAAAAAATAGTAAAGAAAGCAATTATAAATGAACTAGTCGGATGTTAGACTACATTGGTGATCATTTTCTCCATGTTTACACTCTAAAAATTTTGAGGCATATAGTTTATAGTGTGTCTATTGGTCTAAACATTATAATGTCTTTAAATCAACAAATATAGTGTGTTATTTGTGCTAAATGTCTACAAATAGAATTTTGAGCTAGTATTTTGTATATGTGCACCCTAATTAAGCATCACATAATTAGATGTTATCATTAATTGGATACCCTCTTTATTATCAAACGGCTACAATAAAGAATTAAAGTCTTAGAGTTAGAGACAAATAGGGATAGAGTAGTTGTATAGAGTCCCTATGAATGTAGATGTCCTTAAGGCATTATTTCATTGAATAAACATAGATTGTATGTTGTTTTAAGCTATATAAATTTGGTTGCATGGCCAAAGGCATCCCTTCACTAGGAACCCTACTATGAATTGTACCACAACCTAATCTCATTTTTTGAACTGTTTAAGATATTTCCCACTACAAGGAAATGGGAGATTAGTTTAATTTCCATAAGATAAATAATATGTATCATATCTACAGAAAGGATAGACTTTGGAAAAGCACATCCATAGGAAGTAAAATTTTCCACCTCTTATCCTAGAGGATAACCAATTCACCAATCTAAAAGTCTCTTTCTCTAGCCTTCTTATCAAAGAGCTTCTTCACTTTGATTTGGGATTCTGGGATCTAGTATACAACCATGATTCTCTCTTCATCCTATTATTTTATCTACAGTATTTATTAAATTTTTGTCTTCTATTTCTCTCACCAATTAAAAAATAAAGAACTCCAAAGAAATGGTAACTACAACATCTATACCATAAAAAACTTAAATGGGGAAATGCCAATGAATCTTTTCAAAGTGGTGCAATTTATCACAATGCATCATCTAACCTTTTATTCCAATTATTTTAATTTTCATCCATTAGTTTGTAGCTGATGGTAACAACATTGTTGTTTCTTCATTTTACTTTATCATTTCCTTGGGGGTAGTAATCTGAAGAGTGAAATAAGGATATCACATAACCATATTAAGAAACCATAAGTTTTAAAGAAGATAAATTGGAAGCATTTTTTATCAATTTTTTTATACTTAAAATTTAAATAGAATGTTCTCTTTAATGAAATTGCATCTCTTCAGATGCAGTCTTCTTTATAGGAATAGCCTCAACACAATTATTTTAATTTTCATCCATTAGTTTATGGATGATGGTAACAACATTTTTGTTACTTCATTTTACTTTATCATTTCTTTGGGGGTAATAATATGAAGAGTGAAATAAGGATATCACATAATCATAGAAGGAAACCATAAGTTCAAAAGAAGATAAATTGGAAGCAATGTTTATCAAATTTTTTGTACTCAAAATCTAAATAGAATGTTCTCTTCAATGAAATTGCATCTCTTTATATGTAGTCTTATTTATAGGAATAACCTCAACACACTTTGTGAAATTGTACATTGTGTTGAGCACATGAGTGTGACGTGCATTGGAATGTATATTAAATGTATTAATGAAATTAAAACCCCATTGTTAAAAGGGATACTATATTACTACAGGTTCGAAGGGAAGTGGGGCAAGTTTCATTCTTCCAACAAAATTCTAGCATGCTTTACAAATTGAGTCCTATTCTTGAGAGTTTTTGAATTATAAGCTAGTATTCGTGAGCTCTTAGATTCTTAAATGTCATGACATGCAAAGAAAAGTGACCACCACATCCCTAATTATGGAAAGCTTGTAGTAATCTCTTATGTTGTTCCTTATCAACACATCTCAAAAAGAAAACATATAATCCTTTCTTCAAAAAAGTACTATCATAGATTACATATCTCTCAGCTCTCAATTTAACCAATATTTTCTCTTTAGGATTTAGATGCCTTGGGCACTCTCCATGGGTCAATAAGAAGGCAATATTTTAGTACCATTCATCAATAGAGACAATGAAGACTACCAATGAGATTTCTTTAAAATATTCTTTGGTAAGGCCTTTTGTATAGCCTTCTTGTAATCATCGACTCCCTTTACAATAAGTTGACACAAACCTCTCCCTTATGATAATTAGTTCAACATCACCTTGGGCCATTATATTCCTTATACCCATCTCCTCTACAACTTGAAAAACTTCATATTTTATTATGTTATTTGTGCACTAGAATAGTAACTTGTAGGAAAAAGGAAATAACTAATTAGTAGGGGAAATAAAAACAACTCTAACACCAACACCAATAAGGAAATGGCTACCAACAAACTCTAACATCCATGTATCATTGATATTGACTTCAATGAGTTTGGGAATATTCAGGTCTTCTCTAACATCATCATATTTTTGTTGTGTCATGTCTCTTCATATAAAATATCATCAAGAGGATCATCTAATTTTTGTACTATGTATGTGATTTGAGCTCAAGTTATAGTATTTTTTTATCCCTTCATTAGAATCATGTCTTGAAACCAATCCATTTGTATTTTGCCTCCTACATCTCTACAAAATATTTTGATCAATAAGATTCCATAGGTTACTGGAATGTCTGCCATTAGGAGTTAGTCATTTTGATTCTCTTTTGAAGATAAGCGGCCAAAGGTACTTGGGCATATTTAATCTTCCCAATAAAATGTACTATCTTGGTTCCCATAAAAAAACATCAACCAAAATTCTTTGTACATGTAAGCCTAAGTGCATGAACAAATTTAGTAGACATTAAATTATCAAAGTATCCAAAGTCTATGATATTGCTACTAAGCTTTTGAATTTAAATATAAAGGGAGACATGGAAGGGTTCTAAATTTTCAATATTAGGGTAGAGGAATCCATTATAGTTTGATAAATTGAGATATATTGGACTATGGGGATACCCTTGGATGCATGTCTAAGGTTACTAGGATTATTTCCTCTAATGAATTTGACTAATCTATCAAGCTGATATGGATTAGAATTTAGGTGTTCATTTTGAGACATCTAAATTTTAGATTTATTCACATGATTAATTATGTGAAATGAGGGCAAACTAGAAAATGTTAAAGATTAAGAATTTGTTTTAGTATGAAACATATTTTGATCACGTTTTGGTGAGGAACTGGGCTTTTGAAGATTTACAACATGAGATAAAGATTTGGTGATTTACCCTTCAAGGTGAAGACTTATATTATGCTTATGGGCTTCATTTCAGTGTACATGGTAATGCATTAAGAAAATCATAGAAAAATACATGCTTTAAAAGGTAGTGCTTTTGAGTACTACATCAATACACTCAATGTGGAGGGGTGAGATACAAGTAGTTTATAATTACACTATCAATTCAACAAAGTATACATTATTATTTTTTTTTAAAATTTAATGGTATGATATATTGCAAAAACATAGGTTATTGATTAACAATAATTTATATGATGGATATTTCATGGGAGATAAAATAGTCCAAACTACCAAAAGAGGGTGCATAATGCAACTAGGATTTCTCTTGCCATTTTCCATATTAATATAAAGGTTTAAAATTTCACTTCCTGATGATAAGTACACCACCGAGGTGAAAAAAGATTAAAAGTTAAAGGCTAGTTCAAATTCCATTATCATGTCCAAGAATGGAAATTATCCTCAACCAACTCCTTAAAAATAATATATTTTCAAGTTTTGGAACTTTATTATGGAGATTATTGGTAGTTGAAGTGATGCTCCTTGTGACTTTCAAAAGAATGTTATCTAGTGGGATATAAGGAAATTTGTATTAACCCTGAATATCATAGACTATACAAATGTGCACTTATTTGGTTGTAGAAAAGGAGCCACCTTGTTGGTTTTGAAGAGACATTTCTATTCTATATGTCCTCTATCCTTATAATATATATAAAATCAATATATTTGAGAAATATAAGGAGGATTATTTTAATATTGATTTGTTTATTTTTTCAACTGAAAAGAATGACAAACATACAACATGTTTTGTTAATTAGAAAATTCATAATCTGGATAAAATGATCAATCAACCAATTTCAACAGACTCATTTCCTATCTTCATCTACCTTTTAATAATTATTGGGCTTCCTTAAGGATATGTATACATTTTATTATGGATGTAGGCTAAGGTAATATTGGAACATTAGTAGGACAAGACAAGAAAAAGTTTTTTGAGGAGCTCTTATGGTATTGTCCTATGAGGAATACAAGATTTGACTAGGATATTTGGGTAGAAATTGGTCCTTTTACATCTAAGGTAATTATTCCCCACAAGGTAAACTTGGTAATCAACAAAATCAATGCGAGGTTTGGGTAAAATTAGTTTCTATTTACACCACTCAAATTTAGAGGAATTTGTAACTAACATAAATATACTCATGATCAATAAATTTTTGGTGGGATGGTAAGCCAATCTAAAGTAGAAGATGAGGCCTCGTATTGCAACTAGGATTGCTCTTTCTATAGGATATCCACATCCTAAATACTAGGAATACACCTATAATGGTATTTTAAAATGTCATTGACAATAAGTTCATTACTAAGCTGACAAACTTTGATCTTGAAAAGTTAAAGATTAGTTCAATTCCCCATGGCACATCTAAGTAGTACAATTTGTTATAAAAAATAACTCCTCTAGAATAATATGTTTCAATTTTTTTGTGGATGTAATGGAGATTTACAATGCTTTTAAGTAGTTGAATATTATGTCACTAAAGGAAATAGACATTGTATGTAGGCATATAAAAAAATATGAGAGGGTTCAGGTATAAAACATTGTTGATACAAAAATGAAAGATAAAATTTATTAAAACATGGTAGATATGGCTATTATAATTATAATTTGGTGCATGTAGTAGAAATCATACTTCAAACCTCTTATAAATAAGTTAATTAAGGTCATTGATGAAATTATATAAGTGATCCCTCCTCCCATGACATCCCATCTTGGTGCACGCATAATGAGTTACAATATGCCAACATGGAAAGGGTTTGAAAAAAGTACATAAACTGGTGATCATTTCTTATTTTTTGACCACACCCTTAGAATATGTTGTGGAACATATGACACAAGAACATTATCTTCCTAGCCCCAAATTCCCCATTATTTTTCTCCTCAACTTGCTCACAATGATTTTTTCATTAAGATCAATCAATATAGTTCTTTAGATAATAAACTTAAATGTTCTGACACTTTGGAAATATTTTATAAGTTTATGCTTTCTTGAGATTTTAACAAGTTGTCATACTTAATGATGTATGAAACGTGCCTAGTTCTAGATGTATTGATCCATTTAAATTGTGAGCCACCCCTATATATAGATGTTTTAATTCAAACAAAATTAAAAAACTAAAATTCTTATCAACATGGTCTCACCCATAGTTTATTAAGTATATTTTCTAGTGATGAAGCATTGGAACCAATTCCTCAACATAAATACTGAAGACAAAAATAAGATAGTTTGTAATTGAAGGACAATAAACTTTGAATGGTTTTAGACAAATCTCAACACAAATCCTATGAAGGATCTTAAATAATGAAGGGAGATCAAAAAATGTCTCAAATTCACTCATGTTAATTATTATATTGTTTATATGCCATGAAAACTATGACTAAAACCATTTACTCCACTACAATTCAATTATAGAAAGAAAGTTCGTTTTACTTACAAAAATTCCTTAGTCTTTTATTGAAGATGGTAACTTTATCTTTGTTTATGAGCAAGATCATGGGATATAAGAAAATCGGGAATGCTACTTGTAAGGTGGGAAATGTACACTCTAGTGTATAAGGTTTGTACAATAATATCTAGTTTGACCATGATAAAACATTTTGTGTTAAAGTGATAATCATGGGGTTAGATTTAATCTAATGTATTTGTAAATGCAACCATGAGGTAGTTATGGCCAAGAAGGTATAATTTACATACATGTTGATGTTAATCATTAGATAATTTCAAGGTTAATTTTTGTCCTAAGTCAACCTTGAGTCTAAGTGGAAAGCCTTTGACTTGGCGTATATGACACGGAGGTTGTAGTTGGATCTCAAGAAGTTGCCTATTCAATGTCAAAAAGTTGCATTTTTGGACCCATCACTCTAACTTATCCAATGAATTATTTTTGAAGGTTACACCTAAGTGCTTTAGGGTGTGATTATAGGGCTTAAAGAGGTAGGGAAAGGATCTGATAATTTGCATTAATGGCTTACCAGTTTTTCTTACGCATGTTTGAATTTAGGCTAAAAATTACATTTTTCTTATTTTGGGAAGGGCATTATTGAGGTGAGAATGGGTGGTTAGCTTGTAGATCGAGCCTAATTGGAGGCCAATAAAATGGTCCTAGATGTTATTTACTCTTGCTAAACATGTTGGTAGTGTCAGTTTTTGATCAAGATGAGGTATTTACATATTAGCACTTTACTTGGAACTAATATTTTCTACTTGAACTTATTATTTATCTTTGTATGGTTGAATGAAAATTAATTGGGTTTTTCAACTCTTACAACACGCTCTCTCACTTTTTTCACCCAGTTTGTATGAAATTATATTTGAAGTGTTCAAGGTGATTTAGAGGCTAGAATAGGCTTGTGATACTATCAAAGATCAGTTGTCAAGATAAATTATAAGAGGCCTAACACCCTTAAGGGATAGGCCTAGAAAGAAATAGAACTATTGATGAGAGTTGACTTAGGTCTAGAGACCTTAATGGGGAGTTGAATTATGTTAGGAGTGAGGTGTTGAAGGTGCTGAAGGAGTGAGTTGTTGAAGGGTCAAAAACCAATCTCAAGAATGTGTATTAGGCCAAATAGCTGTTGAAGGGCAAAAGTGTAAGAAAGTGTAAAGGAGTGTGGAGGCCTTTGAAAGTATATTGAATGGGTTTAATTATGGTTTAATAGGTGGATATAAGAGCTAGAGGAAGTGTTATCAAAATCATTAAAGAAGAGGAAGGCATCTAGGCATAGCCAAGACTAGGGAATGTATAGTGAGAGAGTGTGAAGAGTGAATGATAAAATGGTTATGTCTAAGAAAATAGTAGACTCATGATGTATTAGTTAATGGATATGCCTGATAAAAAAATCTTTAACTAGAAGTCATCTCACTTGTATGTTCTATAAATAGGATTTAGATTGACTTTGCTTTTATCCTTTTTGTGTTTAATGCTTGTAAACACATGTTTTGGCCTTTATGCATCTTTTGATTATACGTTGAAAAGTTGATTACATAAATGAGAAATAAGAATGTATTATCATATTATGAATAAATAAATATGCAAAAATTTATCAATTGACTTGTTTAAATGTGGTTAAAGTGCAAAGACCTAGCAAACCAGGTATTTTATTTTTCTAGCATTATTGGTTGAGCCTGACACAGATTGTGTTAATAATTATTTTATTTTAAGTTGTTTTTTCATATATGTCATGGTATCCACACATTACATAGATATAATTTTTTCCCTTTATATTTTACTTTGAAATTCACATAAAGATACTTTGCTTGAAGAATGTTGAGTCTAGTTGAAGTCATTATTTATGCCTTTTTATCATTAGCACTATGTTTATATGTATTTGTACGTTGCAAACAACATTAGATACACAAATAAAACATGTTGTCATACCTATTATCAAACTAGTTGTCAAATATATTTTTGAGACATTAGTCAAACCTATTATTACATATACAAGTGCCCCAAATCCTATTGTGTTGAATGTCAAGCTGAAAGATATTTAATCTATTATTTGTAAACTTGAGGTTGTTCAAATGAAGTATAAACTAATTGTGGATAAAATACATGTTTGTACTCATATTGTCAAGTCTACACCTCTTGTGCAAATCTAGAAGATAATGAAACTCAATAAACATCATGTTACTCTAGGGATAAGAAGAGGCCTTATAAATAAATGTCAAGCTAAGTCTTCATCTATTGGTTAATCATATGAAATCCAAACCTCAAATTTATCAAGTCATCCAAAATCACCTTGTACTAAATCTAGTGTAGTCCAAACTTGTTCTCATTGTGTACATCGAGGTCATCCCTCTACCCATTTCTTTGATCTACATCCTTTTATATAATATAAATGATTAGCTTACTCATCATTCAATCATTTTTATCTATGAGATCCACCTATAGAATTTATAATCCTTATAGATAGTGATCTAAGGTTCATTTGTTGTCCAAATCCTACAAGAGAGTCCAATCTACTCTTAAAGATGGTGATTTTTCTACTCATGATGTTATGGTTGATCATGTTAATGTTAACCTTGATTCTTGATCTAAAATATGGATCTACTTTACTAGATATTTTATTTAGTTCATTTCCACTATACTTAGTTATGTAGTTCCTACATTTAAAACATTATGTAAGACACTTACTCAATCTTGTTCATGTAAAATGAATAATTCAATCAAATTAAAGTGGTAGAATCAATGTTGAGATGGTATAATTTCCTATTGTATTGATGAAGTTAGCAATTTGTAGCCTTTGAATCTAAGGGTTTCACCATCAAATACAAATGGGTATAGGAGTGGTTTCAAATGCTTCTTCTTCTTGGTAATGATTGTTTGAAGTATTTGGTGGGTTCTTAGTTGAAAAGGCATAAATAAAGTATTTATATAAATCAAAGATTATCAGAGAAGTTGATGACAAATTTTAAAGTTGGATTGACATTGTAGTTTCCAAGTTTGGTTAATGTTGTCTCATTGTATCCTAGTTTGAATGGTTATTCTAGTTATGTTGGATCACTACATGAGGTGTATAAGAAGTAAAAATAAATCATGTATGCAAGATTTGGATAGTTTAATAATAAAATATGTATCCATGAAGACCATATTTGGTAGTAACTTATACAATTATTGAATTAAATAGTATAAGAGAAGTACAACTGCCTCACTCACTGGAGTTTTTCCCACACTAGATTTTTCTAGGTCATATAGTGTTTTCTTTTTATTCTTTGGATTCTCTTAATCTTTCATTTATATATTCAATATGTTCTAAATTGCATTTATAACAATTGTTTATCTCTATTTTATCATTAAAAATAGTCTAGAACACTCTTTTATTAATCATATGTTGAATTAGGAGTACATGATTTGTGTTGGTGAATATTAGTGTGGAATATCCACCTATTTTATGAATCACATTGGTATCATAATTAGTTTAGTATTAGTGTCATTTTGTGTGTCAATAACTATATTATAGTATATGCCTGTCACAAGAATAAGAGGAGCTAGTGGTCATGCTATCCTAGTTCTATTTGAAGAAGTAATTTCCAAAACAAAGTGGAGGTAAGCGATTAGAAGTATGGTTCATTATAATGAAAAAAATACCTATATAGTAGAAGATAAATTTCACAAGATCAAAGGAGTGGCTATAATTTCTCTTTCCATGAGCAAGCTTGATCGATTATAGTCCATCATGGGCATTATCATGGAGAAACTTGGTATTTTTATAGATACATTGAAATCAAGTAAGGAGGATGATCCCAAGCATGAGAAGATGGAATAACAACCCCTTGACAACTAAGATCCACCTTCTTTCAAGGCTAAGGCAAAGATAGATATTTAGCCATATGACAAACATATAAACATAGAGAGGCTAGACCATTATCTAGCCCAGCTAGAAGTATATTTTAGTCTGCATTAGATCAATGAGATCAAACAAATTTCTTTTGCAAGGTTAAAATTAACCAATCATGATTTAAATTAATTTGAAAGTTATGTTCATACCTTGGTTCTTAAGAAGCTTCCTCCTATTGCTAAGTGGGGTGATTTTAAAATACTAATCAAGAAGGATCTCTATCTTATTTATTATGAGGAAGAGAGGTCCATGTATGATAGATATCTTAGGTAAAATTAAGGCTCAAGCATACAAGAGTACATAAGTGAGGTCCACAGGAAGACTGTCCAAATTGGAAAAGATATAGCAGACCATGACATCTTTATGAAGTATGTTGGTGGGTTTCATAGCCTTTTAAGGAAACCTATCCTCTTGGCCTATTATATGAGTGTAAATGAGGCTTGTTCTAAAGCTCACTTCTTGAATATGGAAAATAAAAATAAGTCTACATCTACCTCTCAAATCACTCCAAAGAAACAAGTGGTTTTAAGCAAAAAGGGTAAAGAAAAGGTCAATGTAACACTAAATTTATTTCTAAGGACACTACATGGCATTATGGGCATTGTGATTTTGATAGATGTTTCAAGGAAAATTATTAAAGTTACATCTAAAATTGCATTTGTTTAAGAATAATAAAAATAATAAGGCCATGACCACACTCAAAGGTGAAGACATTGGTTGTAACACTGATGTGGATGAGAGTTTGTGTTGTACTTATATAAATAAAGAGGTATGTTTGACTAGTAGTAATGATAAAAAAAGTGAACTTTCCAATATTTTCTAAATTAAAATTCAAATGAAAAAATGTGGATGCTCTTTTTGATACTTACTCACCAAAATAAAATATGCAAGGAGTTAGTTGTCAAATTGAGGATAGAGAATTACAATCATCCAAGCTTTTATGCTTTGGCTTTAGTGAATAAAATTGTAGACATCAAGGTAACTAAGCAATGTAAAATTAAGTTTGGTGTTAATGCATATTTCATTGATGAAGTTATAGTGGACATTGTGCCCCTTGATGTGTGTGGTATAGAATTTGATAACCCTTATTTGTATATCTAGGATGTTATCTTCATGAGGAGATCCAATCAATACCATTTAATAAAAAAAGATAAGAGCTACATCAATTTATCCTATAAAGGTGATTCTAACATATCTTTGGTAAATGCCTCAAAAGCTAAAAGTCTTGTTAATGCAAGTGAGAAGTTTGTTTTACTTCCTTTGAGTTATATTCAAGATAAATAAGTGTTTGAACACAAAACTTATTGTATCATGTTTACTAATAAATAACACAAGAATATGAGAGAGTTAGTGTAACAGTTAAAGGAAGTCTTCCATAGGCCCATGGGGTTGTCAATGGTGAGACCTATTGATAAAAAAATTCAATTGCTACAAAATGATCTACCTCATAGGTTGTATAGGCAGTCCTTGAAAGATGTCAATGAGGTAAAACAAAAGTTACAATATTTAATTAGTCAAGGTGTATATCCTAATACTTCTCCATGTGGTTCTTATATTTTTTTAGTACTTAAGAAACATGGTTCATTTATAATGTGTGTTGATTATATAGCACTTAACAATATAACCATTAAGAATAGGTACCCTATTCTATAGATTGAATATCTTCTTGATCAACTTCAACATGTAAAAAAATTTACTAAGATAGATTTAAAATATGAGTATTACTAATTGATGGTTAAATAAGAGGACATTTGGATGACAACATTCAAAACAAGGCAAGGATGTATGAATGGTTGGTTCTACCTTTTAGGATATGCAATGCATAAGCTACCTTTATGTAGACGAATGAGATAATGAATCCATTTATTGATTCCTTTTTCATTGTGTATTGGATGATATTTTTGTTTTTATAAAAACTTTTGATGAGAATATTGATCATTTAAAATAAGTTTTAAATTTTTTGAGGGATACCAAGTTAGTGTAGTGTTGAATGAGAAGAAATATCAGTGTTTCATGAAAATTTCATCTTCTGCTCATGTAACAATTCACCTTCATTCATATATGACAATTAGACTAGTCCTTGATGATAACTTGAAATGTGATCAATCTTGGTGAATTATTGTGCACCTCAAAGATGGTGAGAAACTTCATCAGTGCATGATAGTGGTTACCAATTCTGCACCATTATATTGTTGAGCACATGATAGTCCATGTAGAAGAGTCTTGTACCAATTTTATTTGGTGCTGGACTACAAAAAAACCATAAGGAGAAAATCTTTGCCTAATTTTTCCTTGATCAAGGAGATCTTGGATCTGGCATAAAATTTCATCATTATCACAAATGGACCTATAATACTCTAGAATATTTGTAACAAGGGACCCAAGAAACAAATTTATCTCATGTTTTACTATGTGTAATGTGTGTGTAAAGCCTTTAGAAATTCAAATAAGTATCCATATTATTGTATTAACTAGTCAATCTATTATTGCTATAATGATTGAGTGGCATGGCATACTATCAATGCTCACTTTCCCAATTATGCATGTGATTTTGGACAAATTTTGAGTATCACAAACTTTTACATTTACAAAATGATCTTATAGTATTGATTTGTGAATACCAATGTGAGTATAGTCTTTGAAAGTGACTCTAAGATGTTGACAAAGTGAGCTGTGACATGAATAGTCTACCACCATGGCTTGGCTTGATATGTAACATCACCATCATACACATACAATCTTCAAAGCATACTCTTACACACATCTAGTTATACAATGTCACTTGTGACTTTGACATCCATGGGTTTGACTACATACTTGGAAATGCAAAGTTGATTAACCTTTACATCCTTCCCTTATCAGAACCATCTTAAAGAGTAGTTGGTCAGGGATATGATTTAATAGTAGGGCTAGTCTTCAGGTTATAGTTAGCATAATTATGTTTTATAGTCTCCTATTGTCAATGATGACATTAAGAGATTACCCCTTAACCTAAAACATGGTGTAAAAAAACCACCCTTGTCATAAAAAATGTCCATGGTAGTAATATTGGTGCCCAAACAATTAACATTTAGATCAATGTCATCCACTTGTGTGGGAACTAATGTAGACTGCACAATAAAATATTATTTTATGTAGTATTATAAATCATTGTGTGAGCTTGTGTAATGGTGATCACACTGATTTTCACTTAGGTTCTTATTTCCTTTATGTGACACTGAAGGCAATGGATCCTTCTAGTGTTGCATAACTTTCCTATGATTCTCTATCTTTTATAACATGTTTTGCTCAAGAAGTTGCCTATTCAATGTAAAAATGTTGCATTTTTGGACTTGTCATTATAACTAGTCCAACAAATTATTCTTGAACATTTCCCTGAGTAATTTAGGGTGTGATTAAATTGATTAAAGAGGTAGGGGAAGGATATGAAAGTTACCATAAATGACTTATAGGTTTTGTTTTATGCATGTTTGAACTTAAGCTAAAAAATGCATTTTTCTAATATTAGGAAGGGCATTATTGAGGCCAGAATGGGTGGTTATCTTGTCGATTGAGCCTAACGGGAGGCCAATAACTTGGTCCTGGATGTTATTTTCCCACCCTCAAATGTGTTGTTAGAGATATTTTTTGGTCAAGATGAGGTATTTTCATATTGAAACTTTACTTGGAACTAATGTTAGGGTGTGGAGCTAAAAGCTTCACCAAGGAGCATACTTAAACAGGTTCGGGTCTACACAGACGCCGGCGTCGGTCAGGAGCGACCGACGTCGGTTAGTAGCAGTTGCAGAGGCGCCGACGTCGGCGATAGGGTCGGCCGGCGACGGTCACAGGCGAACAGGCAGGAACCGACGTCGGTTACTTGCGTGTCCAGAAATCTATTTCCGTGGACGGCAGCGAGTGTTTGCATGATAAGTTTGAGTCGTGGACTCAAGCTTGCGTCTCTATTATTAGCAATATTATTTTTAGAGCCCTTGTTCAAGAGGCTTAACTGTTTGTTGTAAGAGCATGCTCAAGTTTCCTATTTCTATATGTAGGAAGATCTTCTTAGCTTAGAATTGTAGAATGAGTGTAGAACTGTAAGAGTAGAACATTGTGAATGTTTGAAGGACAGTACAGAGTTGCATCAATCCAGGTTGTTGGGTTTGAGTGTACTTGAGAGAGAGCTCTTGAGGAATAGAGATCTAGTGAGAGATCTTGTGTGCATCTGAGAGAGGTGTGGAAGAACGAAGTTTCTTCAAATTGTATTCCTATTGTAAAGAGTTTCAATACAAGTTTTCAGGGTGTTTTCTTGTATATCTTGTTCTGTGCTATTTATCATTTTAGTTACTTATCTATCTGATTTATTTCCACGTTTATTGCTTTCACAAGTGTAATCTATTGTTGGTTTGATCCCCCAACAAGTGGTATTAGAGCCTTGGCTACAGGTTACAGGTTACAGATTACAGGTTGCTCACAGGTGTTTCTGTAGGAATTTCTGTTTGAGTGGGAGAAGCAATGGCAGAAGAAAGTAAGCTGAGAATGGAAAAGTTTAATGGCAAGAACTACCAACATTGGAGAATGCAGATAGAGGACTATCTGTATCAGAAGGATCTCTACTTACCATTAGGTGGGATAGCAAAGAAGCCCAAGGACATGGAGGATGAAGAATGGGAATTTCTTGACAGAAAGGCTCTTGGGTCTATAAGACTGAGTCTGGCCTCCACTGTGATATGTAATTTGTCACAGGCAAAAACTACGGTAGAGTTGATGACCACGTTAGCAAATATGTATGAAAAACCCTCAGCTTCAAATAAGGTATATCTTATGAAGCAATTATTTAATTTGCATATGAATGAAGGTGGATCTGTTTCTACTCATCTGAATGATTTCAATGGAATTGTTAATCAGTTAAGTTCTGTCAATATTGTATTTGAAGATGAAATAAAAGCTCTTTTGATATTATGTTCTTTGCCTGAAACCTGGCATGGCTTAGTAATGGCAGTTTCTAATACTGCATCTGCATCAAATATTTTGAAAGTAGAGGATGTGGTTAGTGTTATCTTGAATGAGGAAATACACAGGAAAAGCACAGAAGAGACATCTGGGAATGCTTTAAATTTTGAGAGCAGGGGAAGGCAAAAAGAAAAGAGCAAGAGGAGATCAAGATCTAAGTCTAAGGTGAGAGGAAGATCCAAATCCAGGAATGGCAGGAAGCCACAATGCTAGAACTGTGGAAAGATGGGGCACATAAGCAGAGATTATTGGTCAAAGCCTAAGGAGGACAACCAGCACGAAGGAAAGGAAGAAGCCAAGGTTGCAGGTATTGCACAGGATGCTTTAATTTTCTCTTTGCATAATAACATAGAATCTTGGGTATTAGATTCTGGTGCATCTTTTCATGCTACCCCTAATAGAGAGTATTTCAGTGACTATATCCATGGAGATTTTGGAATAGTGTACTTAGGGGATGACGAGCCTTGTAAAATAATTGGCAAAGGTAAAGTGCAGCTGAAGATGCAGAATGGCAACACATGGGTGTTGAGAGAAGTGATGCATGTTCCTAGTTTAAAGAGAAATTTGATTTCTGCAGGTAAGCTAGGTGATGAGGGTTGTACAGTAACTCTCACAGCAGATTCTTGGAAGGTGACCAAGGGTGCACTAGTTATGGCCAGAGGTAAGAGAGAAGGTACTCTCTACTTGTTTAATTGTGTTACTAACAAATCTCCTTCAGTTTTATCTACTTCAGGTGTGGATTGTAAATTGTGGCACTCAAGGCTTGGCCACATGAGTGAGAAGGGGATGTCAATACTTAAGTCTAAAGGTATGCTTTCAGATTTGAAAAGTATGGATCTAGAATTTTGTGAGCATTGTGTATTTGGAAAACAGAAAAGGGTTAGTTTTCTCAAGACTGGGTCTACTAAGGAAAGGCAGAAGTTGCAGCTTGTTCACACAGACGTGTGGGGACCGGCTCAGGTAGCCTCTATTGGCGGATCACGGTACTATGTTACATTCATAGATGATGCCACAAGAAAGGTATGGATCTACTGTATTAAAAAAAAATCTGATGTTTTTGAGACTTTTAAGTTTTGGAAGGCTATGGTTGAGAATGAAACAGGCAAAAAGTTAAAGTGCCTGAGATCTGATAATGGCGGTGAGTTCTGCAGTCTTAAGTTCAAATTGTATTGTTATGAGATTGCATGCAGGGTTGCCCTTAGAGTTTTGGGCAGAAGCAGTTGACACCGTAGTGTACCTGATTAACAGAGGACCCTCTACAGCTCTGGATGGTGGAATTCCAGAAGAGGCATGGACAGGTAAAAAGGTAGATCTCTCATATCTCAAAGTTTTTGGTAGTGAAGCCTTTGTGCATATAGATAAGGAAAATAGAAAGAAGCTTGATCCTAAGTCTATGAGGTGCACGTTTATAGGCTATGGCTCAGATGATTTTAGTTTTAGATTTTGGAATCTAGGAACTAACAAGGTAATCAGGAGCCATGATGTTGTTTTCAATGAAAGAGTGATGTACAGTGATCAGATAAGGAAGCTGGATCAATTTGGGCAGAGCAATAGTGAATTGGACGAAGTTATGGTCCAAAATGAGCTCGCGGGAAAAAGAAATAATCACTTGCAGGAAAACACAAAGACCGACGTCGGCAGGGTTGGAACCGGCGTCGGCAGTAAAGAAACCGATGTCGGTCATACAGAGACCGACGTCGGCAGACCAGGCACCGAGTTCGGTCAGGTAGAACCGACGACGGTGAGTGACAGGTCTACAGGTGGCCGAGGTCGGTCACTGTCAGAAAATTTGGGTGGACAAATTGTTGAAAACAAGTCTAAGACACCCACCAGGAGGTCTGAAAGGGTAAGTAAGCCTCCAATTAGATATTCTCCTTCCTTATATTATTTATTGCTAATTGATGGTGGAGAACCAGAGAGTTTTGAAGAAGCAATACAGGTGGAGTCTAGGAGTAAGTGGGAGCGTGGCATGGTTGAGGAGATAGAGTCCTTAAGAGAGAACCAAACATGGGATTTGGTTGAATTGCCAGCTGGTAAGAGAACACTGAAGAACAGATGGACCTACAGGTTGAAGGAAAGTGAGGATGGACAGATGCGATATAAGGCCAGATTAGTGGTAAAAGGATTTGCACAAAAGCCAGGTATTGACTTTGGTGAAATTTTTTCTCCGGTTGTTAAGATGACTTCTATAAGGGTTGTATTGTCTTTGGTTGCTTTTGAGGATTTGCATCTCGAGCAGCTAGATGTTAAGACAACATTTCTTCATGGAGATTTGGATGAGGAAATCTACATGGAACAGCCAGAAGGTTTCGAGGTCAAGGGTAAGGAGAAGTTTGTGTGCAGGTTAAAGAAAAGCTTGTATGGCCTCAAGCAAGCTCCAAGGCAATGGTACTTAAAATTTGACAGGTTTATGACTGAGCATGGCTACAGTAGGTGTCAATCAGACCATTGTGTATATTTCAAGAGATTTGATAACGGTAGATATATTATTCTATTGTTGTATGTAGATGACATGCTGGTTTCAGGGTCTCACATGCAGGATATCTCTGAGCTTAAGGAGAAGTTAGCTCAAAAGTTTGCCATGAAGGATTTGGGAGAAGCGAAGAAGATCCTTGGCATGAGCATTAGGAGAGACAGGAAAAATCACAGGTTGATATTGTCTCAAGAAGATTATGTGAACAAGGTGTTGGAGAGGTTTAATATGCAGGATGCAAAACCGGTAAGTACACCTATGGCTGGACACTTTAAGTTAAGCAAAGAACAATGTCCCAATTCACATGATGAGGTAGAGTACATGAGTATGGTTCCATATTCTTCCGCAGTAGGGAGTTTGATGTATGCAATGGTATGTACTAGACCAGATATTGCCCAAGCAGTGGGAGTAGTAAGTAAGTATATGGCCAATCCAGGTAAGGAACATTGGAAAGCAGTTCAATGGATCCTTAGATATCTGAGAGGAACCAGCAATAGGCATTTATGCTATGGAGGTTCAGATACTTCTCTACATGGCTATGTAGATTCAGATATGGCAGGGGATTTGGATGGCAGGAGGAGCACTACAGGTTATGTTTTTACTGTAGGTGGAACAGCGGTTAGTTGGATATCTAAGTTGCAGAAGGTTGTAGCCTTGTCAACTACAGAAGCAGAATATATTGCAGCTACAGAAGCTAGCAAGGAGATGATATGGATGACATGGTTCATGGAAGAGCTTGGAAGGGAGCATGGGAGTTGTAGATTGTACAGTGACAGTCAGAGTGCAATCCATTTGGCCAAGAACTCGGCCTTTCACTCTAGAACCAAGCACATACAGCTAAGGTACCACTTCATACGGCAGGTATTGGAAGATGGTGAGTTGAAGCTGGAGAAAATTCATACAGACAAGAATCCTGCTGATATGCTAACAAAGCCAGTTACGATGGAGAAGTTGAATCTTCATTCAACTTCTATTGGTCTTCATGATTGAGTTGAAGATGGAGGAGCTAGAAGATGATGCTGTACAGGTTGGTGCAGCTGGTTTATCTCCAAGTGGGAGATTGTTAGGGTGTGGAGCTAAAAGCTTCACCAAGGAGCATACTTAAACAGGTTTGGGTCTACACAGACGCCGACGTCGGTCAGGAACGACCGACGTCGATTAGTAGCAGTTGCAGAGGCGCCGACGTCGGCGATAGGGTCGGCCGGTGACGGTCACAGGTGAACAGGCAGGAACCGACGTCGGTTACCTGCGTGTCCAGAAATCTATTTTCGTGGACGGCAGCGAGTGTTTGCATGATAAGTTTGAGTCGTGGACTCAAGCTTGCATCTCTATTATTAGCAATATTATTTTTAGAGCCCTTGTTCAAGAGGCTTAACTGTTTGTTGTAAGAGCATGCTCAAGTTTCCTATTTCTATATGTAGGAAGATCTTCTTAGCTTAGAATTGTAGAATGAGTGTAGAACTGTAAGAGTAGAACATTGTGAATGTTTGAAGGACAGTACAGAGTTGCATCAATCCAGGTTGTTGGATTTGAGTGTACTTGAGAGACAGCTCTTGAGGAATAGAGATCTCGTGAGAGATCTTGTGTGCATCTGAGAGAGGTGTGGAAGAACGAAGTTTCTTCAAATTGTATTCCTATTGTAAAGAGTTTCAATACAAGTTTTCAGGGTGTTTTCTTGTATATCTTGTTCTGTGCTATTTATCATTTCAGTTACTTATCTATCTGATTTATTTCCGCGTTTATTGCTTTCACAAGTGTAATCTATTGTTGGTTTGATCCCCCAACAACTAATATTTTTTGCTTGAACTTATTGCTTATTTTTGTATGGTTGAATGGAAATTAATTGTTTTTCCACCTCTTGAAACACTCTTTGTCCCTTTTATCATCCACTTTTGCATGAAATTGTATTTTAAGTGTTCAAGGTGATTTATAGGCTAGAATAGGTTTGTAATATTATCAAAGATCAATTATCAAAGATTAGTTATAAGAGGCATAACACCCTTAAGGGATAGGCCTAGAAAGTAATAGAAATATTAATGGGCATTGACTTGGGTCTAGAGACCTCAATGGGGAGTTGAAGTACTTTAGGAGTGAGGTGTTGAAGGGTTAAAAACCAATCTCAAGAATGCATATTAGGCCTATTAGGACAAATAGCCCTTGAAGGGCAAAAGCGAAATAAAGTGCAAAGTAGCATGGAGGCCTTTGAAAGTAGATTGAGTGGGTTGAATGAAGGTTAGATAGGTGGATATAAGAGTGAGAGGAAGTGTTATTGAAATTATTAAATAAGAGGAAGGCATCTAGGCATAGCCAACCCTAGGGAGTGTATAGCGAGAGAGTGTGAAGAGTGAATGACAAAAGGGGTATGTTGGAGGATAGTAAAGGTGATGAAGGAGCATCACCAAATACATGTATAATCTATGTTGACAATATTCTTAGGTAATTATTAAGACCTATAAACTAGGTTAGTTTAGTAAGTTTAATTTCAATGAGTAAGAGAGAATTTGAGTACTTTTAGTAAATTACCAATCTGGGTTTAGAATCTAAAAAAGTGATAATCATCAATAATAATGAGGAGGAACCATACAAGACCAACCAAAGAGCTTAAAAGGACAAAAAATATCATTTTTGAAGAGGTTAGAGCATATGTTGTAGATTTGTCTCAATGGAGGATGACTATGTAAATGTTTTCTTATTATACATAATACATATTTTTGAGTCTTATTTCATGTTTTCCATTATATTATCCTTTTATAATATGATTATAATATTTTCATATTGATTACAAGCTTAAATCTTAGTTATATTCATGAAACCCTCAGGAATTCTATATTTTTACTATTATAGTCATTTTTAGAGGCTTATTTACATATAAAAATTGTTATATGAACTCAATTGGACTATTGGAATATTTGAATATTTTTATTAAGATTAATATACATGTGTTATATCATATAAAATCCCAATGATCTCTATGAACTATAAATAATTAGTTCTTGGCTTGCAATTTTTTTGAGTAAATTTGAAGTAAGGGTTTCATGGGTAAAACACCTCTAAAAATCAAATGATTGAAAAATAAGGTCTAAAAATTTGTAATCAGCTGGGGAGTCGATATTATAACTTATTAAAAGTATCATTGGGTTGATAGGATGTTTGAAATTTTAGGTACATAGGACTATTTTTTTGTACAATAATAGAAGACCATTTTTGAAAAAGTTGTGCATAAGATAAGACAAGTTTCTGGTTGATTTGAGTTATATAAAATTAGGTAAGGGTTGGAATATGTTATAATTTATAAAATAATACTATAAATATAATTTTTAAGAGCTAAAAACTCTATTTTGATAAATTGACCTATTGGAACAACAACTAGGTCTAAAGACCTAGAAACTTAAAAAGATAGAATTTGAGAATGAAAGCTCAATCTCTTAGAGACCTATAGTTGGTGATTTATTGTAAGATTTTAAACCTACATAAATCCTTAAGTTTTATTAATACCTATACAAAGTGTATTATGAAATAATTATTCAAAAGAAGGAGAGCAGATCTGAGATATTGGTGACTAGTTAGGAGCAAACCTAATTAACAATTGACTAGTTTAAAAGAAGATTATTTGAGAGCCGATTTTGAATTAAGTTGAGAATAAGAGTATATAAGTGAGGTTGTAATTCTTCATGATATTAGGGCATCTGAATATAACTTTCATATCTTTATTAAACATAGAAGAGTAAACTATTCATTATGTGGTACTAGGGATGATAAAGGGTTTTGGCCAAAGATATGATCTCATTAGTGAATATTTTGTTTCAAGTCAATAAGGTTGGATTTTATTAGAATAAAGATATTATAGTCAAGGTTAGGCATAAGCTCATATCTACATTATACAAATATGAACATGATTGGTTATGGGCATTAAATGAAATCAATTTGCATGCCAATGATCAATTAAAAAGATGTAAATGGGTGATGACAAATGCAAAATAGATAAGCGTTTCATTAGTTATTTACACTACACAATCAAATAAAAAAATTAATTTAAAAAAAAAAAGGAATATCATAGATTTATAGAATTGAAAAGAGCAATTTTTTAATCCTAATTTGTGTACAACATTAAATACATGATCCGATATATAAAAGTTTAGAAGATCAAAACAACATTATACGATAATATTTAAAATTAAAACTAAATATAAATTAGATAAATTAACATAATTTAGATGAAGACTTCCAAAAAATCATATAGGCACATGTACAATGTCAATAATATACATAGATTACCATGATAGGCATACATAAAATTACATCTACCAACATAGTATATAATGTTAGGTGAATTTCATATACACATATACAATGCCAAACATGCGTACACTACTATATAGGCATAAAAAAAGTACTTCTCATGTAGGACATGCTAATCATAAAATAGCCTCCCTCTCTTTGCCTTCCTTGAAGAAGACTCCTTAGGATGTCCTCTTGGTAGATGGAGATCTCTCTAATGCCTTAGATAGCTCCAAGGTCTAACTACAGGTCATACACTCATAGCTCACTTGTAGATGAACCTATTAAAATACAATTATTATTTAAAAATTAACATAAAATACATTTAACCATTTGTTAATAAATTAATTTTAAACTAGAATAAAAAATCATTTAAACATGCTCTTACTACAAGTTCACGGTCAAGATCAATCTTTTTTTGATGCTCCAACAAGTTATTGGCAAGATCAACTATTAGAATAGGTATATAAAATAGGTAAGAAACATGAGAAGTTTCCATACTAATCATCTGAATAGGAAAATTAGATGTCATGGGACAACCCTGCATACACAATACATTCGCATAAGTTATATTTTCCCCAAGTATGTAGTAAAAATATTAAAACAAGTCTATTTTTACAATTTAAAATTGCAAGTTAATATATACCTCTATCAGTGCCTATGCAAATGACATTGTAGTAATAATACTTATGTTTTTCTTGGCTCACAATGACGTAGAAGTGTCTACTTGAGTCATATATTGAATGTAAACAAGGTCTCACTTAATTTTCTATAAAGTATCAAAGATATATGGCAAGTTTTTATCCTTTATTAAACCAAGAGTGTATTTTATAGAATTATACCTCAATTTTGAGATCCTTGATAGATAAATCTAACTTAAACTTATAAGGCAAATATATATAGACTAAATGTATATAGATAATAAGATTAACTCAAAATATTACCTCTATATAAGTAAAAGGTGTCATCCTAATAGAGATAAATTCAGTAGTGGATGAGGAAATAGCTATATCTAAAAATGTAAACAATGGCTTCATCAAATCAAATGTTACAAATGTTGACTGTGATGATGAAGGCATTGTCACCTCTTGGGACATAAAAATGACATATATATCAATTAAAGTTATATGTAAATTAATTATTAGCTAAATTAAATTTATAATTATATGTTAAATTTAAAATGACATTAATATAAAATGTACCTACATTTGTGTAGTGGTTGATATATGCACATAAAACATACGTGACAAAAATCATCACACAGAATAATATTATCCAAGCCCTCTAAACTACCAATGTCATCATCATCATAAGGTCTAGTGCATATAACTCCACAAGATCTGTAAGGGTAGGGTTGAGTATGCGTAATAGGTGGTGTATCTCAAGCATCAATCTGTGAGAGCCTACTCATATGTTGAATGAGTGTATTAATGAATGAAGTTAGTTCATGTAGAGTCTTAATCTCCATGACCTATTAAACTGCATAAGATATTTTAGGTTCAAGTGGATTTTGGATATAGATTTTTGTAGGTTGATTAGGTGCATGACATGCACCTATTTTTTCCTGTTTAAAGCTTTTCCCTCAACATTGAAACTCACTAAAATTAAAATAGTTCAAAATGTCATCGAGGACAAAGTAATAGTAGAGTTTCTTAAAAAAATACAAGGAGACCTCATGGTTGTTACATGATGGATAATCAAACACCATCCACCATCAGTCCCAAAAATTAGTTGTGATTAAATTATATTGGCAATGGTGGATTGGAAAATGTTTAGCAGTTACTAGAAATGGTGCATTAGTGGTTGGGTTAATCAATAAGGTAAAAATAGAGGCTTTTATGTCTTTGTACTTTATCTCATATGATAATATTTTTTCAACATAATAAGCCCTACAAGTATCCTAATATGAAGCCCATATGTCAATTTGACTCATTATATAGTTAATTTGACCTAATAATGTCTCTAGGGAATTGGCTAGATAGGTGTGGTAGGTGTTGGTGTAATTGTGATCCCTCATTCTCCCAATTAATTTTTTAATTTCATTTTTATTCTCCATAATGTGGTCCAATAAACTCTCTTGACTACCTAGGGGATTCTTTGGAACTGTAGGAGGGTAAGGAGGAGGGTTAGGAGGATAGTTCAGTGGAGGGTTAGGAGGAGGGATAGGTAACAGAATAAGAGGGTTAGGTGGAGGGTTGAGTTGAGGAACAAGAGAGGTAGGAGGAGGGATAAGAGGTTTAGGTAGAGGAACAAGAGGGTTAGGTAGAGTAACATGAGAGTTCGTAGGATGGGTTGTTCAAAATAAATGAAGTACTAATTAAACAATGAAAACAATAAATAATTAATAAAATTAATAAATAATGAATAGATTTTTAGCATTTACCTCTTTTACATGGTGACATCATCAATTAGTAGCTTTTTGGGATGAATTGGTGTAAGGTTTGGCCTTACTAGGGAAAAACACGATTACAGAGTGGAGGAGAGTAAGGGAAAATATAGAACAAGAATGCAACATGAGAAATTTTTGCATTTGGTTTGATTTTTGTTTTGGGTGACACAAGGAATGTGATCAAATTATTAATGTGATCATGTTATTTATATAAAATAATGCGCTCATGTTATTTAATAACACAATCATGTTATGGATAGGTAATTACCAAGCCATAATTTATATAATCTGATCATGTTATTTAAATAACATGCTCATGTTGTTAAAGAATATGATCATGTTATTGAATAATATGATCATGTTATGGTAAATGTCCACAAAATTATTCCCCAACTCTATGCACATACCCCATAGAGTGTGGCGGCATCACTAGATATAGTTATTGATGAGTTTAGTGATACAATACTAAAACCACATGATCTATATGTTAACGCATAAGTGGAATTAGATATAACAAATTCACATGTAGCTTTGGAACCTACTCCTAGCATTATTGATGTTAGCACAAGCTTGGATGTGAAAATACAATAATCTTCAGTAAGATCTAATGGCCTGAATCCTCTTGAATCAATCTATGTCTCATTTTGATGAGAAATTACTTCTCTTAGAAGGCATTTCAAGAAAGTTAAAGACAATGAACAAGCTAAGCAATATGTAGAGTGTTATTTGTGAACTTGATAAAAAAATTCTTGACTTATGCAATACTGTTGATGAAATGACAAAGGTCATGAACCTGCATTTCAAATACAATGATTTGTAAAGATGATAGTATATTTGGTGCTATAACTAAGTTCATAGTTTTTAAATTAAATAAACCAAGGAGGAAGAACAAGGTATTGTTGTGTAGACTACAGAAAGAGTGAAACCTGAAAGTGGACATCTTTCTCAAGGAAAGTATTCATAATTAAAACATAATCTATTTTCCCATTGTAATTTTTTAATATTCTATGGTTATGAATGTATTACCTTTTTTTTAATATTCAATTCAATGAAATGAGTAAATAGTGAAGAAGCAAAGAGCGAATGTAAGAATAGAATAAATATTTGTTGGGAAGGAATCCCAAGAGTGACACTCAAAGAATGACTACCAAGTTTGGAAATTTGTAAACCTTTTGTTTTCTAGTCTTATCTAATGATTGGGGTTTTAAAATTTTGCACATGTGAAGACCAAGTTGATACACTACACTAAAGTTAAGAAACTAATAGCTTGTAAAATCCCACTATCATATATGTGTTGACTAATGATCAAATGTTTATATTTGTTCATTTTATTCCAAAACTCTTCCAAATATATATTACCACTCCTTAAATCACCAAATTCTAGTATTCTTATCTCCAAAGTGGATATGTGTTCAAATCTCATGTATTTGTGTTTCATTTTTGGAGGCTTAATTATGTGGAAGGCAACTTCCTAAGCTTATGGGATTTTGATAGGCATAGTTAGAATGAAGAATTTTTTTATGTGAATGAAAATAAGAGGCTATGGTGGTCATAAAGATATTATATTCACCCCTTGAAACTATCCCAAGAGGCTATGTTGTCTAACCTAATCTTTGAAGTGATTGAGACACACCAAAAACATGAAATGCACTAAAATAGTTGAAACTAGATTAAATTTTGAGATAATAGCAAAAAAGATGCTCTATGCATTGAGGGTATTTGAATAGTAGTTTTTGGGTGATAAATAAGATTTGAATTAGGTGAAAATAATGGAAAATATCTAATGGGAATGATATGGTTCTATACTTGTGACCTTAGGGCAAAGCCTTAATTGGAAAGGACATAGGTCAGACTCTAGAATCACATAGTTCTAAAATGGTGCCTTATCCATTAGAATATAGAGTAATAAGTAATTACATAGGGAATTTAACACAATGAAATGAGGAAGGATAGATAAAACAAAAACAAAAAAAAAATGGAAACAAACCAAAATCCTAACTCACTTATATACATGTGGGGAAAAACTTGATGTAGGAACATCAAAGGTGTACAAGCAATATTGAATCACCAAAAAAGGTAGGAGGTTGCATAGTTTTAATTAAAATTCTTAGGAAAGATTTATTAGTTCAAAAGGGTTTTTGGTTCATAAGATATCCTATTGGTTCAGTTGGAGTTACAATAGTTTTCTAAAATCACAAGGGTCACATCAATCGCATTGGGGGTCATATGGTCACATTCCCATTTAATAACTCCAAGTTGGTTTATATTGGTGGTCACATGTATATTCTTTCACAACTCTAAGATGTGATGTTTGGAATCATGCACAGATCATTTCATAAGTCTTTCATTTCATAGGGACTATATAATCTTTGTGTCAATGACCACATTATTTCCCCATGTTTTAAAGTCTATGAGGGACTTTATATTTTCTACATTCATTTCACAACTAAGCACTCTTTTTGAACCCAAAAATATATGCATTAGTTTACATAGTCTTATGGGTATAGAATACAAGTGTCATAGTCATAATTATTCATAGAGGCCTTATCTTTTTTGCAAGTCTAAGTCATGGTAGGGTCATGGGTGCATGACCAATTTCAAATTGGAGTTCATAACTCAAACGAGTTTGTGACAATCCATATAGCAATCACATGAGTTTGAGATCCTAGGATTTTAAGATGTGTCATAATAATGAGGGTCACAAGATATAATACTAGCCATAATGTAACATGAATCCATTAAAATATTTCAATGGATTTAAATGATTCATAGGTCAGTAAAAATAAAGAGAGGCCACAATGAAAAGGAGTAGAGCATAAGGAATCATAAGGTGAATTTAATAAATCCATGAGTCCATAGAGACTTTGAAGATCATGATAATGGCTTAGGAACTAGTTATGCAGGGACCCATGATCTTTCCACATGACACTTATCATGTGTAGCCTACAATCACAATTTCTTATTTGGTCACAACAATGAAAAAACAACATATAGATCTTTGGATGGTCAAAACTTTAGCATTAAATCACCAAATTAGGAATTTAAGGTCTCATTATAAATATATGGAAGATAAATTTTAGTTAGTGGCCACATAAAAGTTAAACTGACCATGTAGTAAATATTAAAAAAAGATATTCTACGAATCACTGACAATTATAAGGAAAGTTCAAGAAAGTAAAAAGTGGGAAAAATAGTGAAAGGATACCATATAATCGTTAAATGGGATTTTTTAGGTAGTATATATGGGACATAAATAAATCAACTATGGGTTGCATTATACATGTTAACATCAAAAGATTAAGAGGTCAATATTGAAAGGGTTGAGTAAGGAAGGGAGATCTTAGCAAAAAGTAGAGATTTAAGCCTACAAGTAAAGAATAAAGATTAAAATAGAGGGGCCACAGATCATAAAAGGGCCATAATAGAGATCCAAAAGAGAGGATTTGTAGAGTATATAATATAGAGTGAATGTAAAACCCATAGAAGCTCAAAATTAGAGATAGATGGGGATAGAGTAGGTGCAAAGAGTCACTATGAGTGAAGATGTTATTAAGGCTTTATTTCATTAAATAGATAAAGAATACATATTGTTTTATGTTGTATGAATTTAATTTCATGGCCAAGGGAACCCCTTCACTGGGAATCCTTACCTTGAATTTCACCAAGTTATCTCATACTAGTCACATGAGTTTGTTGTAGATGTGATAAACTTTTGTAAGTAAAGAAGATCCATGTGATAAAATTGTGAGACTTTTTTCTTTTAGTTAACTACAATTTTTGAAAATATCATATTTTTTGTAGGTAAGAGAAAGTATTATAAGAGGAGAGAGTTGTGTGAAAGGGACATAGACTCTTGATTGAGTCTATTGTATATTTAAAAAAAAAGCATTGCTTATATCAGTGCCAAGTTGTGAAACATAAGCTTGCATTTGATAAAGCATAAGATTGTCACAAGTGTGTGAGAATTCATGCAAGTGTAAATAAAGTAGTGGAAGAGAGTGTCTTATTTGAGTCCAATGTAGGTTTTGAAAGATAAGATTTCTTAAATCAATTACAATTTGTGAAAGATAATATTGTTTTTGGAAATGAAATGTTATGTAAAAGAGGAAGCTCACATGAGTATAAGACCTAGTAGAGATGTTGAAGGAATTCCATGAAAGATTAGGATGGAACAAGTGGAGAATATGTTGCAACTATAAGTAAAGAAGATGAAGAAGAAATGATGATGGGGTGGTTTTCCCTATGAAAAAGGTTGGATGCTTTGGAGAGAGATGTACGTGAAGTAGAATATTCCAACAAAGAAAAGAGACCAACAAAATGTGAAGGTGAAAGAAAGAATTAAGTCCCCTTGAAATATTGTTTTTTTTGTGGTAAAGAGAGACATAAAAGATCATGAGATGGATTGTTGGGTTAGAAATTTTATTTTAAGAGAAAAATATTGTAGATCCAATGAGGGTAAAAATTGCATGAAAGAAGTTATGTAGACATGCAATTGGGTATTGGAGAGACCTCCAAAATAAGAGACAAGAGAAAGGAAATAAAATGTTGAGTAGTTGAAAACATATGGTTTCCAATTTTATGGATCATGTTGTGCATCCAAAATTGTAGAGAGAATGGTGGAATAAGCTCTAAGCATTGAGAATTGAGAGAGAGGTGAAGAAGATTGCCTTCAAGCAATCAGAAAAGGATGTTTCCAAATGATCAACTCAAAGATGTGAGTGAATAGAATAAGGTTGATTTAAAAATAAATCAAAACATGAGATCTACAAGTGAGAAGCTCAAGTATGTTTTCAAGAGAATTAGAGAGAGAAATTTGTGAGTATCCCTTAAAGGAAGAAATATTCATGGAAGAGGATGTGGAAGCAAAAAATTATTCACCAAAAAAAGGAAACCCATTATTTGATGATGGTAAAGAAATTATAGAATCCTTTAAGTAGGAATAGGTTGTCATCATTGAAGGATAAATGTATTAAAATTGATATTTCTCTTTTACAAATAAGAAACTCATGTTTTTTATGAAGAAAATAATCAAGGTAAAGGAAGTGCAAGTGAATGCACATAAGCAATATGTAGTTGAAGACCACTATAGAGGAAGAAAATAGTTTGAAGAATGATGTAAAAATAGTAATGGAGATTTTTGATAATGGGCCTTTGGAAGTCCATTATGTGAATGAAATCGAAGAGGAAAATGAGAGCAATAGAGAACAGTTGGACAATGTGTCCTCGAGGCATGTCCTCGAGGCATCAAGAAGCACTAGAAAAATTATTTGTAGGATTTATTTATTCCATTAATGTGGGTGATTTAGGTGCAGGTCCAACAATAACAAATATGAGGATAAATTATGGTTTGATCCAGTGTGCTCATATGCATAATAGACAACATGAAGAAGTGGAAAAAGATATATTTCACTTAAATTAATTTGATGTGGGAGAGAATAATCACAAAGGTGATTGGATAAGTGAAAAATGTCATTCCCATGACATAAAAGCAAAAAAGATAAAGAGGGAAAATGAAATCAGCATTGTGCTGATGAAAATGGGATAAGAAACAAAGAAAAATAGAAAGAGTTTTTGTCACTATAGAAACTAAACATTGTTATGAGAAGTAGGTAAAATGATAAAGGCTTTGATAAGCCTAAGATTGGGGGAAATCAATCTTATAATATGAATATGGATGGATGACTTATGGGGGCTATAAATTCTCATGTTTTTAAGGTAATTTATGGCTATAGTCTATGTTGATGTGTAGAAATGAAGAGAAAGGAAAAATTCAAAGAGGCCTTTCAAGGTGAAGAGGTGAAGCCAGAAGTGTAAAATCATGCACTTAAGAAAGTGAAAAGGATTAGTTGATTTGTACTTCAACTAGAACATGTGAAGAAATAGAGAAATAAGTAGGTTATTTGAGGACTCTAATGAATGAAAAAGCTACAAGAAGAATGGTGATGTCACAAATGAAATAAAAGGAAGAGATGACATCTATTAGAAAAGGGGAGCTAAAAATAGAGATGAGTGACAAAAGGAAGAATCAAATAGTAGATTGGATAGTGAATGGAAAAATATAAGTCTTTAGGAGTAGGTGGTCAAAAGATAGCCAAGGGTTCAAGCCCACTAGAGAAAGTATGATGCAATAAATAACATCTTGGTGGACATGATTAGACAAAGATGAGATTGATCCTACATGAAGATGGGGTAAAAAACATTTGGTAAAAGTGGATAGACTATGCCCCAATAGTGGGTAAGAAGAAATAAATAATTTGTGGATGTGGTAGAACTATGGTCAATCCATTTCCACATAAGGGAAGAAAGCGAATATCAATAGAAGAAGATGGAATCAAATCCAATAATTTGGAAGTGGAAGAGAGAGAAAAGTAGATGAAATATTTGGTATACTAGAAGGGAATACCATAATCATCAATCTCAGTGGCCAAAAGAGTAATTTTTCCATTTATTCCATCTATGTGACCAAGACTCAATTTTTTAATTACCTTGAGTGTTTTATATAGGAGCATCCAAGGTATATGGGTAATCCTACATCACAAAAAATAGTTACGAGTTGGTGCAGTTTCAAAAAACACTTTCAAAGCAAATTTATCAAATCAACAGGGTTATCAGGTCACATTTTGAGATCTAGTTTTGGTTCATGGATTTTTAGTAGTTTTTGATGTCCCAGGGATCACATGAATCACACTTAGGGTCACATGGTCATATTCCAATGTTTGAACTCTAATTTTCTTTGTATTGGTGGTATCAATTATTTTACTTCATAACTTTAAGTTGTAATGTTAGAGGCTAAGTGTACATTATTTCTTAAGTCTCTAAGTCCATAGGGACTACATAAATATGTATTAGGGTCCAAATTATTTCCCTAAGTTTACAAGTCCATAAATATTCTTTTTTGTAATTAAGGCTTCTTCTGGACCTAAACAAATATACATTGGTTTATAAAGTCTAACAGGTCCACAGGACTCTTGGGATTCATACACATGACCACAAAAGTTCACAAAGACCATGGAGGTCAGGTGTCATAGTCACAGTTACTCATGGGGCCTTGGTTTGTTCGTAAGCCTAAGACATGACAGGGACCATGGGTAGATGTGTGACCAATTTCAAATTTGAGTTTATAACTCCAGTGGATCCAAAACAATCCATAAAGTAATCACACGACTCTGAGAATCTGGATTATAACACATGTCATAATCACTAAGGGTCATAATATATAGTAATAGCCATAGTTTAATAAAAATGTATTACAATCTTTAAATTGATTTAATTGATTAATGGGACCACAAGCATAAAGAAAGGCAATGATGAAAAGAGGTGAACGCATAAGAGACCATAAAATGTGTTAGGAACTGAGAAGCACAATTGATTACTTATCTATAAGAAATTAAACACGAAATTATACCAGAATGATTAAGTAACTAGAAACTTGAAACAACAAAGAATATGAGAGACAATACACAATCTTGTATTAAATACTCTTCAAAAGAAAATACAATAAAGAAGATGCCACTTCTTCTTCCACCTTTAAGGCTTGCCACACCTCAAGGACTTCTTCCCTCAAAGTTCTCTCTCTTGCTCAACCACAACCAACTCAACCACCTGAGTTGTTATCCCCTCCTTGAATGCTTCAGCTGATCTCCTTGACCTTACACCTTGTAGATCTCCTTGACCTTGTTTTCTTGCTTTAATGCTTTACTTGCCTTAATTAAAATACATGCCTCATGGGTCTCTTAAATAGGATCCCATGCATACAATAATTAGACCTCTAATTACACTAATTAGAAACACAGACTCAAGACTTAAATTAGCCTTCAACATGCAAACACTCTCAGACCTCTTAAATTAGATGAGTCTAATTCTAGAAACACGTTCTAGAAACACATGCAGAAGCATGCACATGCACAGGTGACCGATGTCAGTTGCTGTCGATCTACTCCTGACCGACATCGGCCTATCCTTAGTCCCTGCCTGACTGACGTTAGCAACACTACCGACGTTGGTTACTGACTGCACTTAGTAACTCCCTGATTAGCTCCTTGGTGAAGCTTTTAGCTCCACAACCTAACAATCTCCCACTTGGAGATAAACAGCTACACCTGTATAGCATCATCCACTAACCATTTTAGGCACCTCCATCTTCAAGCTCAATTTCGAAGACCAACCACCACATCTGAACTTTCTGACAACTCCCACTGCTTGGAAACACTAAGCCTACACTAGACCTTATGTGATTTCAAACACTATTCTAAGCTCAGCTTGAACTGTCCAGCCTTTGGTGTGCATACCGATTCTGCATCCTGCATATTGAACCCTACCAACACCTTCTTCACATCAGCTCCCACTTGAGACAAAACCAACCTATGATCTTCCATGTCTCTTATGCCAAAGAACCTTGCTACTCCCAGATTCCTTATGACACACCTCTGAACTAACTTTACCTTTAGTTCAGTCACTCCTTGTATATGTAACCCTGCAACAAGCACACAATATAGTAACAGGATAATGTAGCTAATATCATCCAACCTAGTAAAGAGAAATATAATGGTCAAACCTCCATTGTCTTGCAGCTTACTCAAGACCATACACCCTGGCCTTCTATCTCATGTATCTATTTCCGCTCTTCTTCATCCTAAAAATCCATTCGTCTCTCAGTGCTTAACCTAGTTGGCAACTCCACTAAAAAATCCTGTTTGGTTCTTCTCCAAGGAATCACATCCCTTATCCATGCCATGCTCCCACTATTTCCTGGATCTACCTACTATGATTCTTTAACAACTTCCTGATTCTTGACCATCAGTGAGCAATAAGTAGTGTAAAGAAGGGAAATGATGAATTTAAGACTTACTTACCCTTTCAGTCCTTCATATGGGTGCTTGAGACTTCTTGACAGCTTATTGTCTGCCCAACATCTATCTTAGTGACCGATGCCAGTCACATCTCAGTCTGCACCTAACCGACGTTGATTCCATGCTACTACCTCCTTATCGATGTCGATTTCCCTTGGCTGATGCTGGTTGTTATCTTCCCTAAGTCACTGATGTCAGTCTTCACTTAGTCGATGTCAGTCTCTGTCTGGCCGACGTTGGTTCCAATTGACCGACATCGGTACCTGTGTTTTCTTGTACTTGATGACTTTTTCACCTACGAGCTCATCTTGGATCACAAGCCTATCTAAATTACCCTGCTCAGATTTATTCAGCCCCTGTGACTGATCTCTATCCATCATCTCCTCCTCAAACACCAAGGCTTCCCTATTCTTGTCAAAAGCATCAAATTTCCATTTCCTGCAACAAACTCGATCTATGCCCTCTGAATCTGAACTCATACCCTTTGACTCAAGAACATGCATCTCCTCCTTATTCATGTGACCAAGCCTATTAAGCCACATCTTTGAATCTACAACTGAAGTAGATAAACTAGAAAGAGAATCAGTAATACAAGTAGATAGGTAAAGAGTACCTACTTTCTTACCTCTTGCTAAAACAAGTGCACCCTTGGTAACCTTCCAAGAATCTGCTATGAGGGTTATTGTGCATCCCTCATCACCCAACTTCCCTATAGAAACCAAACTCTGCTTTAGGATTGGTACATGCATAACCTCCTTCAACACCCATGTGTTGCATGTCTGCAATTCCAACTGCACTTTCCCTTTGCCAACCATTTGACAAGACATACCATCCCCTAAATAAAGTTCTCCAAAGTCTCCCTAGACATACTCATGGAACAAATCTCTATTTGGGGTTGCATGAAAAGAAGAACCAGAATCTAATAACCCATGATTCTAACTGACTATCTAAAGAAAGTATGAGAGCGTCTTGTGCCACAATCCCTACATCTCTTGCTTCTTCATTACCTTCATGTTGATTTTATTTACCTCTCAACCAACAGTTTTTCTTTGTGTCCTTTCTTTCCACAAAACCAGCAGGTGATACCCCCACTTCTAGATTTGGATCCCCTTTCCATCTTTGACCTTGATTTCCCTTGCTCGACCTTCTTTCTTTGCCTTCCTCTGCTTTTGGCACTTAAAGCATTCCCTGATGATTCACCTGTGCTTTTCTTGCGAATATCTTCATTCAAGATTACACTAATTACATCATCAAATTTTAAGATTTTAGAAGCAGACGCAGTATTACTTACTACCATTACCAAATTCTCCCAACTTTCAAGTAATGAGCATAAGATTGATAGAGCTCTTATTTCATCATCAAAAATAATATTGACTGAATTTAATTAGTTTACCAAACCATGGAAATCACTAAGATGGGTATATATTGATCCTCCTTCCTGCATTTGCAAAGTAAATAGCTACTTCATAAGAAATACCTTATTTGAAGTAGAGGGCTTTTCATATAGATTTGCCAAAGAGTTTATCAACTCTTCTGTTGTCTTACACTATGATAAATTAGAAATCACAGACGATGCAAGGCTCAACCTTAGAGATCCTAGAGCCTTCCGATCAAGAATGCTCCATTCTTCATCCTTCATGTCTATGGGCTTGGATGTAACCCCACCCAACGGTAAGTATAAATCTTTTTGATATAGATAATCTTCTATCTACATCCACCAATGTTGATAATTATTGCCGTTAAACTTCTCCATTCGTAGCCTACTTTCATCTACCATTGCTGTACTCCCACTCAATCAAAAACCCCTGAGAATGACCTGTAATCAAAACAATAACCTGCTCCCTACAACCTTAGCTCTGATACCAACTATTAGGAACCGGGAAGCACAATTGATTACTTATCTATAAGCAATTAAACACGAAATTATACCAGAATGATTAAGTAACTAGAAACTTGAAACAACAAAGAATATGAGAGACAATACACAATCTTGTATTAAATACTCTTTAGAAGAAAATACAATAAAGAAGATGCCACTTCTTCTTCCACCTCTAAGGCTTGCCACACCTCAAGGACTTCTTCCCTCAAAGTTCTCTCTCTCTTGCTCAACCACAACCAACTCAACAACCTGAGTTGTTATCCCCTCCTTGAATGCTTCAGCTAATCTCCTTGACCTTACACCTTGCATATCTCCTTGACCTTGCTTTCTTACTTTAATGCTTTACTTGCCTTAATTAAAATACATGCCTCATGGGTCTCTTAAATAAGATCCCAAGCATACAATAATTAGACCTCTAATTACACTAATTAGAAACATAGACTCAAGACTTAAATTAGCCTTCAACATGCAAACACTCTCGGACCTCTTAAATTAGACGAGTCTAATTCTAGAAACGCATTCTGGAAACACATGCAGAAGCATGCACATGCATAGGTGACCAATGTCAGTTGTTGTCGGTCTGCTCCTGACCAATGTCGGCTGATCCTTGGTCCCTGCCTGACTGACGTCGACAACACTACTGACACTGGTTACTGACTGCACTCAGTAACTCCCTGATTAGCTCCTTGGTGAAGCTTTTAGCTCCACAACCTAAAAAAATGGATTTAATAAATCCATGGGTCCATGAAGTCTTTGAATCCCATGAGAAAGGCTTTGGAGCCTATTATCTAGGGGCCATGAAATCTTGGCAATCAACATGATCACAATTTCAAATTTGGTCACAATAATGGAATAACATGAAGATCTTCAAATGGTCACAAAATTTCATGTTAAAGCACCAATTTAGGCATCTAAGGTCTCATTAGAAAACTCTGGAAGAGAACATTGTAGACACCTAAATATGGCCACCAATGACCATCAATTAGGATTTTAACTAATTTCCACCAAAATGAACAATTTGGCTTAAAAACACTAAAATGCATTAAAAAGTTGAAATTTTTATATTCAAGTGCCAATTTTTACCAGGTTATCATTAAATGGGGTAATGTAATTTATGAAGCAACTAACTTTGATCATATCATTTCAAGTCAAAATGACATTTTTACACCTGGGTGCTTTGGATTACTCCTTTTTTATCAAATTTCTTGTAAAAGACATATGCTTTTGTTGTTTTACATTGGCAACATCCTAAATGGGATAACGGTTCCAATGCAACTAACATCAACTTCTAATTATAATCCAATAAAATTTTGAGCCAATAATATAAAATTTTGACCAATTTGATTAATTTTTGCACAAATTGTCAAGGTTGTGCATCAAATTTAACTAATCATATTTAAGGCTAATTAAACCAAATCAAGAGCTTAAGTTGATTTTCCATGGAACTTTTTGAATACATTTTTAGAAATTGATATTGAAAATCTGTATCATCAAATGACATCATTTCTTGGAAAGACATCCCTAGGCCATAAATGCATAAAATATCTCATCAAGCCACCCCATGCTTCATTAAGACCCTCCCATGCCTCATCAATGCCTCTCATACCTCTTAAATATCCCTTCCAAAATATTTATGGGGGATATTTATAAATTTAATAACATAATTTGGTTTAATTCATGGCGACACATCTTAATCTTGAGAAGGATGGTCATGGTTGATCCTAAACCATTTCAAAAATCTATAAATAGGAGACCTTGTGTTTCTATACGATTTTCGCTTTCACATTCAAAAAGGAATTAGAAACTAAGAGAAATGGTCTAGGGCTTGTACATACCCGGATGAGGTCTTGCGCACCAAATTTAGACGATGAAAGGAACTCCTCTTTGGTTTTGGAGGATGACACCTACAGAAGAAAGAGACTAAAACAAAGAAGGCGTTAAATGAGGAGATGGTGGGTTGCCAAGAAAAAGCTTGATCCTAGAAGTACAAAGACTTCCTTGAGGGATGTCAACTCACTGATTGATAAAAATAATGTTTGATAAAAGGCAGAATGATAAAATATTGAAATGATTAAAGATTGAAATAGAAATAGAAGCAAATGCTTACCTAAATGTTGCTGTCAGTCTAGTCACAGTCGCTGACACCGGTTAGTCTGCCAACGTCGATTGTCAAGGTCTGCCAACGTCGGTTAGTCTATCGATGTCAGTGGGGGCAGTGGTCTCTGTGGTTGGTGTCGGTCGGGGTAGTAGTCTTTGGACAAGGTCTGGTCAGGTCTGGATGGGTTTATGGTCTGTGGACGGGTCTGTAGTATGTTTGAGGTCAGCAAAATGGCTTGAGGTGTCTGAGAGTCTATTTGGAGGTTTGTGTAGGTAGAAAGAATGGTCTAAAAGAGGGACCAAATAAAAGACAGAGGCAACAGGGAAGAAAGAGTGGTTTGGAAGGGGTCTGTGCAGGAGAGGTTGAAAATGGGTAGTAGGCTGAATGACAGATGAATTAAAAGAAATACTAAAATGAAAATAGTAGCAAATACTTACCTCATACCTGCTAGAGAATGGAATGAAGAAGACCTATTGCTACTGATGTACCTATTGTTGATGCTTGGTAGTGTAAAAAACCTATTGTTATTGTAGCTTGCTGTGTGTACCTAAGAGAGAGAGTGAGAGGTCTGATGATTGGAATGATTGACGGATTGAGGAGTGAAAGATAAGATGGTTGAAGGTCTAAAAGGTCAGATGGAAAGATTGGAAAAGTGGATCCGCACTCCAGAGGTGGAATGCAGTTATGAAGGAAATTGATGTCAAAAATACCACTGATGTCGGTTGATAGTTGACCGACATCGGTGGCTGGAAGGCAGGTAAAAAGGCCAAAAATAGCCTTTCATCTGTTTTCCCAACTGCTGGGTCAGCGGGTCTGAGGAAGAAACAGTCGAAGGTGGCTTAATAGGCATGGAAAATGAGTAGGATAAGGGAAATGGGGTCTTAAATCATTTAAGACTTGGCAAGGGGTAGTGGAGGGGAAGTTGGAATAGGTCATAGGGTGATAAATGAGGGTATCCAAGGGTAAAGAATCCAAAGAGAGGAGAGGTGGCATGGGTGAGGTGGCAAGGGGAGAGAGAGAAGGAAGGAGAGAATTATTAATTTAAAATAAGATAATTATTTTAAATTAATAAGACATAGGTTAGGCATGGTTAGAAGTGGAAAGGGACCAAGGGGACCAAGGGGGGAGATGACCAAGGGTTTAGACATGATTTCGGTGTCTACACCTTGCCTATTTATTTTTAAGCTATTTTATGCCAAACTTATAATGCCCAAATGCATTCAAAAATCCATTGAAATTACGATTATAATGTCAAATTATTAGCCAATCCAAGCCAAGCCAAAGCCATCACAAAGGTGACAAGGAAAAGAGGAGATAGCCAAGCCTCATTTGATGAAGACTCATTGAACACAAATCGAGCAAGCCAAATTGAAGAATACTCTTGAAGCATCAAAGAAGGTAAGGAATGTTTGTTTTATTAAATTTTTATTGAGATTTGTCATTTATTTTCTTCACTAAGCTCCCCCATTGAGATAGGCTTAAGGTGTTAGCTATTAGTGTGTTATTTTGAATTTGATTTCATATACTAACACTATAATAATCTCTCATTATTTCAATCTTATGTTCACAAATGGTACGCTTGGTCAGACCTAACCTCACAAAATTGGTCAAATTGCATCTACAAGTAACCTACTAACCATTATCAAGTAGGATATTGGAGTGTGGAAGCAAAGAAGGTAAAAAATTGAGAAAAAATCCATTTTTTGGTAAGTCATGGTTTTGTTCTCAAGACTGTGTAGCCCAACTTTCCTGTCAACCCAACTCAGCTGCCAACCCAACTCGACTACTAGCCCAACTCACCTACCAGCCCAACTCAGCTGCTAACCCAGCTCACTTGTGCAACCTAACTCACCTACCATAGCAACTCACCTATCAACTTAACTCGCATGTCTACCTAACTCACTTGGGCAACCCAACTCACCTGTCAACCCAACTCAACTATCAACCTAACTTGACTGTCAACCTGAGAGATCATTTTTCAAAAGTCCTTATCTCATCCTCTAAAGTATTTCAAATCAGGTAGTCCTAATCTTATTTTTACAAGTTGAAATGATGGGTTGAAAGTTAATTTGGGTGTTTTCACTAATAATACACTTCAATTTGGAGTTTTAAAAATGACTTGGTATAAATCATGCACACTTCAAATTTGGTGCCTAAAATGAACCTTTAACATGCTAAGTATTGAACACTTCAAACTTCAAGTTTAAAATGAATGTAGGTGCTTATTATTTCATTTAATATTTTTTTGGTAATCTTTACATGTTTTTACAATGTAAGACCAAGGGGTCAAAAGAACATCACCAAACTTCTATTTTAGTGCTTAAAATTGGACTCATTTGTCAAGTTTATATTCAATAAATTATTAATTAATTGATTGGCAAAAAGAAATTTTGTGTGTGTATGCTCTTTCATCCATCCCTTTTAGGAAACTTTTGGAATCAAAAGCACCATCCTTATTGGAAACATGCCTAGTCCAAGGCATAGAAAGAATATTGTCTAAAGCACTCTCCAAAAACTCATAATAGTTTGGGTGATCTTGAAATGACCCTAAAGTATTTTTATTAGTCATTTATTTTATTGCATCTTAGCTTTATGAGAGGGACATAATTACCTCCTACATTATTTATAGGGAAGTTTTGACCTGGGGTTTCATCTCCCAGCACTAAAATCAACCACTCCCACTAAGATCAGAAGTTTGAGTGGTTAAACCACCTTATAGTATTAGAGTTACACATGGGATGTATCTGCACTTTGGACATCACACTACACTGAGCAAATGATGGATGTAATGGTTGAAAAAAGGACAAGACCTTTTTGAAATAAGCCAAGTGCTATGGACACCCAATTACATGATTTTCTTTTGCATTATGACATGAAAGTCATTTGTGTAATTGATTCCTTTAGAAATGTTTAAAAACTTGTAGATTTTAGACAAATTCCCACTTATCATGGAAGTGTTGTTGGTGCAAGGTGTGCCTTAAGGTCCATGTCATAGTACTATCATTTAGAGAAGGGGGTGTAAAAAGCCTACTATATAATGTGTATTTTACTTTTTGGATGAACACTAAAAGCCTCTCAAATGACGTATATTGATGGATTCCAACAATACCAAGAAACCTTGTCAGTTTAGGACCTAAGAGTGATTAGTTAGTTGGTTTTATCCTAGATTAAAGTTTTTCTTAGATTCAAAAAACTGGTGTAAAAAAATGATACAAATCAAACTCATAGTCCTCATTTTTCTTTAAACAATGAGGCATTATGCTGCCTACGTGAATCACCAATTTGACTTGTTCAAAGTTCATCAAAAATTGGAGTCATATCATGTACTTTGGCACAGTTATGCTACCCAATTGAGTCTAGACTTCTACCAAACATTTTTTAAGTCCTTCATTTATAACTTAAATTCAAAATTTCACCTTCATAAGTTCATAAGGTTGATGTGTAAGTGGGTTTTCCATTTGCACTAAACTTAAGGGAACTTAGGTCTAATTTTTTATCTATGTTGAATGTCATTTAAGACTCATAATCATTATCACCACTTGATAAACTTAAGTCATTTTATGCTAAACACATACACTTTTATTCTGCGCACCAAACCTTTTTGTGTAACCATCTTATTTCCATTGAGATCATTTGAAAACATACACTTTTTCCTTAGAGATATTGTCAAAACTTTGAAGGTATGTATGTCATTTGAGTTAAGAAAGGTAGTGTTATGGTACCAAATTTGGAAGAAACCATCTTTGCCTTAGAGATTTTTTGAAACAAATATATTTTCCACATCTTTTGAGTAGTCTAGCATTGTTACACTATTCAAAATATTTCAAACATTGTTTCATAGACCTTTTTTCATAGAGTCCAAATTTTCTAATTTTTTTTTCAAGCCAATCCAAGTAAACCTTTGTGAATCTTTGTTTAGCACAGTTATGCCATTCACATTTTTCTAGCCTATTTTTCAAAAGAACTAACCTTTATACCATTATTAGAGAGAAAATAAACTATCTTTAAAGTGCCTTTTGTTTCATACCTTATACCTATTTGATCGAGTTCATGCCCAAGAGTCAAATGCCTAGTTTTTTTTTTCAAATCTATTAGATTAAAATCTCATCTATTTCACAGTCTAGATTTTGACACCATTTGACCAAGAGTTCTAGCACATGCCTTGTTTGAGTTTAGATTTTGATGTCGTATTTGGCCAAAATACCTAGTAACTATTTATTTCATAGGTTAGATTGATTTGAAGCACTTCAACCTTAGAGTTTGGCATTTTGATTTTTAGTCCATTTACTTAATCTTTTTTTGTATAAGATGTGTAACGTTAGAAACTTAACCTTAGCTTGTTTTATCACAAATCATTTCATAAACCTTTCCATTCTTTTGATGAATCTAGATCAAGTTTGAACATCATCTTTTAGACATTATCTTTTTAGAGTTTGTAGAAATATTTTCCTTTTTTATTGTAAAACATTCACTATGGATCCCAATATGTATTCTTACACTTATAGTGGATTCATGTACAATCCAGGGATTAGTAATGTGGTTGTGCAAGAAGAAATGGTGCAAGACCCCTATGAAAATAATATTGATTATGAGATGGATATGTATCCCTCTTATAATATTAAAATAGGGGCACAAAACCAAGATCCATTAGCTAATTATTTGGTTAATACACCACCATATTCAAAAAAAGACCAAAAACAAACTGCACAATACCTAGCTACGATACCCACATCTAAAGAACTAGTTCATCAATAATCATACTCTATTAATATGCCTTCCACATATGGTCCATTTTTATTTGATCATCATTTTTTGGAGAAAAGAGATGAGATTTTGGTTAGAGCCATATAAGCAGGGGCTAAGTTTCCAATGGACTTCCCTCATGAAAGTTTACCAAGCTTAGTAAGAATGCCTCACAATATATTGTATAGTCAACAGGCTTGTTTTAGAAATCCTTTAACTCAACTGCAAATGATGAATTAGGACCCTAATATGCCTAAAAAAGGAAAAAACACATGGAAGACCACTTTAATTGAATACAAGAAGCATATCAAACCTACCTGAATCTAGCACACAATTTCAATCAGACGACCATGGTGAGTAAACCTTTTATTGACATGGTTACTTTAATAAGAGTTTTGATAGAGTTAACTATTAAAGATAATTAGATTTTAGACCCATTAAAATAAAACACTCTGGTAGATAACTTGTTGCATACACTAATTATCGAAGAAGTGTTTTCTTCTTTTATGCAGAATAATGAGCAAAACATAGAGGATAATGCACAAGCAACGTTTAATCCAAATCAAAGTTGTACTAATACATAAAAAAATAGTCAATAACATGTGATTTTAGTTAATACCATGAGTGGATATTCAAATCTAAGAATGGGAGCTTCTATACCCCAACCTCAACTAGCTACTTCTAATCCTCAATCACCTATTTCATCAAGTGCACAACCAACAAGATCAGGTATTCAACCAAAAACCAATGTCATGCCTCAACAATAAAATGTGATAAATACTATTCCTCTTTAATAGGTGACGAGTATCATTCCAAAATAATAGGCAAAAATGAGTATACCAATGTAGTAGAGGCTAAACATATTACCACCTCAACTAGGGGTAACTAATGTTCCACCTCATTAGGTAGTAGCAAACATACCTTCTTATTTGCATACCAACATGCCAATTCAAAACCAAATGATGTTTAATCAATAACATATTTATGTTGGTCAGTGATAGGTGGCAAATCTCCAACATGCATCCACTTCCCAATTGGGATTCACATAAAAATAGGGTTTCATTATCTCTCAAATATCTACTAGGCAATAATTGACTTTTCTACATAACATACCACAAGTTTAGAGAAAGGGTCTTGGTTCACAAGTTCCCACTCAATAGTAAGGTTCGAGTCATTGACAATAAATCCCTATTCAACTAAAATAAGGAAATTATAGTCATATCCCTCCATCCTAACCTCAAAATCCTTCAAGTCAAACCTTCATCACCAACCCAAACTAAAATACCATACAACCAAACATACAATTTCAACAAGCACATTCTAATTTGCATATGCATATTTATGGATCATTTTCTAACCAATCCAACATATACCAACAAATACCTCCAACATACCCTAGTCAAAGTGATCCACTTGTGACCGCTCAACCATCTACCCAGGATAATGTTCCCCCTTAAACCAATGTTCCCTCTAGTTTCTTATCCCAAGAATTACAACAAATAAAATATGTAATCACCACCATCTAAGTGGGGAAATAGGTTAAAAAGTTTAAGTTGGATGATGTGTGTTCTTATCCTTTCAATATGGAGTACTTAATGATTCAATTTCCTCCAAGATATGAGCCACCAAAATTTGATAAATATAAAGGGAAAGATGACCCCAAAGCACATTAAACTGAGTTCTTTATTATATGCTAGCTAGTGGCATATAGTGATATATACCTTTTGTTTTTATTTTCAAAGAAATATATTATAAAATTCTTGAAGTGGTTCTTGAAGTTACCTAAGAATTTAATAACTTATTTTGATGATCTTTCAGATAAGTTTGTGCAACACTTTTCCTATAATATTAAGCATGAGATTTCATTAGTTGATTTGATGCAAGCTAAACAAAAAGTTAGTGAGCATTTTACAAGCTATCTATAGTGATGTAGAGCACTTCCAAGTTGATTCACTCATAGTGTACCAGATAAAAATTAGCTACTGTATTCACTAAAAACTTACATAATGTGATAGCCTATCATCTGGAACTACAGTGTGCACATATATTTAAAAAAATCATTGACAAAGGTTTGTTGATCAAGCAAGCAATCATTAATAAATGAGTCATCAAGCTTAATTTAACTAATAAAAATCAAGGTACCAATTAAGGAAGTGGCCAAAACCAATAACAAAATTACAAAAAAGTTATAGTTAGAAGTAAATCGGTCATATATCAGTTACACTAAGCTTAGTTTAAGAAAGTCAACCTTCTTTTGAGGTTCACCTCACTTAGCCAAGGTCCCACAACTTGGAGGCGATCCCATTGTGTGATTATATTCCTATGTGCTACAAATCCTACAAAACATAACAGGTGCAAAATCTAATTGATAACACTAAATCTGCATAATTCTCTTGAATAAGTGTAATAACCAACTCTGGTGGTGGTGGGGGAGGAGGAGGTACCACTAGATAAATAGGGTACCCATATGAAATTCTTTAAATTATAACTACCTTGTTATAATGTATATATTTTATACATCAATGAACTGTAGATGGTATTGCATAAATATTTTGTAGACATAGGTGTTATAATAACTTGTCAAAGACCTTTGTGCTTGGTAAGACTAAAAATAGTGTAACAGTTGTAGTATATCAATCTTGAAGAGATAACACAATGTGCTGAAGAGTGTTTTATGTGTTTTCATCAAATCTCTTAACCATTATTTTAGTTTCTTATAAATCTTTTTGTATGTATTTGAGTGTGTTGAGAAGTGTCATTTTGCACACATTCTCAATTGGACCATTTTCAACTAAGATAGGTATTTGGGTTCCTTGTTGATATAAGCTCATATGAATAGTGTGTGGAGATCCAATTCATTATATATAATCTAATTATCATCAAATGTAATAATAGGGTATTGTAATAAGATGCCTATAAGTGTGCTAATAATCCCATCTATAAGGTGATCTTATTTCACATGTGGAGAATGTGCATTATATGCATGATTTAATTTAGAATTATACTTGGTATTTGTTGTCTCATGTTTAGGAAATTGATCATTGAATATTTTCAAATGTTAATTACAATTATGTTGGGGTGTAGACTCCTTCATAGGTTTTCTTATCTCAATAGTGTTGTCATCAATAAGATCTTGTATCTTATGTCTTAACTTGAAACATCTATTTTTAGAATGTTTAGGTGATCTATGGTAATCACAATATGCAACTATCATAATTCTTAGATGTAGGTGTTATTTCATTAAACTGTTATCGTGGAGGAAGAGATTCCAATTTACACTCAAATAACTTATGTAGTAGAACATGAGGAGGTGATAATAATCATGAAAATTACCCTTTTTGTGGAGCAAATAATTGAAGTCAACATATAGGATATGATATTGCATTAATTATTATCTTTGCCTCCCTCTTTTTATCATTTTATTTAACATTGTAACTTGGTTTAATTTAAAATTTAGTTGTTGTACTTGAAGTATTAGGTACATACTTGACTTTGTTTAAAGATATTTGTTCAACTTCTTACTCTCTCACTAAATGACATAACTCATTGAAAGACTTGAATTTATTGAATACTATTGACTAATGCAATGGTGAAAGCAAAATTTTCTTGAAGATGCCTTGTAGTTAATTATCTACCATAACATTGTTTATATCATCTATTATGATCTTATACCATAGTACACAATCACTGATTAGATCATTAGACCCTTGAGTTTGATAATTCACACATAAAATAGTTTCTCATCAATGTTTATGAAAAGGTATGTGGTTGAGTGATCTAACTAGTTATAGGGGAAGGTCATGAAACCATCATAAAGCATAATCTTTGAGACAAATTTGGAATACATTGGTCAATAATCTGTCATTAGATATGTGGAAGGATCAAAAGTGTTCTTTAGGATCACCTTTACCATCATAAATTGGAATCTTAGGAGATACAAATCCTATAGGTAATGGATAATCTATTATCTCAAGGGATAAGAGGTTATGAATCAAGGCATATGAATTTTTTGAATGCCTAGATCTAGATGTATGTTGCTCTAATTGTAACACCTTAGCCTGTAGAGCTAAAACAATTTGTTTGAGGGAACATGCAATAGGTGAGGTTGGTGATGTAATATTCATAACCATAATAAGAAGGGAATAATTCATATGTGTCTAAATAGATATGTAAACTTGTGGTAGAATCCTTGTGTTTCTCCCACACTGTGGGTGGTCATCCCAAATATGACTAGAGTTTTAGACATAGGAATGATACCAATGTTAGAAGTTTGAACACCTATAGTTCGGTTGGTAACTTGAAAATATTAGTTGATATCATAGAAGGAGTTATATTATTCCCCATATGTTATATCTTGAGCCAAAAAAATTATTCATCTCTCACTACATATAACATTACATCAAGCATTTGTGAACTTTTGCCCATATACTTAGTTAATTCTCTTTCATCAACCTCATAAAATCTATTCACTATAGTTATTTCTTGTTCACAAGTATTTTTAGATTCAATATTCATGATAAATACATCAAGGCTAAATATTAGATGTCCCAAAAATGTGGATTAAGGATAAATAGTTCATTATTAAATTCAACGTTATTAGTTTATAAAGATTTGATCCATTTACTTACATAATTGATCCAAATTTCACATATCAAAGTAGAACACTATGAAATGATAAGAATCATGGATTGAGTTAAAAAATATATGATATGTTCATTCATTATGCTTATGTATATTTTGTATTATTAGGGAAAATTAGATATCAGGTCCAAAAATGAATCCCTAATGCAATAGTCTGAAAATACTAGGAGGATGAAACCTTAAAGGATACCTAAGATTTGACACGATCTGATGAATATTCAAAATCACCAATATGTTTTACCCTAATTTGGATTGTGTAACTCTAATTAAGATATAAATTTGACTCTAATTAAAAATGTAAAATATGATAATTAAACATGATTTTGAATGTAAACTACTAGAATAGATTTGATAAATGTCATGTACAAAATATGGAGAGTACAAATGAGATCAAGATAATTTGATTTTATTATCTATTGGCTGACTTATGATAGTGTTAAAGGGATTGAAGCATTTTTGTGAGTCACTCAAATCCATAAATAGTTGTTTGTGCATACAGAGTCACTAATGTTAATTTGGGATAGAAACATTAACATTAGTGACTAAGGTTGATGTTACTATCCTAGGCTATTTTGGCTTTCTAAGACTATATAATTAACGTTGCTTACTTGAAATACCTTTTTATGTGTGATATTGATGACTGAATATGTGCTCAACTCCATAGATTAATTTGCTTCTCAAAACCCTAAATCTATATATGAGGGGTAAAAATGAATAAAATTGGGAAGTATAATGGGTTGAGCTGAGCCCAATCACCCCCAATTGATGGGTGGCCATTTCATACATATCCAATAATTCTAAGAGGGAAGTTAAGACACATGTAATTCTTCCCCTCAATATGAATGTGTAATATTGATCATTTGTTATATGAATGCACATATAATCTAGATTTCAATAGTTGACAATATTCACTCTCAACTTGGCTTGGTGTGTTTCAGACCTAGATGATGATTGCTCTTAATGATTGATTTGAAATTTGGGAAGAATTGGTTAGATTTAAATAAAGTACAATAGTGAATATATGTTTGATAGATAAGTTCCAAGTGTGTTCTAAGTATGGGTTTTTTTTGTATTTATATGAGTTTGTTTAGGTAATTTATCACACCACTGACACACTAGGAAAATGGGTCGATCCATAGGAATAATTTAATTTTAAAAAGTAATCATTGATGGGAAAGGGTCACTAATGTTGGCCTCAAGTCAATTCCATTGATGATACTATCTGAGCCAAACATTAGTGTCTAGGATATATGAATACGGCTCTAATGATTTGGAGATGTTTGAGTAAGATATTTAACTAGTCTATCATAAATTGTGATGTTTCATGTGGGTGATTGAGAATGAAATGGGAGGGTTAGTGTCATTGCAAGCATGTGGAAATTAGAAAATGGTGTATAAGAGGCATATATGTGCAAACAAGTCATGTATGGCAAAGATAGGTCAAAAATGACATTGTCAAGTACATAATACCATATTTTAATATCTATAATTTGTAATACATAGATAAGTGAGTTTTGGAAAGATACTAAGAAGTTATTAGTCTTGAATTTTAGATTATAGGATCATAAATGTGTATAAATACATCACATTTATCTTAATAAAATGATTCATTACAATGTTCTTATAAAAGGAAAAAAAATATAACTTACACAATTAGATTTATGTTAGCATTTTTGTGTGCAAATTAATCCTAAGAGTCCTTACACCTTTGTCAAACATAGTGCACACCACCATGAAGAATCATCACTCATTCCATGCATGTTAGTTTGTGCATTTTGAATGTGTGGCGTGTAGTGTCATGTATTCAATATCATAGTTTCATCACTCATGTATTATACTAGATGACTCTGTCAGTCCCTTCTGCATCATTTGTCATTTACCAATGCCATAGTCTTATGTGTTTTGCATATGATTTTATCTGACAAAGATATAACATACTACCTTCATATGTATGCTTTGAGAAAGTCATGTGTGCTTGCATCATTATCCATTCACATACACTTGATTAGGCATGTCTACCACCTCCTCTGATTTCTTTGTACACTAAAGAATCATGCAATTTTTCCACAAAACAACTGATAGTGACATATACCTATAATAGCTAAAGTTATTAGGCATTAGCGATTAATTTCATATAGTTTTTTTATTTAGTATGTTATTTGAGTATATTTTTTTTTTTGTTTAGTTTTACATATTTTGTTATTTAGGTGGGTAGGTGGAGAAAGTTGGGAGGTAAAAAAAGAGGTCTTAAGTGGACTTTTTTTCTTCTAAAAAATGATAAATTTCAACTTCTATAAATTATTTGAGACGTCTGCACTCAAAATTTGAAGATCATACAAGACCATTAACTGTAGACTATTATTTGAGAGAGTTACACTCTAAAATACTAATATTTATAAAAAATGGTCAAGTATAAGATAGTCAAACATCTAACATTTGAAGAGGAACTCCTATTTTTTAGACAAATAAAGAAGATAGTCGATCGTACGGTCGCTCATTTTTTAGTGTCGTTTGGTATTTTTTTGAAACCATTTGATGGAAATTTAAATAATATCATCTAGTTTGTGACCTATATTTTTTTTACCTTTTTAATGAATATTTATTTTTTAATTAATTTTACAAGTAAATAGATCTTAAAACTTGATAAGATGGATAGCCGGCTGTGTGGCCCCCTTAACTACCTAAAAAAGTGAAAATTTAGTAATTTTTGTAATGTGTATAAAATTAGGCTTATTTTTTGACCATATAATATTTTTGCATTTAGATGAATGAAAAAATAAAAATAAGAAATAGACATGCTTAGTTGAGACCTATAGTGGCCTAAAAAGACATACTTAGAAATCAACATAAATGAAAACCTTAAAATAGTCAAAAAATTTAAAAAATCATATATTTGGAAAGAAGGGAGTGTGATCGACATTATATTAATAGCTATAGGAAATGTCTTAATGAAATTCATATTGTTTATGATGGTAGAAGTCAGATTTTTTTCTAGTCAAAAACATAAGATCAGTTGTGTGTTTGCAAGTTTAGGCCTTAGGCTCAGGAATCTAAGATTTTTCTGAGCCTCGAGACATTTTTTTAAAATTATAAAAATCAAAATATCATATGCATTAGAAACACATACATGATATAATGCGTATGCATTCTTAACAATATTCAAGTACGAAGGCTTAAAAAGTAAAAAGGTGAGCAATTAAAAGGTAGAATGAGGGGATTACTAAAATAAATGTTAAGTTATACATTAAATTTATTTTAGTAAATATAATAAATTAGGGTCACTCTGCATCTTTTAGAATTGGTCTCATAGCTACATGACTTATAATTTAGAAGATAGTTTTTCAAAATCCAATTTGGTCAGTACTTAGTCATTTTTTAGGATTTTAGTATTTAACCTAGGGATTTCAAGATGTATTTTTTATAATTGATGTCTATTTTGGGTAAACATATAATATATTTTTAGGTTTTGGGGCCTTACAGATTGCTTTTTGGCATTTCAAGGAGTTCTCGATTTGAAAAAATTAAAGTTTACAAACCAACACACACCCAACCTCTCATTTGTGCTAATTTTAATTATGATTAAGTCCCTCATAAGCCAAAAGGAACATAAAAACACAAAAATAATTTCCAACTAGGGTAAATAGGGATAATTTGAGACATATTTATGTGTGGTCACACCAATTAAATTTTAATTCTTGCCAAAGTGGTGTGCATAGGGAAACATGGGTTGCATTGGTGACCCATGCACATCTAACCACCCTTCATGTTGATTTTAATTATGATTAAGTACCTTATAAGATAGAAGTGACATAAAAATACCATATCCACTTATGACCAAAGTAAATGAAAGGCACATTTGTACATGACCATCTCATTTATCTTCAAATTCAATCAAAAAATGTGTGATTATGGAAAAGTAAGTCGTATTGTGACCCTTGCACATATAACCATTAATTAATATTATTTTTACTTGTGATTAGCTCCATTATTGCCTAAAGTGCCACAACCACACCATATCCTCTTGTGACCATGGAAATGAGAACAATTTTTGGCACATTTATATGTGATCACCCTAATTCACTTTGAATTCAAGCCAAAATGTGTGATTAGGGAAACACATGTCACATTAATGACCCACACACACCAAATAATTACTTTATGTCTTTTTGCTTGAAATTTGAGGGTTTATAGGCCAAAATAAACACAACAACACCATATCCACTTGAGACAAGGGGAAATACATTCATTTGGGACACATTCATGTATGATCAACTCAATGCACTTCAAATTGAGGCCAAACTAGTGTGATTGGGATAATATAGGTCCCATTGGTAATCAACATGCACCCAACCACTCCTTTGTGATTATTTTATACTACACACTTAACCTATAATGTGTCTAGGGATATGTGTGGTTAACTTGTGGGTTACATACCTTTCATATTATGTTATTGCATTTATTTATGCTCTTAGTATGGTTGGCCTATGGAATAATCATGGACAAGTAGAGTATATATAGGAGGTAGTGGTTAGTATTTTATCATCATATTGTGAATTATTATTGTATTGCATTATTATGGAGGTTTCCTCTTTATAGCGACTCAATCATAATTATCAAGTATTATGCTCTATTGTCAATTATTGTTTTGGATATAATTATTATTCTCTTAATTATGCGATATATTATTTCATTTTTTGGGAAACATTTAAGTAATTTCATTTTTTTAAGTCCTAAAAAAATCCAGTGATTGCTAATTTCCTTTTTTGATAATAAACATAAAAATTGAGCTATTGTCTAAAGGGTTATTACTCAAGACATAAAGAAGCTAGCAATGGGTAAGGTGTAGGGGACATACAATATAATAGTATCTATAAGCTCAATGATTTATCCTCTAACCTTGAACAAGAACCGAACTAGGTATCTTTATAATATATCAATTGTGGGATCTTTCATTTAATTATCAACCTAGAAACGTAGAAATTTTTAAGGGGTTTGCATTGTATATGCAACACTAAGCCATTGTGAAGAGTTAATTTAACTAACTACTTTGTATTACATATATGGAATTAAAACTAGACTAATACACACTTGCATTGAAAAGAAAAAAACACTAAAAAATGAATTGACAAAAAAGTAAATTATTTTACCATCATGTGTTGCATGACCCCATCATGTAATATTAATTATTCCACCCAATGATTTTTTCAACTTTGACATGTATTATTTAAACACTACATGTGTATTTTTACATCACCATGTATAGTGCTTGACCACAACATATATGTGCATATTTTTACAAGTGTGCCATGAAACCTCCCCCCCCAAAAAAAAAATGTGCATCATTCAACCACTATTCATCAACATCAACTTGGATTTTTATTACCGTAAAACAATGTGTAACTTGGGAAAGTTTTTAAATCGCCCAATAACATTTGATTCTGACACTTACTTTGATCATTGTGCACAATGTTCTACAAAAAACCCTAGTGTGCCTTGTCTAACCTCTGTGAATTATGCAACCTTAAATAGTAATGTTCAACAACCATGCACCTCATGACACTAACATTCATTATTGAGCCATTAAATTACACATGGACCCTCATGTACATTGATAAAAAATTACATAACTTCTAACCCATAAATACATTTTTCATTTACTATGTGCCTCATAACATCATAACACATTATTTGATAACACACACATTGTGATATCATACCACACATGAATTTTATAAACCAATGCATTCCTTGAGTCTTTGTCCCTACTGTGCATAGTTAAATAATCATGTATTATGAGACCCACATCCAAACATTGTGTAACCCCATCGTACATTATTTGGCCACATGGCATCGTATGACCCTAACATTCATTATTTAATCATCACAAATTTTTAACCAATATACATCATGCAATCCCAAAAATCACATATTTTGTGACCCCATCATACATTGTGAAACCAATAAAAATCATGTGACCCATTTTTGCATTATTCAACCATCATAGAAGATAATTTTCCACCCCTACAAGGTACATAACCTTGTTAATTTTTTCCAATTGTGGTTGTTCAACCAATAAACATCATGCAATCCAAACAATCACACATTGTGAAACCCCAACATACATTACTAAACCATTAAACACCATATAACCTCATCATGCAATGCTAAACCCTTTGATTTCATGAAACACCATTTTTTAATATTCAAACACCACACTTGTGCATCATTTTATCCTTACAATTTTTGTGACTTTAACATGCATTTTTTGACCACCACAAGTTTTTAACCATAATGCATTGAGTTATTCTAGTTTTTGTACATCATGGGACCCTATCATGAAATTATCAACTCTATCACATCAAAAACTCTATCATACATTATTTGACCACTAGACATTGTGTAACCCTATTATATGTTATTCAACCATCATGTGTCATTAGATTTTGTTATGCATTGATCCACCTTGCATGTTGTACAACATGACATGAATTATTAGTCATCAAGAGTGTATTGATCCACCACTAGATAAAATTTTGATGACAACATCTATTTATATATTTTGACCAAATAAAACATGCATCCCAATTGTGCATTGTTCAACTGTACTACTCACCTTATAACTTCAACCTAGATTTTTTGAACCATTGTAAAACATATGAACCATGGGTATTATTTAAACATGACATATGATGTAACCTCAATATGAAATATTCAACCATTATGAGCCATGTAATCCAACTATAAAATGTGAGTCGACACTCATTTTTCAAGCATTGTATGTCATGTAATCTCAAGATCTTTTTTTAGCACCATACTCTATTTAATATCTTCATGTTTTTATCACTACACACTAATAACTTATAACATAGATATTCAACCATGACATGTATTATTTATCCATTAATGTAATGTGGCCCAAACATGCATTTATCAACTCAAGTGCATTATATGAAAAATGTAAATTATGTGCCCTTGCATTTATTATTTGACAAGTGCACATTATGCATATTTGCATGATTATTAGATATATGTATAATATATGATCAAACATACATTGATTAACATATACATGTCATCTAACCCCTAAATTCATGAATGACCCATTATGTACTATGCAGCCATGAAGTGCATTGGTCACATAACCTTTAAATGCATTTATCACCCATTATGCATATGCAACCATGAAGTCCGTTGGTCACTATTGAGTGTCATACCACCCCAAAGTGCATTTAAATGTTGTAGTGTGTGATATAACCTTTAATTCATGGCTAATAAATACACACCATGTTACTCTAAAGTACTTGATCATATGTTACACGACACATGACATTGAAGTATATTGATTGATCATTGCACACCATGTGCCCCTAAAGTATATTGATCAGACATTGTTTGCCATGCGGCATCAAAGTACATCATTCATATGTTGCATGCCATGAAACCTCAAATTACATTGATACAATTGTGGTAGGCATTTTAAAAACATTGTGTGTCATGTAACTCACTCAAATAAGATATGCAACCTTGTGAATTTTCTAACTATATTAATAAAAAAAATGTATTTTAACCCATATCATAATATTATATAAGGGTTATATGGAATTTATATACAAATCTAGTAAATATAAATTATAATTATTTTTATAAGACCTTACATTTCATACCGAGTCTTGCATTTTTTGAAGGATCTATGGAATTTTCGTTTAAACTCACCTAATAAGATTTCTTGTAAAAGGTGTATTGCATACCTAAAAGACATTAAAAATATGGAATAAGAAAAAATATAATTATAATTTATAAGATATACCAAAATTTCATTTCACATCTAAAAAAATGTTATATAATATAGGATGGGACATCTATTTATTTGTGTGTGTGTGTGTGTGTGTCAAATTTTAAATTTTATCTAAAACCAAATTATATATTAAATAAATGATTTATAGATAATATTTTATTTTGAATAGATTTTAATAAATATTTAGAGTTAGAAAAAATTTAACATCTACAAAAATTTATAACCTGAATCATTCAAGAGAAATTTGATTTGACTTAGGTGAGTAGCAATTATTTAATTCAAATTAGAAAATAACCAATAAAAGAGGGAAACTTAGGAATGTTTTTTCAACCACCCAATAACATTTGATCCTAAAATTTACTTTGATCATTGTGTACAACATAACCTTGGTGTGCACATTATTCTACATACAACCCTATTATGCCTTGTCTAACCATAATGCACTACGTGACCTTGACTAGTAATGTTAAAAAACTATGCACCACATGACATTGACATGAGTAATTGAGGTATTAAATTACATGACCCTCATGTTCATCTCTCTTAAACTACACACTTTACAACCTATACATACATTTTTCAACTATTGCATGCCTCATGACATCATAACACATTGTTTGACCACATACACATTGTTACATCATACCACACATGTACATTTTTTAGACCAATGCATGCCTTGAGTCTTATGTATTTGTTGTACATTGTTCAATGATCATGTGTCATAAAACCAACATCCACACATTGTGCTACCCTATGGTATTTTATCTGACAACATAACATCATGTGACCTTGTTGTGTATTGTTTGTTTATCACAAATGTTTAACCACTCTACATCATGAAATCCCAACAATCACATATATTTTGACCCCATCGTGTATTATGAAACCATTTAAAATCATGTGACCTCATCTTGCATTACTCAACCACCACATAAGTGCATTATTCCATTCCTACAAAGTATGTAACCTCATCGTATATTTTTTTACCACTGCAGGTGTTCAACCACTAAACATTATGCAATATAAACAATTACACATTATGCAACCCTGACATGCATTACTAAACCATTCAGAATGATTTGAACTCATAATGTATTGTTAAACACTTTACATCATGCAACCCCATTTTTCATTATTTGAATATCACATGTGTGCATCATTTTATCCCTACAACTTTTATGAATTTTTACATGCAATTTTTTACCACCACAAGTATTTAAGCAAAATAAATCATTTAATTCTAATGTTTGTACATTTTGGGACACCATCATGTATTACTCAACCACTAGGCATTGTGCAACTTTAGATGTGTTATTCAACCACTAGACATCATGCAACCTTATTGTATGTTGTTTAACTAATGTGTGGCATGGGAT